>CM067369.1:211983465-212519833 GCA_034401795.1 Chaetoderma sp. LZ-2023a | reverse complement strand
ACGACACGACGATGTTATCAACAATATTAATGGAAAATATTACGGATGTAATGGGTGTCATGGCTTTAAGCAGAAATCTTCTTGGAAATGAAACGGCACTAAACGAGGGCAACTCTGTAAACTCAAGACGCTACGAAAATCTGATGACCGCCAATGTGCTTGCAGAATTGTATTTTAATGAGAGACTTGCCATGGTCACATATGGTATCATCATTAACATTATCATCTTCCTTGGCGTTATCGGAAATGCCATCTCCTTGATCGTCTTACTGCGTAAGGCTATTCGCACATCGACTACTTCTATCTACCTGCGAGTTCTTACAGTAGTCGATATTTTCGCCCTCCTAACAGCTATTTTCAGGTATGTAGCAATATACTTAATAGTTCCACGATTATTCGAGATCCTATATATCGCGATTCGATAAATAATTGATGAATCCAACCTACCACTCAAGTGTATGACGTCATAATGAAGTACGTCACATGTAGGCCGACGTCGCAATCAACATGCGAAATGAATGACGCAGCCAAGTTCGTCAAGAACTTTTAAATATCCTTCATGTATACGAATTGTATGTCTTTAACAACCATTCTGTTAAATATGTTGAAACTAATGTGACTGGGCACTGCTGCTACCATAGGAAGCCACAGCACCCATTCAAATTAGTTTCAAAATTTTAAACAGCTTACGGGTATAGTTTTCTGGAAATTGAGATTCAGGCATTTCAGATTCGATCGATCCCAGCACAGGCAAAGCGTGGGCGGGGCTTAGTTAGAGATGGGCGGACATTGCTATGAGTAGATTCATCCATTGCCGGTAATGGGAAGATGTCAGGGTATTGTGATGGGGGTCCATCTGTCTGTCTGTCTGTCTGTCTGTCGCTCTGTCTGTCTGTGTGTGTGTCTGTTTGTCGGTCGGTCGGTCGGTCGGTCGGTCGGTCGGTCGGTCGGTCGGTCGGTCGGTCGGTCGGTCGGTCGGTCGGTCGGTCGGTCGGTCGGTCGGTCGGTCGGTCGGTCGGTCGGTCGGTCGGTCGGTCGGTCGGTCGGTCGGTCGATCGGTCGGTCGGTCGGTCGGTCGGTCGGTCGGTCGGTCGGTCGGTCGGTCGGTCGGTCGGTCGGTCGGGCTGGCTGGCTGTGCCCAGAGCTGTATCTAAAACTTCCTGTCCGATTTGCCTAACAGTGTGACTGGCATTCGTTTTCATTAGCACTACTAACAATGCGTATCTCAGTGCAAATACACGCCACCAAACCCACCAATACGTCTTTCATTATCGGGACACGCGATATATCGCCATATCGCGTTTGTATACACTGTCTAGTGAAATATCGTCCTTGCCGAATACTTTGGTGTTGAGCCTTTAAATAGGCACGATGAATGCCCATGTAACACCGAAAGAATACTGGAGGGATCTAATCTGTCACCCAATTATCTGACGTCATAACCAAAATACCCCACTCGTTAGTTAACGTCACAATCAAAATGTCATAACGGTCTGTCACAAAATCGAAAACTCCATCACAAAAGTGTATCAATTGTATGTCTTCAATGGCAAATTTAGTAAACATTCTAATTTGCCTCGGAGCTGTTGCTGCCACTTACTGGTATTGAAATTTCGATTCTGGGAATTCAGTTGCCAAAGTTTGAAATCGATTTCAAACACACGTAGGTCTATAATATTGGCGGAGGTTAGCTAGAAATGGGCGTGGCAAAGCTAGCAATGGATTCCTCTGTAGTGTTAATGCTCAAGTTTATTCAACCGGCAGGCCTGGCGATAACTGTTGGATTTTGCCATATGGATGGACATCAATGGACCAACGGATACCGATTTGGATTGCTTTGTTAAGTTTGCTGGCGCTGGGACGAGCTGAGACAGAAATAGACACCTCAATGTAATCTAGAGGCTTACACTATGATTCATAACGTGTGTCTCATTTCCCGTATGTTTAGGGCGAGTTTAAATGCCCGGCTATTACATATGTTACTTATATATCTTAGGATCATGTATTGTATTGCTCTGTGCCATGGACAACACATCCGACATTTAAACATCTGCTGTCCAAGATTGCATTTCATTGACGTCTTGTGTGTGCTAGGCTAAGAATGGAGGCGTGCACGTTTATCTGTCCAACCCCTCTCTTCTCTGCGCATGTTGGTATGGATTTATATACTTTGAATCCTGAATTCCCAGAATCCCAGAATTCCAATTTCATGGTAACTATGTAGCTCGTGGGGTAGTGTAAGGGGGTTCGGGTGTCTGATGTCGACTCGCCGCGCCACAAGTGCACGGCGAATGATGACGCCGGTTAGCTTCCGGTCTCGGGGTGACGGATCCTGTACGATACTGCCCTACGGGTAACAAAGACCGCTCTTAAGTCCGGTGGAACTCAATCGTTCCGATGGGGCCGTGCGACCATCGTCGTGAACATTAAACACAACAGTCTCATCCCAAGAGTTTGTGTCACCAGTATGCCAGTCCATAGCAATTTCGTGATCTATGGACTTACAAGATTTGATGTGGTGACCTAATTAAAATAAGTCTATACAATAGTTTTACTTAAGCAGACCGTCAAGTATGCTAGATAAAAATAATGAGCATACGAAAATACAAGACATAGAGACAGCCTGATGAACTTTTAAACGTGGGGCTCCCGGAGGTACCACACAGACTCGTAGGTCTGCAGAGGTATCTCCGCAAGGGAGGCTCCCGTACACGAGACTTAACTAATTAACTTAATATAAGCTATTTTACCTCTAAGCTGAAAGGAAAGAAAATTATCTTTGTGGTGACGGAAAATCATATGCCTCACGCAGGCACTGCTAGTGCTAGTTTGGGTGAGGAGTATTATCCTCGCGTCGACCGTCGTCACTGAATCCGTGCGAGAGACAAGTGCCTCGTGCGGGCCTCCATCATGGGAAAATATCGCCACTGCTTAAAGCGGGAGAAGAGTAGTGGTCAAAAGGGGCCCACTCTAATATGTAACCAAAATGCTGTAAAGAAAAGACCATACCTAGTGAGAGTATGACTATACGGTTGCGTGCTGTTTTACGTGAAGACGGGACGAACGATCGATTCCCGAAGGATTCCCACGTCACCATCTTATGTAATTATCAGTTTAGATACGGCTGTCATTGAGAACAGATGTCCTAAGACATCAATACTGAAGACATCGTGCATACATGTTACTTAGTAAGATCTCCAAACTGGATAAGAATCCGGACATCTCACTCCGTAACCACATAAAACGTCACAGGACATTGGTTACTTTTCACAAAAGCATTTTTAGGCAACTGATCTATCGTTATGGTGGGGTTAAGAGAGACGAATACCCACCGTAAATGTCCTTCCCGTGAGGGCGTGGCACATCTGAATATCATGCCCAGACATTGTTACGGAATTCGGTGGGGATGCGCATCTCGCCCGTCACCAGGTCCTATGGAACTAACTTTTTAACCTGTCGTTAGGTTTAAACACAAGTTGCCCAGCTATGCACTGCAGTGCGGGAGGATTGTTCAGCAGATTAAAAAAAATAATAACTAAGACATGTTTTCGCAGTGCTTTCCTACATTGGCAAAGGTGCTAACTACTGAGTATCCGAAGACACATGGGAAATATGTGTGACACCACACCCTGGCCATCACCGCTCGGAAACCCCAATAGTTTCCCAGGGTCGGATCAGCCCATGGTCCGGATAGGGGCATCCAAACAATTAAGAAGTCATAAGGCTTAGTGGAACATGAAGAGAGAGACAATACCTTAGAAATATGAGGCCCTTTAGGTATTTTGGCCAATCTTACACAACCTTGCCGGAGTGTGGGGCTAAATTATCACAACTACTGGAAAAGAGGCGTACACTACATGTTTCATAACGAAGAAATTGTCTCTAGTCATTTGAACCTATCCTATCGAGCTGAATAGAAAAGGTTTTTAGTCGGTAGCATGCTGAGCTAAACAGAGTTGTAGCACGGACAGCGACCTCAGTGAAAAATTGTTGGTGGCAGGAGAAAGTGCTGCATATATAAATGTTGCTGTATAGTGTTGCCTACGTGCACTGCAGTCCTATATTTTCTACAAATAAACAAAACATATGAACTGATGGCCACTGGCCATATATAAACTAACCAGAACAATCAATACAGTGTGAAATGATCAGAATAATATATCTATAGTACAGGTTAAGGAAACTACTACGGTGCGGTTAGCAAAAACACCTTACAGAAAATAAGAATAACTATAAACAGATACAGAAATTATAACTGGCGGTCCTAAGACCGTCACGGTGCCTTTTAGTCATCGGGACAGTTTATACAGATACGATAAAATTATCAAAAATATAATTAACGGAATAATTAAAATGTCAAGTATAGTTACTTGAATAATCAGTAGCCATTCTTAAACCTTGGCTATCGTGTTACTGAAATTGATACGTTACTCTTAGGTTGACGTGAGTTGATGCATTCCCTGGAAACTGGAAAGTTCCCGCACGCTGGTTTCCGCAAACAGGATTCCCGCAAGCAGCTCATGACGGGAGCGGATCGAACTCAGGACTGTAATCACAATATAGAATGTCTAATGAGTAGTCAGCAAGAGATACAATAACATTACTGCTGTGACGAAAGTTCCCGTACACCGATGGTATGGATGGAAGTTGACAACAACCCGATCATAAGCGGAGGTTGTTAAATGTGGATGAAGATACATAACTAAGCTTAATGGTGCAGGGTACGTCAACCAGCTCTGAAGACGTACCGGGCAAAGTTTACTTGCTGCAGTCGAAAAGTTGAGATAAACCTGCATGACATCAGTGCGGGGACGGTTAAATAACTACTTTTTGGCTTGGCCGGCAGATCCGGCGAGTCATCCATCAAAGAACATCGCTGCCTCTACATCTGTAGAATCACATTTTCAGGCCGGGAAAGGCCTCACCGCAAGTTCGTGTTCCGAATTAGTTCTTGATATATTCGTGAACAATATCTAAAAAGTTCCCAAAATGCTCCCGCAGGCAACGGGAGTTACAAAATTGCTTTAGTGCGGTGGGTTGGATTACTGCCGACTACGGGAGAGAAACCGACAGAAAGCGAAGTGATCTGCGTAATGCCTGTCATGCTGATCGTCGCTGACACAGGTCCAACCTATTCGGCCCCTGGCCAAGGATGCTCTTGAGCTCTGGATCTCGTCTCCTTTTATACTACTCATGTCGTCACAGGCGCAGGCTCCAACCAATCATCGGTCGAGCAACAGCCAATCAGTGCGTAGCTAATAATAACACAGTCGACTGTTCTAGAACATTCTAGATGTTCTGCGTACACGTGGTTATGACGTCACGACAATATTTTGAAGATAATCAAAAGGGGTTTTCCGTGGATAACTCAGCCATTCGGCGGGAACAGGTGATTAAAAAATGATTTCATTGTACCGTCTCGGTACACTAAAAGCGTCATCCTATCTTGGTCGTAAGCTACGCGCTCTGTCAAAATAGCATTTAAGCGTGCGCATGCGCATGCGCATGCGCATATACGCGTATGGCTCTACCCAAGGGGGGGGGGGGCGTGTACAGGGAACGAATCCAGGACGGGCGGCGCGTACCCAGCTTGCCTGGTACGGCCGGTACCTGTCCGGTCGATCCGAACTACAATTATAAACTAACATGCTTATTAAATATTAAAGGCATACGAGTCGTACAGCTGACTGACTATTCCAGGTACATGACGGATTATGATTGTGATGTCAGCCTACATGTCACGTAATTGCCTATGACAGATCGAATTCACCCATTGAATGTATTGGAGTGTGCAGTTCTCTATAACGCTATCAGGTCAATACTCGATATTTAATCTTATTTGCTGCAGTCATAATTAGAGTTCCTCTCCAGCTTAACGTAGGCTAATTGTTGACAGCTCGTTAATTACTCGATGCTGGCAATGGATTGACATTCGGTTCATTAATGAACAACACGAAGCTGGCAATGCATTGCAATTCCTACCGTCAATAAATTAAATTAAATTTTCAGAAAATGGAGTTGAGAGGAATTAAAATTCTTTAGTAACATTCGGTTATATAGAAAGTTCGTTGTTCGTTATTTAGCTTCTAATGTCACACTAATGGGCCTTTCCAGGTTTTAACTATGTCACGCCCATCTTTAGCTAAGCTCTCCATCCGTGTTGGGATCGATCAATCCCTGAACTCATCTACTATCAAATTTCAGAAAACTATACAGGCCTAAGCTGGTGAATATTTTGAAACAAATATGACTGGGTGCTGTTATCGCCAATGGCAACAACAGCGCCCAGTCAAATTAGTTTCAAAATATTTAACAGCGTGTTTATGAAATAGTAAAGACATACAATGCATACAAACTGACGGACTATTAATCGTTTAAGACAGACTAAATCGAGTCATTCATGACGTAATTATTATGACGCCAGCCTACACGTCACGCAGTTGATTATGACGTCTTCTTCTTTTACATGCACGTTCCCCCACTTCATGAGACACCTCCTTCTGGAGTAATTGTCCCTGGACACAGCATATGCGAAGATAACCAATATATTGTCAAAAGCACGTAATACGTAACCGCCGAGGTCCATAATATGGTAACCGTTAATGAAAGTTCACCAATACGTAAATCAGCGAGAGCGAATAGATGCATACAGAAAATATATTGTCAAAAGCACGCAGTACATAATAGTTAATGAAAGTCCATAAATATGTTTAAAAAAAACCCAGCAAGAGCGAATAAATATATACAGCGAGTACGAACAGGAGGTAGTATCATGTTAATGTAAGCAATATACGTGCCCTCTCTTTGTGGCAGGCACATATCCAATCTCTGCTAATCTGTTCTATGCATGAGATAGTACTGTAGCGCGGATCGACCGGATGGGTACCGGCCGTCCCAGCTAAGCTGGGTACGGAACGGCCGTTCCGGATTCGCTCCAAGCACGCCCCCCTGGGTAGGATGGTACGCGTATATGAGCCCTATGGGAGAGGTGTTCGTTAGACCACGTGGTGCGCATGCGCACGCATCAGAGCTTCCCTGACAACACCTCTCGGAATTGGAAGTGAGTGCATGCTTATAGTGTACCGAGTAGGTACCCGTAAATAACTTTAATTGTATGGTCCGACCAGAATAAAACGAGGAATTCAGAACCGTTTAAATTATTGAAATCAGCCTAGAAACGGCTGAGTTATCATCGGAAATCCCTCTAAATTATCTTCAAAATATTTGTCTTGACGTCTTAATCGCGTGTATGTATAAATAAATAAGGAATATATGCTGTGTACGTAATAGCCACGTCACACTTCTGTCTGCACGCTGATTGGCTACTGCTCGGCCGCTGATTGGCTGAGGCCCCTGGCTCTGACGTCACGAGTAGTATAAAAGGGGTGAAAAATCGAGAATCAGGAGCATTACCGGTGTGGAAGCTGGCTCGCGAGGACGACTGGACCATCGAGATAGACGTGAGTAACTGCTTACCTACGGTGATACCTACATCATCCGGTGCCAATCGGATTTCAGCTCATCCGTGGTGGTAAGGAGTCCTCGGCTTCCACAGTTTTTGTACACGGCCATCCGGGGGTAATAAACTAACTTAAAGTAATGATCTCCCGCATCCAGACCTTTATAGGGGAGTCTTTTCATCGGAGGGCCGTGCAGGCCCAGATGTAATTCTACGGAATGTAGAGCTGATGGTGATTCTTGGTGGATGACTCGCCGGATCTGCCAACCATGCTGAAAAGTGGACTTCAACTTCCGCACTGCATGGCGTGTGTGTAATAATTAACTTTTCGACTAGTCTGGGTGAGCTTTGCCCGATGCCCCGCAAGAGCTATATGACATACACCACACTGTGTGCCAGTGATTGTACATGCAAAAATTATATAAGCAGCCCTCGCTGTTAATGGGTTGCTCTCAACTTTCATATTACCGTCGGCAGACGGAAACTTTGCAACAAATCGTTTCTATCCTGTATGAGTGAAATGACTATTTAATGGACATCTCTTGAACCGGTCCGTTATCTGTCCAGAGAATGTGCCGTATACATCCTGCCTCTGGAGACCTGCTTGCGGAGACCTGCCTGTGGATACCTGCCTGCAGATACCTGTCTGCGGATGTCTTCCTGCAGAAATCATTCCAGCTTTAGAGATCGTGCCATCTCACGCTATTCATATGTTCGCTCCTCAATTTCAGTAGCTTGTGGAGTTGTTCCATACCGATGACTATTAGGTACTCAAGTAGCTATACTATTGAACCTTTAATTATTATTTCCGCATAATGGTACTGATGACTAATAGGTACCTTACCGGTCCTAGGACCGCATGTTTATAATTTCTGTTATTGTGAATATTATCCTTGTTTGCTGTTGGTGCTTTCAACTAGCCGCACCGAAGGGTCCAATGACCTGTGATACTATAATCTTTATATTCGTTAAATTGTGTATTGGTTACACTGAGGTCGCGGATCATGTTCTAAATGTTTGAGTCTGACATGCTACCGACTAAACCTGGCTATTCAGCTCGATAGGATAGGTTTAAAGTGGTTAGGGACAATTTCTCTGTTAGAGACGCATAGTGTATGCCTCTTTTCCGGTTGTTGTGGTAATGTAGCCCCACGCACCGGCAAGGTTGTGTAAAATTGGCCAGTTACCGGATCCGACCATGGGAAACTATCGGAGGTCTCCGAGCAGTGATAGTTAAAGTGCCAATTTACATACGCGCCCCTCTTTGTCTTCAAATACCTATTAGGTAGATTCCCCCGCCAAAGTAGGAAACACTGCGAAATGATAATAATATTAATTTATATGTTGTGATACCGGCCTGCAGTGCATCTCTGGGCATCATGGAAAATAACCCTAACAACAGGTCAAAGATTAGGCCCGTAGCACTCGGTGACGGACTAGATGTGGATCTCCATCCAACTCATTGTAGTGTCTGGGTGAGGCCTTAGATCCCACCACACCCTCATGGTGGATATCCGTCTCTCCATCCCCACCATAATGACATGTTAGTATTTAAATTTGCTTATGTGAACTGTGAAACTCGTCTGGTGATGTTGTATGTGGTTGCAGAGCCGGGTAGCCGGATCGTTATTTGATTCGAAGCTTTGTTCTGTGACATGTACGCACGCTATCCTTGGAGGTAGATGCTATGCGGGGCAACCTTGTGGAAGCCGGGCATCTGTTCCCAATGGATAAACATATCTAAAATTTAGGTAGTAAACCATGCCACTTGCGGCCAAAGCTTGTTTCCATTACTAACAACCAATTGGTAGGTTAGGATGTAGCACAAGGCCCGCATAAATAAAGCGGCAACTATCAATGCAGCAGCTTTGGAACTACATAGGACGGTGACCTGGGAATTCTTCGGAAATCGTTCGTCCCATCTTCAAGTAAACCAGTGTGCAACACCTTGATGGTATCTTCACTAGGACTTTCAGCAGTTAGCATTTTCTGTTGAACAAAAGAGTGGTCCTTTTTGCCAGCTCTTTTCCTCTGCTATATTAAACTATCTAGTGACTTCGTTGCGGAAACTCTCACTTGCGGGGATACCTCTGCGGATCTAGGATCTGTATGGTACCGGATGGCTCTATTTTGTGTATTATTGTGCTCATTTACTGTCAAACGCATAAAACTGTTTGCATAGTATATTAAATCCTTCATTGTTTAATTATTCTTTATTCCATATCTCTAAATTAGTATGGATAGGCATACCGGTGACACAAATAGTTAGGACGACACCATGTGGTTCAATCTCGGCGGCAATGGTCGCACGGCCCCACTGGAACATCAGTGTTCCACCAGCTCTAGAGGCCAGTTTTTGTATCTTCCGGAGAGATGCGATACAGGATCTTCAGCCCCAAGATCCGCAGCTAACCAGCACTCCCGTATGCCATTCATTTGCGGCACGATGGATGGGAACGTCATGGCGGACCAGCGCGTGTTGAAGAAGGCAGACCTGGATGGACAGGATTCAGGAGAAAAAGAACTGTAGTCGAGTTATCTGGGTTGATACCGGTTATGTCAAATAGTGCAAGCGTGTGGAGCTGATGAGTTGCCGATAGAGCTGTGCATGATGTAAGGAAATGGGTCATATCTTCTTTACTTGAGTTGCAAAGTTGACACGTTGCTGTGACGTGGCCTCGTGAGTACAGTCTGGAGTTGATATGTGTCGGTTAGAAGTTTTGCCTTAATGGCTGCCTTCTCAGTTTCATGCAGGGTCTCCGTACATTCACAGTATAAAGGAGCTGGAATGCCTTGCAGTTCAAACATTTTAGCTAACATGAATCGCAGTGAAGACATGGATGATGCAGCATGCCACATCTTGCTCTTCCAGAACTTGCAGACTGCCTAATGGACTCTTTGCTTCCATGCTGTTTTTGTAGGTACTTGCACCAATAAGCAGTGGGCTGAAGGCAACTGGTATTGCGGGAGTAGCATCTGAATATAGGAAGGCCATGTATTGCTGGTCATGGATTTCATAGCAAGTTGTCTTAACACGATGGTATATTCACGACGTGATGGGCCAGCGACCAAGTTTCTTAGCAGGATGAAAGCTTTCTTGTGAATCTCAGCCACTACTGGAAGAGTACTGAGTAAACCATACACTACTGGATTAGCTGTACTGTGAGCAAGGCTCTGTAGTTGGCGCAAAAGGGATCTTGCAAACATGTCCATAGGTTCTGTTTCTTTATCAGTTAACTTCCATAATTCTACTCAATGAGTGAGTCGTGGAAGTATGAATACATAATATATCTTTCGATTCACGACGGGGTTCAGTCCATTTTTTCCATGGAAGTCAGTTCCAAAGAGACTATAGGCAGGTCCTTGGGCCGAGGCAATGTTGTGTTGAACTCTACGTTGATTAAGTTTACCAGAAGACCCCATCAGGAATCCAGGGTCAATTCCTCAGTCTTATAGCAGACGCCAATTGTCTCTGTGAAGGTGGTATTAGCCGAATATTCATATGAGTGAATGAGGAAATGGATTCATGAATTGTTGAATAGTATAAATCTATTTAACATATTTGGAACGATTGCGTTGTTTCCTAATATTACAATTATTTTATTGATTTTATTGAAATCAATGTAGTCCTAAATAACAAATCAGTAACAAATTTAATAATCATAAATTTCATGTCTAATTTCATTGAACTTTCAGTAGTTTCATCAATACTGATTATTACAAACATCGATCGATATACTAATGGAAGGATCCGATCTGTCATTCAAGTATATGACGTCATAATCAAGTACAGCACTTGTAGGTTGATGTCACAATCATTATGACCAGAAGTCCATTATTATGTATTATGGACTTCTGTTATGACGTATTATATCTCCGTCATGCCAGAAAAGTCGGCCAAGTGTACACATCGTATGTCTTTTAAGAATTTACTATTTAATAAAGGCAGCAACAGCACCCAGCCAAATTAGTTTCAAAATATTCAACACCATACCTGTCTAGTTATATTACCTTGAAATTGGATTTCTGACAATTCAGAATTCAAAGTAAATAAATCTATCCCAACACGCGCAAAACATGAGCGGAGCTTAGCTAGAAATTGGCGGCGCATAGCTAGAAATAGGCGGTGCATATCTAGAAATTGAGTCTCTATTGGTTGTTATATATCTATTATTTCCCTGTATGGTACAAATCGTGAAAAAACAGGTTGTTCCATAATAAAATCGTCGACTGTGGCCAAACAAATGTTTTGGGACCAAATACTGGTGCTTCTATTACCACCTGTAATAACCACATAACACTCATATCAGCCAAAAACGGCTTCTACAGTGGTCTTCAGAAATGTTTATTTGCAGACCAAGAGAAGACTATTTTTGAAAATTTACCACTAGAATGACTGGCTCAATAACCGAGCCAGTCATTCCATTGGTAAATTTTCAAAAATAGTCTTCTCTTGGCCTGCAAATGGATATTTTCTATGAGAAAATTGAAATTTTGTTGAACAAATTCAAGGGTTAAAGGCTTAAATCACAGCAGCTTTTAGCGCCACAAGCTAGGTATATACATATGACAAATAATTGGAGAGACTTGTTTTAATCTGTGCTTTTATACAATGTGTTTTAGGTACAAGACATACAAGGCATTCTTGAATGAGACAGGACACGATCTCACATCAGATAGCATCTTTCATTTTGACCCATATGTTGAGGTGTATGTGGAGCCATGGCACTTAATGGCATTGGGCATATCAAATTTTGTCACGCTGGCCCTGTCTTTTGAGCGGTTCTTGGCTGTACGCCTTCCATTCTCTGTACGTCACACGTTCACGTTGGCATGTGTCAGATCAATGCTTGTCTTTCTTGCCATCGTCGTCGCCGTTCTTACAATACCGAACTTTTTCACATTGGATGTTCATAAGGCTGTCTTTCGCAATGTAACAGTTGTCGTAGCAAGACCCACAGAGTTTGATATAGAGAACAATTACCGCTGTAACTACAACCAATTTATTGTGCCTATAGGATGGTACATCATACCGTGGTTGTGTTCAGCACTCTTCAACCTGATGTTGTCGTATTATGCCCACCGGTCCTCCCGAGTGCGAGTTGGGGTACAGACAGTTTCTCAGTACAACCGCAGGCTCACGGTGCTCGTCCTTTCAATCGTGCTTGTCTACATGATCTGCAATTTCCCGCGATGTGTCGTGGCATTTCAAAGATTGATGGAAGATGGTTTAGATGTGTGTCGTGACACCAGAAATCTAACTAATATGCGGGCACGTTCCTCGCGAGTGTTTGAGAAAATAGCAGAAATATTAAACGTTCTAAATAACGCGCTTAACATTATTGTCTACTGCGTCGTCGGTTCCAAGTTCAGAAAAGAACTCAAACGTGCCTTTCTACCGAAATCCTGTCAAATTCGAGGATCACCTAGGACTGTTAGAACTATTTCACACAACACACACGATCCCAATGAGAACAAGGCCACGTCCTCAACAGATCAACCCCGGCTTCATATGATTAGCAAAAACGCAAAGATACACCCTCTTGTAGTCCGCGAGGGGTCTCTGCCATGATAAACAAGGGTAGCAACCACAGATTACTGATTGGGGGAGCTTCCTAATGGATGAATCCAGTTTAAGCTATCAAGGGGACCAGCTCATCAAGATTTTTTGTCCGGAATATAAATTTGAAAGAGCGAGAGAACGCGCGGTTTGCCCTTTTCGGAAATAGTGCGCAATCGCTCGATTTGTTTCTTCCAGTGTTTGCATATGTGAGCATGCAGAAATGCATACAAATCTTCAATTTAAACTATAACTTGTCAGTTAATACCATTATAATTCTATGTAAATAGATCATATGGCTTTTCAGACTCGCACTATATAAAATTGGTAACAGATTAATTATTTCATGAATATTGCTAATTCAATAAATAAAATCCGGATATTTGACAGGATGTCCGGAAATCCGGAGGCCTGTTGAAAATCCGCATTTTGTTATGAATCCAGAGAGATGGTCGCCCTGAGCTATGCCCCGCCCATCTCTAGCTAAGCTCCACCCACTCTTTGCTTGTGTTGGGCTCGATCGATCCCTGCACTTCATGAATCTCAATTTCCAGAAAACTGTACAGGTAACTGTTGATTACTTTGAAACTAATTTGACTGGGTGTTGTTGCTGCGATCACACCGCCCAGTCAAATTAGTTTCAAGATATTCAACCTATATATGACGTAGTTGATTATGACGTCATATGATTGACTCCTCCATTCAGTACTATGTAGTTTTCACATTTGTTTGGCATGTCAAAATGAGCCCCCACCCCACCAACCACCAGAGCTGCATGGACAAGTTTCTAATGACCAAGTGCAATAATTTTCCCCACCTGCGAACTTAGCATCTTTGTAACCAACATCTATGGACTTTTCCAAGTTTATCCATCAACAATATGACGTCATAATCAACTACGTGACGTGTATGATGACGTCATAATCATGACGTCATGAAAGATTCGAAATAGTCCGTCTTTAGCGCTTAATATTCCGACAGGTTGTATTTAATAAACATTCTGTTGCATATTTTGCAATAGGCAGCAACAGTGCCCAGTCAAATTAGTTTCAAAATATTTAACAGCTTACCTGTATAATTTTCTGGAAATTGATAGTCGGGGAGTTCAGGTATCGATCAACATGAGCGAGGTTTTGGTGAAGCTTAGCTAGCAATGGGAGGGGCATAACTAAAGCTGGAAAGGGCCATTCGGCTCTTCTATCTTACCCGCGAGAATGCATATGCCAACTCTGATGGCGATCCATTGGTTTGTATGAGGGGTGTTAACCTGGAGATGTACTTTCAATGATTGTTCCAGCACGACCTTGATCTTGTCGATGGCAGTGGTAACCTAGAATACCAAATCTTCAGTAGAACACCGGTAATAAACTGAGCCCCAACTAATTAATGTTCCTTTGGTGGCAAAGACCAATCTGCGAGTGAAGTCTGATGAAATTCATTTAGTAAATCTGTAGTTATCATCCTGAAACAATTTCAATAATTAGGACACGTTAATCTTTGACACCGTAGTCAAGTGGGTTCTATGGGTCAGATAATTACCCCTTGTCAAGTTTAATTATCCCCCCACCCTCCTCTTCCCAACTCGCCCCATGCCACCACCGCCACCACGATCGTTCATCACCATCATTTACTAGGCATAAGCCATTTGCTTGTTATTGCTTCGGGAGATTGTGTTGACATAGCATTATTAATGAGTGTCCTTTATCTAGTCAACATTGTTAATTCTAATTGGTTGATATTTTTCGCCTCTGTTTGTATTTGAGAAAGTGCAGTGGTGCAGATGGGCGTTACCTGCGTCAGCCACTGTGTGCCGCCTGCACTCATGGTTACACCCGGCACTGCATAGCAATTCGCCTTTCGGCTCTAGAGTATCCATCGATCCTCCGATGTCATATGACGTCATACTCAGCTAAGCAGCGTGTATGATGACGTCATAATCATTACGTCATAAATGATTATATTAGGCCCGTCTTTAACTCTTAATTGCGAGACGTTGTACGAATTGTAGTCTCTACTATTTAATAAACATAATTTGACTGGCCGCTGTTGCTGCTCATAGGCAGAAAAAGCACCCAGTCAAATTTGTTTCAAAATATTCAACAGCTTACACGTATAGTTTTCTTTCTATAGCCATCTTTCCCTCTGCGCTTAGTATTGAGCTTGAAAGTGTCACCTCTTGTGCGTGTGTTGCTTGATGGTTCAAAGAATGTATTTCTGTCACGTCTGTAATCATCATGGACACATTTGTCTCCTCTAAGCCGTCTGTATTTTTGCGACATGAGATATGTATGCCATGCCAAAGATAATTTAAATCGGCCCAGTGGGTCCTGAGAAGAAGTCGTTTACAGAAAAACGGCCAGCGGTCGGATGACAGTGGCTGCCATGACATAAGCTCATTTGGCATTTCAGGCCAGGTGAGCTAATAAATAAAATCAACAAATGGATAGGTAGGTATGGAGGGAGACCGATCGGCCGACCGATCGGCCGACTGACCGACCAACTGACCGACCGACCGACCGACCGACCGACCGACCGACCGACCGACCGACCGACCGACCGACCGACCGACCGACCGACCGACCGACCGACCGACACAGACAGACAGGCAGACAGGCAGACAGGCAGACAGGCAGGCAGGCAGGCAGGCAGGCAGGCAGGCAGGCAGGCAGGCAGGCAGGCAGGCAGGCAGGCAGGCAGGCAGGCAGGCAGATCTTATTGAACATGATACAAATAAGTCATAATTTGGAGCCTTATATATATATATATATATATATATATATGATTATCTCATTCTAATTGGACTAATAAATCATTAATATAGACCTTATAAAGGTGTGTGAACAGAATGCTTCTCTGAACGCGGGGTAGATGCTGGTTCTCAGGTTTGGAATCTCGCACACATGAGCGGCATAACGACTTAAACCACCACTAATGGGTCATTGAGTGATCTAGGAATTCTTTAAATCTCTAAGCTGCAGCATAGACTTATTATGGCTATTAGTCAGGACTCATATCAAGTCCCGTGTGCACTTTGTGATGAAAGCAAGCCACCCATTTGGATGCCTTTAGGATACATTAAGTAGCAATAAAACAGGTTGGCAGTCTGGGAATTTGTTCAGATGTCAGCTATGAAATTTTATCGCGATCATCATGTTTGAAACAAGAATACGCGTCCAGACTTTGGCGCTGGAAGTTGTGTTGTCATGACTAGAACCCACATTTCGTCTTCTAATTTCCATCCATACCCTTGTGCTGATCTCATGGTTTGCCGTGGTGTCATTATCCCATATAATGACATATTAGTTGGCTCGTAGGGCCGCTTTGCGTAGTGCATCGTAGGCAGATGGTTGCCTTTCTGTTTCTGCTTGCTTCTTGATAAACAGCCACCACCTCAACTGCTCCAGCTTTGAGATTTGAGTTTGAGGTAGGTACATGGTGTTAATAAAACGCTCGAAATGCACACATGTTATGACTAGGAACTAAGGTTTGGCCAAGGCATGTAAGTGCCAGTATTTTATCACCATTGGCTTCATCGAAACACTTCCAGAACACAAGCTATTCCAGCATAGCCCCCTTGTATTGTCGGCACCACTGCACGATGGCATGGAGTCCAGGTAATGCTGCTATCTTGTTCTGTCCAAGTACGTCATATGTGGGCTTCAGTGGAATAGTTTGGTGCCTCTGACCAGTGCCAGCTACAAAGTTGGTGTTCCTGCATAATTCTTGATATCATCAAAGAGCTAAGACGAAAACGCCAGTAGCTGGTAAGTGGATGCTGATAGTATAGAAGTCCCCAAACCTTTGCATCTTTCGCGTGCAATACTATCTTTGTATCAGCTTCCTCCAGGTTACTTTGCAAGTAGCTCATATTCATATGCGTTCCTCTGCACTGACAACCCAATGCCACAACCACATACTTATTATTTATACGTGTTTCCTCCACCATCTTCTCAGCCAGGTAGCTGGTAGGTGGTGAGTTCCATTTTTGTCTTACTGTCCGACAGGAGTCGTTTCATAGGAACTTTCTCTACCTTTGTTGTATCCGTTATGTGGTATGATGTTGCAGGCTGACTGTGGTGCCTTCTTTCACGGATAGCTGTTTTTAATGACCTGGGAACATCATATCGGTCAAATATGAGGTGCACTTCATCCATTTTTCTTATATCTTCAATTTATGATTGGTGAAATGATTAGCCAGTTGGCTGCAGTTCTTGATATAATCAGCCTTTGTCTATATAGATCATGTTTAACGCCTTTGTCCATATAGATCATGTTTAACCTTTTCGGCATGATTGCCTTTGTCACCAAGTTGAAAAGCTCAGCACATTTCTCTCTGAATGGCTTGGTGAAATTCATCAGTGTGAGGTGTAGCGCAGATGGACCGGTCAGGTACAAACCATCCCAGCTCAGCTGGGTACAGGAAGACTGGGCCGGATACGTTCCAAGCACGCCAGCCCCCCTCCCCTTAGTAGGATAGTATGCGTGTATAGAACCATATAAGAGAGATTTCTAAAAAATGACTAAGTCTGTGAAATCGCATAGCGCGCATTAGAGCTTCCCTGACAATGCACATGGACGTTGGGAGAGAATGCCTACGAAGGTGTACCGAGTTGGTGTATATAATTTCTTTAAATTGTACCATCCTCGCCATTCTTGGTACCCATCAGGACCTGAATGAAATGAGGTATCCATAACCGTTAGCCATTTTAAAATCGGATCAGGAATGACCGAGTTACCCTTATTTAACTCCTTAAATTATGCTCAAAATATTGAAAACGTCATAAAAATGTGCATGTACTGAGTGAATAGGGAGGATGTCCATCACGTGATAATGTCCTTGCCCGTGGAGCTCGCACGCTGATTGGCTACAGATCATGCACTGATTGGCTGGGCGTTCTCGCTATGATGTCGCGAAGAGTATAAAAGGAGCGCAGAACTGAGAATCGGGATCAGACTTTGATGAGAGAGAAAGGTGATAGGTTGTGTGGCCAGAGCAGTACGAGACATGGGCAACTGCTTACTGACTGCTGGTTTCATTACAACCGCAGCAGTGCCTCTCGGTTTTGAGATCTTAAATCTCTGGCTTACAACTGCCGCATCCGCATTTAAACTTTTGAAATGCTCTCGGGAGGATACCACCCGAGGGCAAATAAACTAAACAAATAAAGAAGGGATCCTCACCGTCAACAGTTTCAGAGGAGTCTTCCTGCTGACCACGCTGAAAAGTGGTAATCAAATTCCGCACAATGTGTCATGTGTGATATTTAACTTTTAGACCACAGTCTAGTGGGACATTGCCTGATGTGTCGCACGAGCTCTGCCATGCATCATGTATTGTGTACACAGAAGTGCACATGCAATATTTAACTTTCAACTGTAGCCCTTCATTACTACAGGGCAGCTTCCAACTTCCGCTACAGTACGGAACGTTTGACACTCTGTAAAATTAAGATATGTAAGTTAATATGACTGTCTAGTAGACATTCGCATCTGCAATCGTTCTTCTTCAACGTCTTTGGGAATGAGCCGCATCAACAGTTCGCCTGCGGATATTTTGCAGCAACTTCAGAATCATGCCATCCCGCGTTCCTCATCTGTAATGCATTATCAGCAGTGATCTTTGAACCTTTTCCATACCGATGACTAATAGGTACTCATCCAACTGTATTTTTGTATTATTGTTTTTATATGTTTCTTTGTAGGTACTGATGACAAATAGGTACCGACCTGTCATCTGAAACCACATTTTATAGTTTGTATTCTTAATGTATATATTATCTTTATTTTGTGCTTATGACTAACGAGCACTGCAAGGTCGTGTGACCTTATTTATTCTCAATACTGTGATAGTTGGTTATATATATGGCAGCATCCTAGTTACTTGTTTTGTTTATATCATATAAAATACTAGGACCGCAGTACGCTAGGCTACACTATACAGCAACAATAAATCTGCACTACCTTTTTCCCCCAGCATCACTTTTTCACTGAGGTCACTGTTCAGGTTCTCATTAAGCGAGCCTGACATGTGATCGACTAAACCTGGCTATTCTAGCTCGATAGGATAGGTTTAAAAGTAGTTAGGGATGATCGCTCTTTAGGAGTCATTTGTATATGCCTCTTTTCTGGATGTAGCTGATATGTAACACCGCACACCAGCTAGTTGGTATAAATTGGCCATGTACATGTACCTTAGCACCTCCTTATTAACATTCGAGTGATTGTCTCTTCCTACACTCCTCCAGCTGCAAGGCTTTATAATTGTCCGGACCTCCCTTCGACATGTTGGTGTGATCTGACTCTGGGAACCATTGGGGTTTCCGAGCAGTGAAGGCCAACGAGTCGATTCTGCAATCACCCCCTCTGTATCTTCAGATACTAGTTAGCATAGATATCCATGCCAAAGTAGGAAGCACTGCGAAAATATTATATTATTTTAACCGGCCAGCAGTGCATCTTTGGGCATTTTAACATAACCCTAATGACAGGTAAATGTTAGTCCCTGGGTTCGGATCTTACACGATCCACAACCCCCACCCCACCCCACCCCAACCCACCCCACCCCCAACACAGCAGGTGACGGACAGGACACAGATCTCTCTCTAACTCTTCACAGTGACTGGGTCCGGTCTTGGAACCCACCACGCCCTCACGGGAAGATCACAATAGTTGGATATCTGTCATTGCTGAATTCCCCAGAAATCATCCACCCCCATCTTCACGTAACACAGCGTGCATCACAATAAATTATGGCTTCACTAGGTTGACTCGCACTACACACTTAGCATATGTTTGAACAAGAGAGTGACGCTTTTCGCCAGCTCTCTTCCTCTGCTTCGACATTGAAGGCATTTTCCTGTGACGGAGGCCCGTGCGAGGCACTTTCCTCTCGCAATAATAATATTTTGTTAGGGGTATAATGCTTTACAGTAAGCTTCATAGGTGACCATGTTAGGACTCTCCCTTGCAGGGATACCTCGCAGATTTAAAGATCAGCGAGGTACCTCTGATGAGCAGCACGATAGGCAAGATACCAACGTAGTTCTATGTACTATACCTTCTCCCTCATACTAGCAAATGAGTAGCATTGTTTGTATGTATCTAATTATTCATTAATTATGTCTAGACTCCTAAATTGAGTAATGGACCAAAGCATCTTATGATAGGAGAGCCGCACATGTCCTTGCCGATTATGACTAAAATTTCTCTGGTGCGGAACTACCAGCACCATATCAATACGGGTATTCACCGATTAGCGAGGGGACATTCTATGATGACTCGCAGGCGGGTACTCATTACATCACCTTGTTGGACATATGCGATACGATACTAACACATTTGCCGGATCACAAGCGACCATGAGAAAGACCCGTATGGGGAATCTAATAACTTCACACCAAATGCGTTCACCAGCACCATCAGAAGGTGACCAATGGCCTGCCCCTTATGCACAGTTTCCCATATCACCTCCATGAGGACTTCATCTCCGTGCTACCCTGTGGTACCACGGAATGAACATTGGCATATGGGAACACAGTTGCCATCCTACAACAGAAGGTGCACACTCCCGCACCACACACACCACCCTCGTCAGTCTCCTGGACCCCCTCCATATGAGGAACTCCCGATTCAGCGACCAGCAGGGCTTCCATGACGTATGCATAATATGCCACCGCCAGTTTATTAACCGACACCAATACGACATTCAGTGGAGCCTACACAATTATATCGAACTGAACGTCATCGACGGGAGTCGCCATCACCGATGCGGCACCAGGTAAACCATTGACCAGACAGGGAACAACCACCAACAGTACCACCTACACGCAGACCAGCATCCACGTTCACGCCACTTTCCCCTGCATCACCACCAGGATTCATGCCGGTAACACCATATCATGGACCTGCCCGAGTTATTCTCCCTCCAGAATTCAATGGGGAAAGTCACTGGGCTAATTATAAATGTCAATTCGAAATTATCAGCCGTACCAACCGGTGGATGGATCAGCAGTTGAGAGAGTATCTGGCCGCAAAACTGTCAGGCAAGGCCCTTCAGGTCCTGGCAGATTTGAGGTCAGACAGCACGCCAACTTACATGGAACTGGAAAGCGTGTTATCGGAAGGATTCGGGGACACAGACCTCAGTGAGACAAGTTGCCTACAGTTGAAAAACTTATGGAGATGAGTCAAGGAAACCCTGCCGGAGTTAGCAGGTCGTATCCAACGACTTGTTACACGTGCCTACCCCAGTACAAACCATGATGGAGTAACACATCAAACACAACTGTATTTTTGTATTATTGTATTTATATATTTCTTTGTAGGTACTGATGACTAATAGGTACCGACCTGTCATCTGAAACCACATTTTATAGTTTGTATTCTTAATGTATATATTATCTTTATTTTGTGCATATGACTAACGAGCACTGCAAGGTCGTGTGCCCTTATTTATTGTCAATACTGTGATAGTTGGTTACATATATGGCAGCAGTCATCCTAGTTACTTGTTTTGTTTATATCATATAAAATACTAGTACCGCAGTATGCTAAGCTACACTATACAGCAACAATAAATCTGCACTACCTTTTTCCCCCAGCATCACTTTTTCACTGAGGTCACTTTTCAGGTTCTCATTAAGCGAACCTGATATGTGATCGACTAAACCTGGCAATTCTAGCTCGATAGGATAGGTTTAAAAGTAATTAGGGATGATCGCTCTTTAGGAGTCATTTGTGTAAGCCTCTTTTCCGGATGCAGCAGATATGTAACACCGCACACCAGCTAGTTGGTATAAATTGACCATGTACCTTAGGGCCTCCTTAATAACATATGAGTGATTGTCTCTTCCTATGCTCCTCCAGCCGCAAGTCTTTATAATTGTCTGGAACTCCCTTCGACACGTTGGTGCGAGCCGACTCTGGGAACTATTGGGGTTTCCGAGCAGTGAAGGCCAATGTGTCGATTCCATCTTCGGATACTAGTTAGCTTAGATATCCATGCCAAAGTAGGAAGCACTGCAAAAACATTGTATTATTTCAACTGGCCAGCAGTGCATCTCTAGGCATTTTAACATAACCCTAATGACAGGTAAATATTAGTCTCTGGTTCGGATCTTACACGATCTGTCCCAAACACATCAGGTGACGGACCGGACACAGATCTCCCTCTAATTCTTCACAGTGACTGGGTGCAGTCTTGGAACCCACCACGTCCTCACGGGAAGGTCACTATAGTTGGATATCTGTCTCATCCTCCCCACCATAAAACATATATGCGATTTTCAATTGCTTAGGTAACTATGTCTTGTCCTAGTGATGTTGTATGTGGTTGCGGTATGGTAAGTAACAGGATCGTTATATGATTCTGAAGCTCACACCATGACATGGCCACACACTGTCTATCAGAGGGGGGTGCTCTGTAAGGTGACCATATGGAAACTGAGCATTTCGGCCAGTCAGGCTCATGTATTTAAAGATAGGTAGAAATCCCTGCCACTTGCGGCCTAAGCATGGAACACGGACCTAACAACTAAAGGTTAGTTTAGGATTTAGCAGAAGGACTGCATAATACACCAATACAGTGTCTTTAACCTACATAACGTGACAGTGTTGAATTCTGCGGAAATCATCTACTCCATCATTACATAACACAGCGTGCATCACAATAACTTAAGGATTCACTAGGTTGACTCACACTACACACTTAGCATATGTTTGAACAAGAGAGTGGCCCTTTTTGCCAGCTCTCTTCCCCTGCTTCAGTGTTGAAGGCATTCTCCTGTGACGGAGGCCTGCTCGAGGCACTTTCCTCTCGCAATAATAATATTTTGCTAGGGGTATAATGGTTTATATTAAACTTCATAGATGACCTCATTAGAACTCTCCCTTGCAGGGATACCTCACGGATTTAAGGATCGGCGCGGTACCTCTGATGAGCACCATGACAGGCAAGACAGCAACTTAGTTCTATGTACTATATTTTCTCTCCCATACTAGCAAACGAATAGCATTGGTTGTATGTATCTAATTATTCATTAATTATGTCTAAACTCCTAAACTGAGCAATAGACTGCCATACCGGTGACACAAACAGTCGGGACGAGACGGTGTGGTTCAATCTTGGCGACAATGGTCACACGGACACACTTGAATGTTATCATTCCACCAGCTCTAGAAGTCGGTATTTGTATTTTCCGGAGAGTCATGAAACAAGATCCGTAACCCCGAGAACCAATGCTAACAAGCCAACCCACGCATCATGTATGTGCGGTGCTGCGGGATGGAATAGATGGATGGACCAGTGCATACCCCCGGAGGCTACAGAAAGTAAAAGCTTTAATGCGTTTCTCTTGCCGCATCATCATTGATTTTGTGAGTATTATGAATATTTATAGATAGGAATTTGCCATGGGAAAACACATTGAACACATTAGCAGGAAAATAGCACAGTATTTATATACTCTTCAGCCCATACAATCTTTTCTGAATAATGAAGCACGAAAATCATTCTCCAATTCTTATATTCTTCTTCATATTGATTATTGTTGTATCATCTGGGGGGGGGGGGGGGAACGCAGATGATAAAACCTTATTCCGCCTTGTAAAATTACAAAAGGTGCTGCATGGATTATTTTAGATATGCCGTGATGGTCACCCTCACATGCTCTCTTCAAGCATCTTGGCTGGCATACAATATCTGATAGAATTAAAATCGCAGTTACACTTACAAGAGATGTGCATAGACGGTCACTCAGATCCACAACCACAACCCTGCCCACATTCCGAGATGTAATAAAGATATATCTTTATTGCTGGTACTCTGTAATTCTTATTGATTGTCTCTTCCCGTTAAATCTGGCATTAATCAAGACCATTTCAAAATCGGTTGAGAAATGGCTGAGTTATCCAGGAAAACTCTTCTTGATTATCTTCAAAATATTGTCCTGACGTCATAACCACATGGCCATAAAGCTTCTAGAATGTTCTAGAACGTTCGACGACGCTATTATTAGCTGTGTGCTGATTGGCTGTTTCTCGACCGATGATTGGATGAAGCCTGCGCCTGTGACGTCATGGAGAGCATAAAAGGAGAAGCGATCCAGTGATTGAGAGCATCCTCGGCCAGGGGCCAAACAGGTTGGAGCTGTACCAACTATTATCAAGCACAATACGCGTCTTTCTCCGCTATGAGTCGGGTTTTTATCCCGCATTGTGCAGTTTCCAACCCACCACACTAACACAATTTTGTAACTCCCCATTTACGGGAGCAATTAGGAACTTTTGATAATCGCTCACGAATACTACATCTACATTCGGAACACAAACTTGCGGTGAGGTCTTTGCGGCCTGAATATATGAGTCTACAGATGTAGAGGCGGGATGTTCTTTGATGGATGATGCGCCAGATCTGCCGGCCACGCCTAAAAGTGGTATTTCAAACGACAACGCACCAATCGTGTAGGTTCTTTTGACTTTCTACCGCAGCAAGTAAACTCTGCCCGGTGTGTCTTCAGAGCTGGTTGATGTACCCAGCACCGTGAAGCTTTGTTTTGTATCTTCATTTGCCTCTAACAACCCCCACTAGTGATCGGGTTGTTTACACCTTCCATCCGTGCAATCGGCGTATGGGAACTTTCCTCACCACGTAGTACTATCGTATCTTTTACTGACTGCTCGTTAGACATTCTATTAGGCCTACAGCACTAAGTGATGTCCTTCCCCCGCCATGAACGTTCTTACAGGACTCTTGTTTGCAGAAAACAGCTTACGGGAACCAACCTGCGGGAACCAGCCTGCGGGAACTTTCCAGCTTCCGGAGAGCGCATCATCTCACGTCGACTACGGATTGACGTGTCAATTTCAGTGACATGGTAGCCTAAGTTGGGACTGACTACCAAGTATTCAAGTAACTATACTTCACCATTTAATTATTTCTCTATATAGGTTTTGTTATTTATCTCATATCCGTACTAATGGTTCTGATGACAAAAAGAAACCATGACGGTCTTAGGACCAATAGTTATAATTTCTGTTTTTGTTAAATAGTTATTTTCATTTTCCTCAATGTGTTGCTAACCGCACTATAGTAGGTTCGTTAACCTGCATTACTATATATATATATATATATATATATATATATATATATATATATATATATATATATATATATATATATATATATATATATATATATATATATATATATATATATATATATATATATATATATATATATATATATATATATATATATATATATATATATATATATATATATATATATATATATATATATATATATATATATATATATATATATATGTCTTAGTCATTGCCACCTTATTGTTTGTTCTGGTTAGATTACATACGTATATGGCCAGTGGCCATCCGTTAAACTGTTTTGCTTAAGTTATAGAAAATTTAGGAATGCCACCATGGGCTGATCCGACTCTGGGAAACCATTGGGGTTTCCGAGCGGTGATGGCTAGGGTGCGGTATCACATACACATTCCCGTGTATCTTCGGATACTTAGTAGATAGTACTTCTTTCTTCTTCTTCTTTTCGTTCGCTGATCATACCACCAGTCCTGTAAGTGACTATTGACATGATCATAAGCGTTAAGTGCGTGGATCCATGGTTTATTAGAGTGCGCCGTGCGGCCTGGAACCTCCGTCTTCAGCACTCGAGGTTTCTGTCAGGGTTACCTCACCCTTACCTCCTTTAGTCGCCTCTTACAACACACAGAGGGTACGGAAGGTGTATTCTAAGCCCCACCTACAGGGCAAGTAGATAGTACTTTAAGCCAATGGGGGAAAGCACTGCAAAAACACATGTATTAATTATTATGTTATGACAACCCTCCCGCACCACAGTGCAAAACTGGCAACTTGTATATAAACCTAACGACAGGTTAAATGGTTAGTTCCATAGGATCCGGTGACGGGCGAGATACGTATTCTCACCGAATTCTGTTAAAATGTCTGGGCATGATAGTCAGATCTGCCACGCCCTTACGGGAAGGACATTTACGGTGTGCATTCGTCTCTCTTAACCCCACCATAACGATAGGAGATATGGCCTAATAATGCTTTCGTGAAATGTAAACCATGTCCTGTAATCTTTCATGTGGTTGCGAAGCGGAATGTCCGGATTCTCACCCAGTTCGGAGATCCTGCTAAGTAACATGTATGAGCGCTCTCTACAGTTGTGATGTCCTCGGGCATCTGTTCTCCGTGACAGCCATGTCTAATAGCTAGGTAGATATCGGCCAGTTGCGGCCTAAACTAATTCTTGTTTTGAAAACAGCTAAAAGGAATTAAGCAAAGCAGAAAGCCCGCAGAAATAAAGCGGCAACTACAAATTCAGCATATTAGCAATCACATAAGATGGTAACGAAGGAATTCTTCACGTAAAACAGTACGCACCCCTATTGACATAATCTCACTAGGTATGGTCTTTTCTTTCTACAGCATTTTTGTTTGAAATATTAGAGTGAGCCCATTTTTGCCTACTATTCTTCTCACGCTTTAAGCCGTGGCGACACCTTCCTGAGACGGAGGCCCACGGGAGGCACTTGCCTTTCGCAAGGATTCAGCGACGACGGTCCACGCCAGGATAATACTCCTCACCCAAACTAGCACTAGGAGTAGTGCCCGCGTGAGGCACATCACTTTTTCGTCTGAGATAGCCTTCTTCCTTTCAGCTTAGAGGTATAATAACTTATATTAAGTTAAAGAGCTATGTCTCATGTACGGGAGCCTCCCTTGCGGGGATACGTCTGCGGACCTACGAGTCTGTGTGGTACCTCTGGGAGCCCCATGTTTAAAAGTTCATCTACCTGCCTCTATGTCTTGTATTTTCGTATGCTCTTATTGTAGTTTTATCTAGAATATTTTTCAATTAGTTAGGTAAACTCATTGTATAGACTTATATTTTTAGGCCACCAAATCAAATCTTGTAAGTCCATAGATCACGATATTGCTATGGACAGGCATACTGGTGACACAAACTCATGGGATGAGACTGTTGTGTTTAATGTTTGCGACAATGGTCGCATGGCCCAACCAGAACGATTGAGTTCCACCGGCCTTAGGAGCCAGTTTTTGTTTCCCGCAGGGCAGTCTCATTCAAGGTCTGTCACCCCGAGACCGGATGCTAACCAGCGTCATCACTCATCGTGCACTTGCGGCGTGGCGAGTCGATTGGCGAGCTACACTAACAACAGAAGGCCATAGGGGAAAGCAGTTATTGTAACTGACTATGTTACCTTCTATAAATGAAGATTATTATTATTATTATTATTATTATTATTATTATTATTATTATTATTAGTGTATGGTGATGCAGTGTCATTTACAAAATCATCTGCATGTACTGGCGCATAGAACCGAAGATTATAAAGTGATTGTGGTCTACTTCCATTTTGCGGAGTCAAATTGAATGATCTTCCTTAAGGACCTCATTAGTGTGAATCATTTCTGTGTGTGATTGCTGTATGTCTTCACAGCTACCGTCTGCACATGGCTGATCAAGTTTATTTGTTGGAAGCTGCTCCTCCAGATCTGGATGGCGCTGGAAGAATGTCTTCTGGTATAGCATAAACATAACTTACAGGGTCACCATATGTGACTCGATTCCTCTCTTTACTTGCTTCACCTTGAAGATCTTCTTGACGGTCATTGGTCTATCGTGGTCAGCTTCAGTCCAGCAGAAGTCAACCCCATTATTTTCAATCTAAGCACCAATGCATCTTAATTCTGCCATTGCATGATTGAAACGCACCATGACAAAGTATGGTGTTATCCATGTATTTGCGAGCCCTCTGAGGTTGTTTTGCCGGCTTGTAGAGGCCCATATCAAGGGAAATCACAGTCTTATGATTAAGACCCACTACATTCATGCTGATACCCGGCGCCTGCATGAGCACTGTTATTAGTGTCTATCACTCGTGAGCAGGTGCCGCTATGAGTCGTGGTCCTCGACTCTTGGTGTAGGTAGTTCCTCGTTTATCATGCAGGATATGTTGGAACGTTACAGTTTGTAGCTGCACCCTCTTCAGCAAGAAATCTGTCATCGTCCAGCCTATTCCATTTAATTATGGTTCGACCCATAAGCCAAGCAACATCTGGAAGACTGTCATCTGATTATTCTTGTATATCTTCTGTCAGGCTGAATGAATCATAGACAAGGAATTGGTGATTGGATGTTGGTTTGGGGCAGTGCAAGAGTGGCGTTACTGCCTTTGGCAGTTTCTTCATTGAACATATCAGAGCTGGACTTGTTAGCTCTAGCTTTAATACTGCATCATTAGGTTAACAACACTGGTGAATAGTGATAGCAGTAGCGTGCATGGTACGTTTCCAGTCTGCCGTGTCCTCTGCAAAGTCAGCATTATCAACAGCGAAAAAGACATACCTTCCATGAATTATATCAGGAGGTAGATAAACGTTATCACTCATTAGCATTTTCTGTAGCACAGTGACTGTGTCGTTTTCTAATCGCAAAAGTATGTTGTATTCAACTGACATCCCAAATTCATGCAACATATATATGAGTTTCTTACTTCGGGCCGCTTGACGAATAGCTATAGCAACTGCTAACCATTGTGGCATTTGATGTATTGAGCTCAACGTCTGTGACGTCTTGATGTTTATCTGCTGCTGGGACAAGAACATAGTCACTGTGCTTTGTGCTAGGTTCATGACATGCTTGCTAGCTTGTGATGATTTATTCTCATGAGATAGCATTGTGTTTGGCCCCTGAAGTACCTACCTACAGAAGCTATACAGCTCCTTTGCCAAATGCCCATCTGTAGTATCAGAGAGGGAATCATCAAATGTCCTTTTTTTGCTTTGCTGATTGCCTTTCGCAGCACAAAAGCAGCATTAAAAGAACATTCATGTCCATGCCACTGTCCTTGTTGCTTTCTTCTGCCAACTGAATTGCAGCATCTCTAGCACTTTTGATCATTACAAGTTCTGACTCATTCACACATTTACGGTTGAGGGATTCTACAGCAGGTATTTCAGATTGCATGAGTTGTTTCAATTTCCTCAGACTACACTCATGATTCAACACATTGTTTGCAGATAAAATATCAATGTATGCATCTTGAAGTACAGACATTTCCATCAATTAACGTACCCTCAACCAGACATAAAAATTTAATCTCTGCTGCCATCTCATCAGCAGCAAATGGTTTAGATGACAATGGATTCTTTGATCTGTGACAAACATTTGTAACATGCATTATCCTGCATTGATGGTGATATTTTATGTTAACTGCGTGTGCATCCTCTGTATTGATGGATGTGCAAATCTTGACATGGAGTTTCTCATATCTGCCTTTTCCAATGGCTTCTTTCGGAGAACTGCCCACATTCCCGTTGCAACCATATTTAATAGCGTGTTGTATGATGCCCCATTTTCACAGAAAAAGGGCAGGTCCTTGTTGTAAGGAGTTGACCGGAACGTATGCATTTGCTATTTACAGATGATGAATAAGGAAATCATCATTGTCTGGTATCTTTGGAAGTCATTCGCTTTTCAAAGCAATCTTTAACTCTAGTCCACATTCCTGCATGGACGTTGTTTTGATATCACTTTCTGTGATATGTAGCTAATCTCATTTCAAGATCATGACTAGTGACGTTACCAAGACCCATGTTTATCTCTGGATAGCCCTTATCACCATAATGTGATAAAGTTCAGTAATTGTTCATGGGCTCTTGTTGTCTCCACAAGTTCACATTCTCTGTTTGGCAGATGATGCGGAGTGAGAAGGTTGTGTTATGCCTGGCAAGCTTTTCACCTGGCACTTGAACTTGAGCAGCTGCCCTCATAACAGTGGAATCGTCATAGCTGAAGTTTCCAGAATGGCTATGCACACGGACTGTTAATTTTAGAGAGGAAAAGTCCAACACCACTAGTATCTAGTCTATTGGCATCATGGACTTAGTCAATAATGTTACTGTTTAGCGAAATTTACATAAAGGGGTTATACCTGACAGAGCTATAAAATTAATATTTGTCAATAAAACCGTTCTAGTGGGTCAATACTTTGATTTTAACATCAATTGTTATATATACGACTATTCAATAGCCAAGCAGAAGCAATTTATGAATTTCACAAATACGAAAAATTTAAACACAAATCTGATGGTCGCCTGCATCTCCCTTTCGCAGAGAAACAATAGTATTCGTTACTTAGTGGTGGCTTATGATTCATCGTTGGTCTTGTATAAGCAAAAAATATTATTATGGGACTTATTTGTTTGATGTCCAGTTAAATTTTTTTGCGGTTTCAGTCCTCCTGGTGTGTAGCTCTTTGATGTTTCCAATCACAGTGGCGCTGGGTTTTTTGTCTGTCACCGGCAAACTGTCTAGACATATTTAAGAATTCTTTCCAATTGGATGGTTTTGTAAATATAATGCGTCCCTAAATTGAAAACTCATACACGCACACAAGTTTCCAGAAAAACCCCATATATAATAACAAATATGTGTGACAGAGCGGAATTTATGTATAAAAATTAGTATGTAATAATAATAGACCGGGATTATATTATAGCAAAACTATTTAATAAATTCCAATTTATTTATATCTCGGCGGTAATGCATCTTTAAGGCAGTTGTGCATTACCAAGGACATAAGCTGGAACAAACACATCACTGAGATCTGCAGCAAATTGTACAGAATGGTAGGACGATTGCGGAGAAATTTATTATTCTGTTCCCAAGAAATCATACTTCAAGCATACATGGGACTGATTAGAGCAGTTCTGGAATATGCAAGTACAGTTTGGGATCCTCATCAAATAACTCTTCAGGACAAACTAGAAAATGTGCAAAAACGTGCAGCTAGGTTTATCAACTCAAACTATTGCTACGAACCAGGCAGTATGACAAATATAATGGAACACCTAAAACTCCCACCATTGTCAGACAGAAGGAAACAAAGCCGCATCATTTTGTTCTACAAAAGTATACAGCAACAAACAAAGATCGTATTAGACAGTCTACAGCCTCAAATTCAGAAAACCAAAAAACATGCACAATAGCCACTTCAACCAAATTTATGCAAGAAGCGACATCTCTAAATTCAGCTTTATTCCCAGTGCAATAAGGGAGTGGAACAAACTATCACAGGATTTTCGAAGTAGTTCAGAAAACTCTGCAACTCCTACAAATAAATTTACAGAATTAATCAGAGGGAAAGCACATGTCTAAACCAGTTACTTGACGAATGCATGGCGAAAATAATGTCCTTTTGGATGTTTCGCCATAACTAATCAAGATCAAGATCAAGTATGCAGTCATATTACATCAGTGGGCAGCGGCATTCCTCTTTAATATTGTGGAACTGTTATGGCTGAATGTTCAAGAATTTTATGCACACAAAATGTTAATATTAGCAGGGACAAGAAAATCCTCAAACAGTCAACAAGTATAGTTTATTGATAAATGTTAATTCATGATGTTACGAGTTCTCCTATTACAAGAACAATCAACCAAAATTGTTTTGATATTGATTGACTAGTTATGACTAATGGGTCCAGGATGTTTATTCACACACAATGTTGGTTTTAGCAGAGACAAGAAAGGGCCCAAAACCACAGCAGTCAGAGGTATCTAATCTATTGGTTAATGTTAGTTCGTGATGTTATGTGTAATTCCATTACCACGATGATAAACCGCATTTGTCTTCAAATTGGTGGATAGCTACGAGTGAAGCACACTGTTTATGCACACTGAATGTTAATATTAGCAGGGGTGGAAAAGTTCAAGTAGGCAACAAGTATCTAGTCTATAGGTCAATGTTAGTTCCGGACCTTATGCATGAACCTATTAATAGAACTAACGACCACAATTGTCTTTATCTTGTTGGTACAGTTACGCCTGAATGATCCAGTATATCACCCTGACTGTTAGTTTCAGCGAGAACACAGTAATGTCCAACACCGCAATAGCACAGAGGTATAATTGGTTAATGTTAGTTCATGATGCTACGTTGGCTCCTATTACCAAAATGAACAACCAATGTTGTCTATATATTGATGGAATAGTTACGAGTATGTTCCTAGAATGATCATTTGCCCCGAATGTTAGCAGAATCAAGCAAGGGCTGATACCACAAGGTAGCAGAGCAGAGGTACCTAACCTATTGGTAAATGTTAGTCCAAGATGTTACGCAAGTAGTAAAGGGTGCGGCTGAGCGCTATTGTTCTTTTCATTGGAATGTGGTTTTAACCAATCAAAACGATCCATTTCAGGCACTATTGTTTGGAGAACAATGGCGCACAGAACGCCACACATTCTAGAGAACAATGACGACTATAACGCCACGTTTTTCTCGATAACAACGACGTCCAGCCGCACACGTTTTTTTGGATTTGCAACACTCTGGAATGTTCTATTATTTTGAATTAGTTAACCCTTAAAAGTTTAAAAGTTGTGTATTTTACGTTTAAATGTAGTGGCTGTGCTCCCCCCTCCGTGGTTATCTACCATTGTAAAAATAATAAGAGAGTAATGTAAAAAAATAGAGTTTAAGAGGTGGTCTGATAATGGAGGTCGTAGGAGGAGGAGGAGGGAGTATGAGGCTGAGGAGGGGTTAGGAATTACGGACCGATATTGATGTTTGAAAATAATTTGACTGTTTCGTCGGTAACATTATTAGTAAACTATTTTTGGTGTATATTTTGAAAACGTTTTGACTTTTAACCGTCATTACGCGCAAATTGTTTTTAAATACTTAATATTGCATTTGCAATAACGTCAGTCATTTTAGATTTAGGGAACAATGTCGAAGTGCATGATATCGGCGTTATTTTGAATTAGTTAACCCTTAAAAGTTTAAAAGTTGTGTATTTTACGTTTAAACGTGGTTATCAAGTAATGTAAAATAATAGAGTTTAAGAGGTGGTCTGATAACAGAGGTTGTATGAGGTTGCGGATGTATGAGGAATTACGGTATTGATGTTTGAAAATAATTTGACTGTTTCGTCGCTAACGTCATTAGTAAACTGTAGAATATTTAGAGACTGCCTGTAAGCTGTTACCGTCTTAGCAAAAGCTACCAGACAGATTAGTAACAAAATAGATTTTAAGAGGTGTTCTGATAGTAAACTGTAGAATATTTAGAGACTGCCTGTAAGCTGTTACTGTCTTAGCAACAGCTATCAGATAGATTAGTAACAAAATAGATTTTAAGAGGTGGGCTGATAACGGAGGTCGTAGGAGGAGGAGGTTGAGGATGTATGAGGAATTACGGTATTGCTGTATATTTTGAAAATAATTTGACTGTTTCGTCGCTAACGTCATTAGTAAACTGTTGAATATTTAGAGACTGTCTGTAAGCTGTTACTGTCTTAGCAACAGCTACCAGACAGATTAGCAACAAAATATTAAAAATAATCATGTATTAATGGTATGTTTGGTTGGAATGGTAACCAAGACTTGGTGGTGATGTATTCATTGGATTGTATCATGGGTTAAAAATGAAGTTAACCCTTTCACCGATGAATTCCCCATAGCTCATTTTCATCGATACCATACAGGAAAACTGTTGAATATTTTGAAATTAATTTGACGCCGCTAACGTTATTAGAAAAACTATTTTTGTTGAATAATTTGATTGACTTTTAACCGTCATTACGCACAAATTGTTTTTTAAATACTTTGCAATAACGTCAGTCGTTTTGGATACAATGGTTAAAATGTGGTCATTATATCTCTGAGGGTTCCTGCATTTATAGAATTGTATGTAGAGCATACTTATGCTAAAAAGATTATTTGCTGCGTATGATTTAACCATTACTGACACATTAGCCATGAGATCGGTCCTTAATCAAGATACAAACATACCATGTGTTAATAACGAAAGAATGTTAAAGCACCAAGATCAATCTTTAATCGAGATACAAACATGTCACATGTTAAGGAATACTATAAGAATGTACCACCCGTCTAGTTCTAAGCACGGGATATTACAATGTCCTCGCCGTGAGTTTGTAAAAAGTTGATAATAAGGCCTGCACCCACTCACCGGCTGTTGCTCTTTACCGACGCTTAAAGATACGACAATTAAGAGCAACATTTTGAGCATAGTAGCATAATCATAGATGACCATTTACTACAAATATAAATATATCCTTTTGGCTACAGAGCAGTGATACTTTATAACCATGTTTTTTACTATATAATTCAGTACTGCCCTAAGCGTCCACCTCGTGTTACGTCATTACATGGACTCTATTAACCCTTTTAACCCTCGAATTTCTTCATATTCATATTTGTGGTACAAGAGAAGACTATTTTTGAAAGTTTTTCATCGGAATGACTGGCACTGTAGGCTATCCATTTGTCTAGACATTGCGCCAGTAAACACCCCCACCAACCACCATCATCATCGCCAACACCCACCACCACCACCACCACCACCACCACCACCACCACCACCACCACCACCACCACCACTACGACCTACACCCAACACCATGCATTAACTCCACCACCACCACCCACGCACCCGCCAACAAATAGCGAATTTCTTCATATTCATACTTGTATCCTTAGAGAAGGCTATTTTTGAAAATTAATTATCGGAATGACTGGCACTGTAGGCTATCCATTTGTCTAGTCATTGCACCAGAAAACACCCCCCACCAACCACCATCATCATCACCAACAACCACCACCACCACCACCACCACCACCACCACCACCACCACCACCACCACCACCACCACCACCACTATGACCTACACCCAACACCATGCATTAACCCCACCACCACCACCCACGCACCTGCCAACCCGTAGCAAATTTCTATTTTCTTCATATTCATACTTGTATCCTTAGAGAAGGCTATTTTTGAAAATTAATCATCGGAATGACTGGCACTGTAGGCTATCCATTTGTCTAGTCATTGCGCCAGTAAACACCCCCACCAACCACCATCATCATCACCAACACCCAGCACCAACAACACCACCACCACCACTACGACCTACACCCAACACCATGCATTAACCCCACCACCCACACACCCACCAACCCATAGCGAATTTCTTCATATTCATACTTGCATCTTTAGAGAAGGCTATTTTTGAAAATTTATCACCGGAATGACTGACTCTGACAGCTATCCATTTGTCTAGACATTGTGGTCGCAATGTGTGAGAGCTCTGTGTTTGAAAAAATGGCATATAGGTTGGAGAGGGTCATGAGGATTTAATAACGGTTTCGCTCGTATGCACATGTGCTAATACGCGATACTGCTAGTTATACATCGTACCCTTGTGCATGCGTGCATGCCCCGGTGTGCACCCTTGTGCGCATGCATGCGCCAGAAGACTATTTTTGAAAAGTTATCATCGGAGTGACTGGCTCTGCTGGCTATCCATTTATCTAGACATTGTGACAGCAAACACCACCCACAACCCACTTATACCCTCCACTCCCATCATCATCACCATCATGACGAGCATCAACACCACCACCTTCAACACCACTGCCACTAGCACCACCAACGCCAGTACGGACATCCACCACCAATCACTAGGCACCACCACCACCACCACCGCATGTTGTGGATTGCGACCTCTTATTGTGGATTGCGGATTGCGGTTGCATGTTGAGGATTTGCGGGCGTATGTTGCAGATTTGCGGCGCATCGCCAACACCCACCACCGCCACCACCATCACCACCACCACCACCACCACCACCACCACCACCACAACCACTATGACCTACACCCAACACCATGCATTAACCCCACCACCACCACCCACACACCCACCAACAAATAGCGAATTTCTTCATATTCATACTTGTATCCTTAGAGAAGGCTATTTTTGTAAATTAATCATCGGAATGACTGGCACTGTAGGCTATCCATTTGTCTAGTCATTGCGCCAGTAAACACCCCCCACCAACCACCATCATTATCGCCAACACCCACCAACACCACCACCACCACCACCACCACCACCACTACGACCTACACCAAACACCATGCATTAACCCCACCACCACTACCACCCATGCACCCGCCAACCCGTAGCAAACTTCTATTTTCTTCATATTCATACTTGTATCCTTAGAGAAGGCTATGTTTGAAAATTAATCATCAGAATGACTGGCACTGTAGGCTATCCATTTGTCTAGTCATTGCGCCGGTAAACACCCCCACCAACCACCATCATCATCACCAACACCCACCACCAACAACACCACCACCACCACTACGACCTACACCCAACACCATGCATTAACACCACCACCCATGTACCCGCCAACCCATAGCGAATTTCTTCATATTCACACTTGCATCTTTAGAGAAGGCTATTTTTGAAAATGTATCACCGGAATGACTGACTCTGACAGCTATCCATTTGTCTAGACATTGTGGTTGCAATGTGTGAGAGCTCTGTGTTTGAAAAAATGGCATATAGGTTGGAGAGGGTCATGAGGATTTAATAAAGGTCTCGCTCGTATGCACATATGCTAATACGTGATACTGCTAGTTATACAGTGTGCACTTGTGCATGCGTGCATGCCATGGTGTGCGCATACGTGGGCCAGAAAATTTTTCATCGGAATGACTGGCTCTGCTGGCTAAAATGTATACGTACATGTGCGAACGCATGCGGTCCGCATGTTGTGAATTTGTGGGCGTATGTTGCGGATTGCGGGTGCATGATGCGGATTTGCGGGCGTATGTTGCGGATTGCAGGCGCATGATGCGGATTTGTGGCCGTATGTTGCGGATTTGTGGGCGCATGATGCGGATTTGCGGGTGTGTGTGTTGCGGATGTACATTCCTGAACATGCATACACGCCAAAATGCATGCGTACATGTGCGGCCGCATGTGGGCTGCATTTGCGGATTTGCGGCTGTATGTTGCAGATTGCGGGCGCATGATGCGGATTGCGGGCGTATGTTGCGGATTGCGTGCGCATGATGCAGATTTGCAGGCGTATGTTGCGGATTTGCAGGCGCATGATGCGGATTTGCGGGTGTGTGTTGTGGATGGCACCAAGTGTATGTACATACCTGAACATGCATACACGCCAAAATGCATACATACATGTGCAGCTGCATGCGGATTTGCGGGCATATGTTGCAGATTGCGGGAGCATGATGCGGATTGCGGGCGCATGTTGCAGATTTGCAGGCGTATGTTGCAGATTGCGAGCGCATGATGTGGATTGCGGTCGCATGTTGCGGATTTGCGGGCGCATATTGCGGATTTGCGGCCGCAGTACATATAATCCTATAAATGGTACAAATTCAATCCCTTTTCTCATTCCAGTTTAAACATCGCAAAGTGGTTGGACGTGTAACTGCAGAGTAGTTAGGCAGTCAGATTTCTTTGAAGAACCTTGTAACTTGAATACTTGCTAGATTTATCCTATAATCAATATGCCGAGACATAAATGTTTTGAATGTGCTTCAACTTTTAATAGGTCAAATGACCTGAAGCGGCATAAGATCCGATTCCATAATGATGAAGATAGCAAAAATCTAGACAGTGAAGATGAAGAAATGACAGAGATGAATAGTGACGATGATGAGCCAGTGGAGTTGGAGAGTGAAGCCGGTAATGACTCAGCGGAGACTGAGAGTGAAGATGAAGGGCAAGATGAAAAAGATGCCATAGGCAATGAGGAACTATTTACCATATTCCAAAAAATTAAGCAGGTCTTAGACGATGAACAATCAGGTTTAGAAGATGAGGATGGTGAAGTGGACACAGACCCAAATGGTGTAGGCAATGTGCCTAATTCCGTATATGCTGATGCTTTAGTTACAAAGTGTATAGACATAATGCTCCAGTCGAGAAGATTACAGAACTCTACGCTCATTAAAATAATTTGTCAGGAAATTAAAGATTTTATCGACGAGGGGTACGTATACGATGAAGCAGTCTTCTCAGCTTTTCGAAAAAGAGAGTTTCTGATCAAGAAGTACATAAGGAACCATCTAGATGCTGAGGATAATGATGATGATTCTGACGGTGATGGATCTGATCCATAAGGAATCAGTCATCGATAAAATGGATCTCCAGAACATTGACTATTTGTTTATGCTACAGCAACTATACGTTTTATCATATGTAATATTTACTTCAATGTAAAAATATAGATATAAATAAAACATTGGTTCTTTATGCGCGTGTTGATTGGATGATTGTAGCTACCCAGCCAGGTCCTCCCACATCCCTCAATATACTAATCGGAGTGCTGTTGTACTTAGTGGTGGTGGCGGTGGGGTTGGTGGTTGATGAAAATAGGTGTTGTGGTGGATGATGGGGTGGGGTTAATGCTTGGTGGTGGGTGTTGGTGCTTAGTGGGTGGTGGTGGTGGTGGTGATAGAGGGATGGTGATGATGGTGATGGTGATGGTGGTGGTGATGGTGATGATGGTCGGTATTGGTAGTAGGTGGTTGCGGCCGCAATGTCCAGACAATGGTTAGCCAACTATGTTCTTTTTGTTGTCGGGGGTCTCATTGACTAGGTACTCATAATGCATTCATACTGCGTGTACCCGGATATGGTAATTTTTTCTAGTTTTATTACCTTTAACTGGCTGACTGGCGAGGTGTTTCAGACATTCCAGGGATCTACTTCCTAGCAAAATATTTTGGAAACGATTTGAGCAAAAGTTGATGCGGACAGTCACATTATTTTCAAAATATTCACTAAATATCATGGAAATGATTTGATAGAAAGTTGTCGCTAACACCGCAGTCAAATTATTTTCAAGATATTCGTACAACGCACATTGCCGACCTTGTAAGCAAGTATGCTAGTATACCTCATTCCTCGTGCCAGGCAGCACCGCACTAGCATACCTCATCCCTCCTCCTCCTCACTCATTCGACCTCAGTTATGCGACCACCCCTACACTCATTCCAGTGATGTAATTTTCTGATTTTTCAAACATAAATCATGGCGCATTGGTAGTTTAAGCGAATAGTTTTGATACTAATTTGACATAGGAAGCTACAATTCGCACTATCGCCTTCATGTGCACAAACTCTTAAAAAAGTGCTGTTCAATGCGACAATTTGACATAGTAAGCCACAATTCCTCTTAGTTTCAAAATACTTTTTTACTACAACCACGAGGGACCGCATCGACCACCTAATAGGTTAAACGATACAAGGGTGCTCGTCATTATTCATCAATGATGACGACGGTGGACATTGTTCCCACCATTTTTATAACAATTTTTAAAATTTAATAATTAAATGACTGATGCTGTAAAGACCACTCCTTAAATACGAGATGCATGATTATTATTATCTATATAATATTATGCATACAACATTGTTTGGCTTAGCTATATATTACTCGCATAGAGATATACTTTGCTCTCTTTAAAAAAAAATTAAATGACTGGTAGGAAGCTGCTTAGTTTCATGTTTGAAGGTTTTAGATGAAGGTTAACGCGTTTGCATACAAATTGAAGGATTAAAACCGAATCATAGATACCTTATGCACAATAACGAGGTGGTCAGAGAAAACATATTTCCCTGGATACTTTTTTAACATGCACAGATTTTTTTATGCGCATAAACCATTTTACAAACTGATCTATCGCATCTAGCCCGTGAACATATCCAAGATTTTCACCTGCATGTATGTGTCATTATATGGAGGCCAGTACGTGACAGTTTTTGATAGGACGCTAGTCATCTCACATGATATTCCTTACATTTTTTGTAGTAGAGCGATGTGGTATAAATGTAAATGTTAATGTACATTCGTCTAAAATGTGTTGCGGATTTGCGGGCGCGTGTTGCAGATGGCAACAACTATATGCACATGCCTGAACATGCATACACGCCAAAATGCATGCGTACATGTGCGGCCGCATGCGGGCACGTGTTGCGGATTTGTGGGCTCGTGTTATGAATGGTGACTTGTTAACTTGTTGCGGATGGCAACAAGTATATGCACATGCCTGAACACGCATACATGCCAAAATGCACGTGTACATGTGCGGCCGCATGCAGTCCGCATGTTGTGAATTTGCGGGCTCGTGTTGCGGATGGCAGCAAGTATATGCACATGCCTGAACACGCATACATGCCAAAATGCATGCGTACATATGCGGCCGCATGCGGGCCGCATGTTGTGGATTTGCGGATTTGCGGCTGCAGTACATATATTCCTATAAATGGTACAAATTCAATCCATTTTCTCATTCCAGTTTAAACATCGCAAAGTGGTTGGACGTGTAACTGCCGAGTAGTTAGGTAGCCTTAGGCAGTCAGATTTCATCTCCCGTGATATTCCTTATATTTTTTTGTAGTAGAGCGATGTGGTATAAATGTAAATGTTAATGTACATTTGGCTAATATGGCCAGCAGTACAAACTTTGACGGATCAGACACTGCGTATGTGCGATGTTGTTGGTGTTCCATCGACATCCGCGACACCATATGCCGACGGTCGAAACACGAGAGGGTCTGTAGGCATATGATCAAGAAAACAGAACCTAAAGAGATGGTGTACACCTGCAAGGAGTCTATTACCAATCAAACAGTATCCACATGGGTGTCCTGTAATCAGTGATACTCCGACTGATATACAAAAAGCAAACATGATGCAGGTTGTTACCAAACTGACAACCACGCCTGTGCGGATCTGCGAAGACTGAGACCTATCTCAAAACATGGCCCTTTTCAGGGCCCACAAATCATTTGAAAGAGAACTCTTTATCTGCTCAAAAAATAAAATAATGTAATAAAGTTTTCACACACAACAATCCCCTTCACACATGCATACGCAAGCACACATTCTGATCCATATAAAGTGGTCCATGGATGCTACTGTTCTAAATGCCCATCTGTACGCTATTGTTCGTGGACGATTAATGCATTGCCATTGACAAGGAACACATTTTGTTCATATTTTTGAAAAATTTATAATTAAATGACTGTCATTTTAAAGACATAAATACGATAGATAACACTATCTATATAATAGCATAGGAAAACTTACTGTGTACGTGTCTGATTTTTTAAAATTAAATGACTGGGGAACACATTTTGCTCATATTTTTGAGATTTTAATAATTAAATGACTTCCACTTTAAAGAATCGCCTTAAATACGTAAGATAAAATTATATATATATATATATATATATATATATATATATATATATATATATATATATACAACGTTGATCACTATAACCCATTTAACGCAATGCTCTGATTTTTAGAAAATTAAATGACTGGGAGTTTGTTCATATTAAAAAAAATGTAATAATTAAATGATTGACGCCTTAATGACATAAATATGGTAGATAAAACTATCTATATAGTATTATACAACATTGATCATCAATGATGACCTTTTCCATAACAATTTTGAAAATTTAATAATTAAATGACTGCCATTTTTTAAATGACTTAAACCAAGGAGGAGGTTAATGGTGACTAAGCCACCAGCGGCTTACAATCAATTATTTTCAAAATATTCGTACAGAGATATCGCGCAAGACATTGCCTCGGCGAATACGCTAGCACATACAACTGCCATCCTCCTCATCCCTCGCGACACCTCTACGAGCGACGACCTGCATTTTCTTAAAGGACCGCCAGGCGAATAAAGGTGCGCTCATGCGCGGAGAACAATGCCGAGCAGAGGGTGGCTGAGATAGCATTCCTCCCTCCTCCTTCGACCTCCGTTATCAGACCACCTCTCTCTTACCTAACATCACCTAATAAGAAATTAAAATTTACACAGTCAAATCGTTTTCAAAATATTCAGCAACCAATCAATTTATTCAGCAACCAATCAAAATATTCAGCAACCGATTATCATAATATTCAGCAACCAATTATCAAAATATTCAGCTACCACTCAAATTATCAAAATATTCAGCAACAAATTATCAAAACATTCGTACATCGTGCATACCTTGTAAACAAGTATGCTAGCATCGCCCTCATAATCACCCAGCAATATCAACTGAGGAGGAATGCTATATCATTCTGCCTCAACTGACACAGACAGTCAAATTATTTACAAAATATTCAACAGTTATCCTGTATGGTATCGATGAAAATGAGCTATGGGGAATTCATCGGTGAATGGGTTAACTTCTTTTTAACCCATGATAGAATCCAATCCATCACCACCAAGTCTTGGTTACCATTCCAACCGAACATACCATTAATACAAGATTTTTTAAATATTTTGTTGCTAATCTGTCTGGTAGCTGTTGCTAAGACAGTAACAGCTTACAGACAGTCTCTAAATATTCTACAGTTTACTAATGACGTTAGCGACGAAACAGTCAAATTATTTTCAAAATATACAGCAATACCGTAATTCCTCATACATCCTCAACCTCCTCCTCCTCCTATGACCTCCGTTATCAGACCACCTCTTAAAATCTATTTTGTTACTAATCTATCTGGTAGTTGTTGCTAAGACAGTAACAGCTTACAGGCAGTCTCTAAATATTCTACAGTTTACTATCAGAACACCTCTTAAAATCTATTTTGTTACTAATCTGTCTGGTAGCTGTTGCTAAGACCGTAACAGCTTACAGGCAGTCTCTAAATATTCTACAGTTTACTAATGACGTTAGCGACGAAACAGTCAAATTATTTTCAAACATCAATACCGTAATTCCTCATACATCCTCAACCTCATACAACCTCCGTTATCAGACCACCTCTTAAACTCTATCATTTTACATTACTCTCTACTATTACCACTCATCAAACTCTATTATTTTTACAATGGTAGATAACCACGGAGGGGGGGGGGGCGCGCCGCCGCTACGTTTAAACGTAAAATACACAACTTTTAAGGGTCAACTAATTCAAAATAACGCCGATATCGTGCACTTCGACACTGTTCCCAAAATCTAAAATGACTGACGTTATTGCAAATGCAATATTAAGTATTTAAAAACAATTTGCACGTAATGACAGTTAAAAGTAAAAACGTTTTCAAAATATACAACAAAAATAGTTTACTAATAACATTACCGACGAAACAGTCAAATTATTTTCAAACATCAATATCGGTCCATAATTCCTAACCCCTCCTCAGCCTCATACTCCCTCCTCCTCCTCCTCCGACGACCTCCATTATCAGACCACCTCTTAAACTCTATTTTTTTACATTACTCTCTTATTATTTTTACAACGGTAGATAACCACGGAGGTGGGAGCGCAGCCACTACATTTAAACGTAAAATACACAACTTTTAAACTTTTAAGGGTTAACTAATTCAAAATAATAGAACATTCCAGAGTGTTGCAAATCAAAAAAAACGTGTGCGGCTGGACGTCATTGTTATCGAGAAAAACGTGGCGTTATAGTCGTCATTGTTCTCTAGAATGCGTGGTGTTCTGTGCGCCATTGTTCTCCAAACAATAGCGACTGAAATGGAGCGTTTTGATTGGTTAAAACCACATTCCAACGAAAAGAACAATAGCGCTCAGCCGCACCCATTACTACTTGCGCATGCTCCTATCAAAGCAATAGTCAACGGCAAATGTCTTTAAATGGTGGAATTGTTATGACTGCCGATTCCAGAATGTTTATTTACACTGAATGTTATCAGAGACAAGCAAAGGCCCGACACCACAACAAGACAGAGGTGGCTAGTCTATTGGTTATTATTCGTTCATGATGTTACGCGTCCGCCTATTAAAACAATGATCACCCGCAACTGTCTTTATATTGATGGATTAGTTATGACTGATGATTACAGAATGTTAGCCGAGACAAGGAAGAGTCCGACACCACCACAGCACAGAGGTAGCTAGTCTATTGGTAGGATTTAGTTTATGATGTTACGCGTGCTCCTATCACCATAGTGATCACAGTGAGCAGACTGAACAGTTGTAATAAAGTTCGGTGGTTTTGACATTAGCACAAGTCCGTATAATAATATGGGAGTGCTTATAGGCCGAATCAAATCATCAATGCAAGCGCTAGTTTTGTAGTGGCAGTTACATGAGACATATTGACTTTTTTAATCTGTAAACGTTGCATGTATCTTTCTTTGCAAGTAAAGATAAGATACATAGTCATATGCTATTTTAATCTTTGAAGTGATACTGGTCCATGCCCTGTTAATGCATTGCTTAGTTGGTAGAATAGAATATATGTACAATGATGGGCGGCTGGGTGCAGCAATGTGGAAACACTAAGGGATATTAGAATTAACAGCAACTCTCAGACTCAAATTTTTAATTGAGGTGTGGAGCAGATGCAATGGTAGAAATAATTTGTATACACATAGCTGAAGTGCAATGTCGGTGTGTGTATTTGAGGAATGTGTCTAAGATTTGTTGCCCTCCTCCCCCCCCCCCCCCATGCACGCACGCACGCACGCACGCACGCACGCACGCACGCACGCACGCACGCACGCACGCACGCACGCACGCACACATAGAATGTGAGGGTGTAGCTGAGGCCTTCATCGAAAGAATGTAAAAATTAGATGCGCTTAGAAGCTATATCCCCTACATCTCTAAGTAATAAATACCATCCTCTTGGATTTTTTAATAACGTACTCATTTTATTACTATGAGCACACGCCCTCCCACCATCCACCATCCACCACCCACCGACCCAGACCCCTCCTCCCTACCAACTCGTACCCGTCGTGATAAACATGTTTAGTCATGTCAAGCTCTTTGAGCTCCAACCATAAAAGATGATGCCACCATCCGTACGTAAACAAAATCAGACATTTGAAGGCCTTCTTTGGATAGCCCGGGCAAAATGTACCTCTGACACACACGCACGCACGCACGCACGCACGCACGCACGCACGCACGCACGCACGCACGCACGCACGCACCCACCCACCCACGCACGCACGCACGCACGCACACACACACCAATATGGCTAAGTAAAGTGCGAAACCATAATTTAAATTACTTATTCCATACACACTAGCTGTAGTTTGTTATTAATTTGACACAATTGTGCTGCTACCTCATCTGGTTACTCATCCCGCATATGTCCATCGTATCCTTTAGGCGAGTCCTTAAGAACTTCTGGGCAGGATGGATCCATAGGGTCAGATCCATGGTTGATGCCGGAAAGCTGCTTGCCCTGATTTTGTTGATGGCCATCTTGGATTTTGCACAATTTTAAAAATTACATTTAAAGACCGTCTGTGAAACTGCTTGGCATGAAACTCAAGAAACTTCATGGGCTTCATCTAAGGCAAGAGCTGAACAAACCTTGTTCACATGTTCAACATGATTGGTAGATTTGCCTTGGGTAACCTAGTTTTCACAAAAAAGCCACCTTTCCTCTGAATCCCGCTGATTGCAAATATAATTAGGAACTAAGGTACAATTAAATATTTTCAAGGCAAACTGCGCAGGTCCACCGTGCAGACACATACACGAATGCACGCACACTCAACGGGTGTATCTTACACAAAAACCCGCCCATCCGCTCGCTCACATTGTGAATTGGGTGAATTGGGAATATGTTCAATTGACCAAAGAATACATAAGTTCTTCGCTTAACATTGCTCTAACATTTATACATAATCATGGGTTATGTAGGTTAGATATAGCCTCCGAACACCCTTCTATGAGAGACGGGGAAGAGGGGGGGGGGGTGGGGGGGGGGCGGGGAGGGGGAGACACCCATTTCATATCTTCCTCCAGACAATGACATTCAGCGTGCCCTTTTTGTGGAACCTGGCCCCACCCCTCAAATTTGCTTCTGGCGCCCCTGACTATCATCAAAGATGGTCTCGTATTACACGTAATTTTCAATAGGCTATGTACAACATACGGAACCCATAAAAGAGTAGTTATTCACTACGTGTTGTCATTCGAGCATATGACAATAAACTGCCATTCTTTGGCACCAAAATGGTAAGTGGTTGCTTGAGCTGATTTGACTATATATCTGCAATTTGCTAAGTGTATATATTCCTGTTGAAGTTGTACTGAGCAGAGTTTACGCCTAGGATAAAGCAAAACGCAACAAATAATAGTAAATTTACAGTTTTGAGGATCATTTACAATGACTGAGTGATTCGATTCTTGACACCAAAACAGTGTACATATGTTCAAATGCATGGTAAACGCTGATTATAGTGTGGAATTTCATGTTAGGATCGAATATTCTGATAAGCATTGCCACTGGATAAAGTAAAATGCACAATAATTAATGGATGAATGCATTCAGTTAATATGCTATAAAACCACAACAAAAATGTTTAGGTCGTTTCTGCAAAAATGTATTACTATGGCCCGAGCAAATTCTCAGACTATCAGCATATATTTTCTTGTTCTTCTGCTTCTTCTGCTTCTGCCATTTAGTAGCCACCATCAACAGGTTGATTATTATGCCACTGTAGAGAGCGGATGACAACATTGAAACAATTTTTTGTTGTTACAGATTTTTTTTTAAAACCCCAATGTTCCGTGCGCTTACTGGATGAGCGATAATAGGGACTGGTAAGGAATTCCAGTCACTGATGGTACGTGGGAAGAATAAAACTTTACAGTACTCATTTCTACATGAGCTGACTTGGAATGACCGGTGGTGCATATTGCGTTTTGGTGAGATGAGTCAGTTATCTTTGCTGACGGTAACTTGATTGTAGGTGATCTTATACTTCAATGCAAGCTGTGCAGATTTACGCCGGTCTTCGAGCAATTGCCATTGAAGATGGTTTAGCATGTTGCTTACACTCGATTTGTTGTGGAATCTACTGAGTACGTATCGAGCTTTGGATATGTATCGTCTTTGAACTATATTTAGACAGTGAATTTCGTTTTGGTGGTAGGGGCCCAAACGATGCTTGCATATTCTAGAGTAGGTTAGACTAGAATTTTGTAGGCATTGGTTTTGATGCTTGTAGATGCTATGTTGAGATTTCTCCTTAGGAAACCGAGGGTCCAGTTGGCTTTGTTGCAGATGTTGCTGATGTATTCATTTCACTGTAGATCACCGTAGATATTTGACAGATTGTACGGCCTCTAGTGGATGATCGTGCAATATGTACTGTTGTATGAATGGATAGTGTTTTATGCTTGACGCTCTCTTGCATCTGAGTCTGAGGATATTGTCAGGTATACTATGGTGTCATCAGCGACAGTCACACAGACTCAGATGCAAGAGAGCGTCAAGCATAAAACACTATCCATTCATACAACAGTACATATTGCACGATCATCCACTAGAGGCCGTACAATCTGTCAAATATCTACGGTGATCTACAGTGAAATGAATACATCAGCAACATCTGCAACAAAGCCAACTGGACCCTCGGTTTCCTAAGGAGAAATCTCAACATAGCATCTACAAGCATCAAAACCAATGCCTACAAAATTCTAGTCTAACCTACTCTAGAATATGCAAGCATCGTTTGGGCCCCTACCACCAAAACGAAATTCACTGTCTAAATATAGTTCAAAGACGATACATATCCAAAGCTCGATACGTACTCAGTAGATTCCACAACAAATCGAGTGTAAGCAACATGCTAAACCATCTTCAATGGCAATTGCTCGAAGACCGGCGTAAATCTGCACAGCTTGCATTGAAGTATAAGATCACCTACAATCAAGTTACCGTCAGCAAAGATAACTGACTCATCTCACCAAAACGCAATATGCACCACCGGTCATTCCAAGTCAGCTCATGTAGAAATGAGTACTGTAAAGTTTTATTCTTCCCACGTACCATCAGTGACTGGAATTCCTTACCAGTCCCTATGTATTCATTTCACTGTAGATCACCGTAGATATTTGACAGATTGTACGGCCTCTAGTGGATGATCGTGCAATATGTACTGTTGTATGAATGGATAGTGTTTTATGCTTGACGCTCTCTTGCATCTGAGTCTGAGGATATTGTCAGGTATACTATGGTGTCATCAGCGACAGTCACACTTTGGATTTTAGTCCTTCTGGTATGTCGTTAATGCAGAAGAGTTAGAGGCTTGGTCCTAGTACTGATCTTTGTGGGACTCCAGAATCAACATCAATGTAGCTTGATTTTTCCTCATCAACAATGACTTGCTGTGATCATCCATAAAGGAAGTTGTGCATCCACTTCTTTGTTTTACCCCGGATACCATAGTGATCAAGCTTATGAATTAGGAGGCTGTGGCTAACATTATCTAATGCTTTAGATACCGTCTGTCTGTTTGCTATTGTCCATGTATTTTTGTGGCATCACTAAAGAATTTGATGAGTTGTGTGTCACATGAGACTCCTTGGCGGAAATTGTGTTGTATTAGGTAGATGATGTTATGTGAGTCTGCATATTTCATTGTATGGCTGGTTACAATATGGTCCATAAGCTTGCAACACACACATGTCAGAGATATCGGTCTGTAATTTTCTGCTATGTATCTTTGTCCATTCTTATAGATAGGGCCCAGATTGGCAGTACGCCACTCATTTGGTAGCCTCGGAGATAAATGGATTTTTAAAGATGATTGTTAATATTGATGTTATCTCTGGGGCTAATTCCTTGAGGATGGGTGGTCTTATGCTGTCTGGCCCTGCTACTTTGTTGGCATTTAGGTTTCTGACCAGCTTCTCGATTCCATTCTGAGTGATTTCCAATTCACTTATGGCTTGGTACGTTCATTTGATAATGCAGCATGACTGGAATTCATCTTTGCTGAAGTGATCTTTGCTTGAGAAGGTTGACTGGAACTGTCTGTTTAGGATATTAGCCTTGTCAATAGGTTCTTGATATAACAATCCACCATGCTTAATGGGTGCACTGCCACTGTTATCAGAGTTTTTGTGTTTAATGTATGACCAGAACTATTTTATATTGCTGTTCTGATCGCCCGATTGCTCCACTTTCGTTGTTATGTTGTCTTCAATGTGTTTCCAGTAGGCTCGGCGGAGTTCCTTTTAGACTAGTCATTTTAGCTCTTTGTATTTTGCGATATCTTTGTCTGCTTGGCTATTTTCTATAGAGGTATTTTTCAGGGTTTTGTTTGAGAACAATCGGCGAGGTGTCGATTTCTGTATACACAATGTCATGATCTGTTACTTCGGGAATGATCTCCATTCCTGGGAAGTTACATGGGAGGTGTGTGATGACCTATCAAGTTGTTGTCCCCACCAGTCACACCCTCTACAATTTTACTAGACTATTATGCTCTAGTATGTCGCCAAATTTGTGGTGGAGATTTACATAAGCTGCACGTCATGCTTTATGCACTTGGACTTACAGTCACATTCTGGTAGATTGTCACCAGCTATACTATCACAAAACCATTGCTAATTTTACATGCTCGTGTGTGGCTTTTCATCAGTTCGAGGAAGTTATGTCCATTGGATGTTTTGAGGTTGTGGTACGAGCACAGGTGATAGTCGTTTATCAAACTATTTCCAGCTGTTGTTGTTGTCGATATAGGGCCTGACATTCAGAGTGAGTTCTTTTACCTCCCCCATGGCACATACATCACATAAGACAGGACCACCGGCTTTATGTCCCCTCCGACGTAGGTATTATGTGAATGACGTATGGCAGGTTTTTACACCTTGATCACATGCCTGAATGCGGGTTTGAACCTGGCTCTTTTTGGATTGGAATTCCATGCATGTGTGGCACCAGAGCCATCGCGCTTAACAGCATACAATATCGTCATCGGTTTGCAGTTCAGTTACTTCTTATGACTTCTTAGGATGGTATTATGGACTCAAACATGTATTGCCTCTTCGTCCACATCCTCATTTTTCTTTAGCTTAAACTTTCCTTTCGTGTGACTTCCTGGCGGCTTGTAGTCTGCTGTGAAATCATATTTCGCCTATAGATTTTGCCAAAAAGCATCCAACCCAACCTCAAATGCAAACACTGTTTCAGCATTTATCAGTTCTTCCGGTAAACCATTCCACATTTCCACCACTCTGTTTGTCAATGCATATGTTCTTAAATCTAGTCTGGCCCTCTTCTTTTCTAGCTTTAAGTTGTTACTCCTTGTTGGTGTAATGGTTGCCAGCTCCAGTATGTCTGCAGTGACTTCATTGTCATATATTCCTTTTAATAGCATAAACACTTCAATGGCATCACCTCTCTATCTTCTATGCTTAAGTGTTGCTAACTCCAACCTTCTCAGTCTGTTTGGATAGTCAATTTCCTTTAGAGGTGGTGCCTGTCTGGTTGTCATTCCGTTAAACAATTTCTAATGCCATAACATCTTTTTTTAACTGTGGGCTCCAGACACTAACCGCATGCTCGAGATGTGGCCTTACTAGTGTCTTGACTAGGTACACAAACATATCCTCATCTAAATACGTGAAACTTCCTCGAATCAGACCCATAATATCATTTACGTGGTTGACCTGTGCTTGTGTGTGGTGCTTGAATGTATGACATTGGTCCACCACCACACGTATATCCTTCTCTTTGTTTACCTCTTCAAGTATCACCCTTGTAGCTCGCCAGGTAGTGTCGGGCCGTTCCAGTGTGTCATGTCGACTCGCCGCCCCGAAAGTGCATGACGAATGATGATGCTGGTTGGCATCCGGTCTCGGGGTGACGGACCTTGTACGAGACTGCCCTGTGAGTAACAAAAACCGGCTCCTAAGGGCGGTGGAACTCAATCGTTCCGGTGGGGCCATGTGACCATCGTCGCGAACATTAAACACAACTGTCTCATCCCAAGCATTTGTGTCACCATAAATATCATGCCCAGACATTCTGATGGAATTCGGCGGGGATACGTATCTCACCTGTCACCTATGGTCCTATGGAACTAACCGTTTAACCTGTCGTTAGGTTTATATACAAGTTGCCCTGTTTTGCACTGCGGTGCAGGAGGTTTGTTCAGTAGATAAAATAATAATTAATATGTTTTCACAGTGCTTTCCTACATTGGCTAAAGTGCTAACTACTAAGAATCAGAGATACCAGGGCAATGTATGTGATACCGCACCCTGGCCAGCACCGCTCAGAAACCCCAACAGTTTCCCAGAGTCGGATCAGCCCATGATGCAGATGGGGACATCCAAACAATTAAGAAGCCACAAGGCTGAATGGAGCATGAAGAGAGACAAAAACTTGGGAGGGTTGTCAGTAAATAAAATAATAATTATTACATGTGTTTTCGCAGTGCTTTCCTACATTGGCTTAAAGTACTATCTACTAAGTATCCGAAGATACATGGGAGTGTTTTTGTGATACCGCACCCTAGCCATCACCGCTCGGAAACCCCAAGAGTCGGATCAGCCCATGGTGCGGATAGGGACGTCCAAACATTTAAGAAGCCACAAGGCTAAGAGGAATATGAAGAGAGACAAAATCTTGGAGTTATGAGTCTTACCGGAGTGTGGAGCTAGGTTATCGCACTGCCGGAAGAGAAGAGTATAATACCGAGTTGGTAATGAAGAAAGCGTCTCTAATCATTTTGAACCAATCCTATCGAGCTGAATAGAAAACGTTTAGTCAGTAGCACGCCGGGCTAAACAGAGTTATAGCATGGACAGCGACCTTAGTGAAAAATTGTTGGTGGCAGGAGAAAGTGCTGTATATATAAGTGTTGCTGTATAGTGTTTCCTATGTGCACTGCAGTCCTATATTTCCTATAAATAAGCAAAACATATGAACTGATGGCCACTGGCCATATATATATATATATATATATATATATATATATATATATATATATATATATATATATATATATATATATATATATATATATATATATATATATATATATATATATATATATATATATATATATATATATATATATATATATATATATATATATATATATATATATATATATATATATATATATATATATACATAATCTAACCAGAACAATCAATACGGTATCAAATGATCACAGTTATATATCTTAGTACAGGTTAACGAACCTACTATAGTGCGGTTAGCAACACATTGCGGAAAATGAGACTAACTATAAACAAATACAGAAATTATAACTAGCTGTCCTAAGACCGTTACGGTTGCTTTTAGTCATCGGGACCATTCTTACGGATACAATATAATTAACAAAATACATATAGAGAATTAATTAAACTGCGAAGTTGAGTTACTTGAATACTCGGTAGTCATTCTTAAGTTAGGCTACCGTGTTACTGAAATTGATACGTCATTCCATAGTTGACATGCGATGATGCATTCCCAGGAAGCTGGAAAGTTCCCACAGGTTGGTTCCCGCAAGCTGTTTTCCGTAAACAAGATTTCCGCAAAAACACATGGCGGGACTATATCACTCAGCACTGTAAACCTAATAGGATGTCTAACGAGCAGTCAGTAAAAGATACGATAGTACTACTGTAGTGAAGAAAGTTCCCATACACCGATGGCACCGATGGAAATTGTAAACAACCCGATCACAAGCGGGGGTTGTCAGATGTGAATGACGATACAAAACAAAGCTTCACGGTGCTGGGTATGTCAGCCAGCTCTGAAGATGCACCGGGCAGAGTTTACTTGCTGCGGTCGAAAGTCAGAAGAACCTACACGATATTAGTGTGGTGACAGTTGAAATACCACTTTTTAGGCGTGCCGAGTCATCCATCAAAGAACATCCTGCCTCTACATCTGTAGAATCATATATTCAGGCCGTAAAGGCCTCACCGCAAATTCGTGTTCCGAAGTAGATATTGATATTCGTGAATAATAATCAGAAAGTTCCCAATTACACCCGCAAGTAGGGAGTTACAAAATTGTTTAGTGCGGTGGGTTGGGCAACTGCCAGCTACTGGATAAAAACCCGACACATAGTGAAGTGATGCGCGTGTTGTATGTCGCGCTGTTAGTAACTGGTACAGATCCAACCTGTTCGGCCCTTGGCAGAGGATGCTCCCGATCTCTGGATCGCGTCTCCTTTTATACACCCTGTGACGTCACAGGCACAGGGTCCAAGCAATCATCGTTCGAGCAACAGCCAATCAGGGCGTAGCTAATAATAGCGCAGCCGACTGTTCTAGAACATTCTAGAAGTTCTGCGTCCACATGGTTATGACGTCACGGCAATATTTTGAAGGTATTCAAGAAGGGTTTTCCGTGGATAACTCAGCCATTTCTCAACCGATTTTGAAATGGTTTACAGATCTGGAAAGTCCGTCGAATTCTGGTCTTGATTAACGCCTATCTTATCTAGGTCACAACTACGCGGTCCATAGAAACAGCGTCCTGGCGCGCGCATGCGCATAAAGCGTTTTAACGAACTTAGTCGTTTTTCGGCACGCTCTCTCTCCCATACGCCTATATACGCTTATAGCCCTACCCAGGTGGGTAGCCCTGACGTCATAACCACGTGGACATAAAGCTTCTAGAATGTTCTAGAACGTTCGACGACGCTATTATTAGCTGTTGCTGGAACGATGATTGGATGAAGCCTGCGCCTGTGACGTCATGTAGAGTATAAAAGGAGAAGCGATCCAGCGATCGAGAGCATCCTTGGCCAGGGGCCGAACAGGTTGGACCTGTACTAGCTGCGGGCGACAGATATTACGCATATGACTTAAGTTTCCATCGCGTTTCAATAGCTACCAGTAACCAACCCACCGCACTAAAACAGTTTTTGTAACTCCCCATCTGGGGGAGTAATTTGGAACTTTTGATAATCGTTCACGAATACTACATCTACATTCGGAACACAAACTTGCGGTGAGGCCTTTGCGGCCTGAATATGTGAGTCTATAGATGTAGAGGCAGGATGTTCTTTGATGGATGACTCACCGGATCTGCCGGCCACGCCTAAAAGTGGTATTTCAATCGCCGCCACACACATCGTGTCGGTTCATCCGACTTTCGACCGCAGCAAGTAAACTCTGCCTGGTACATCTTCAGAGCTGGTTGACGTACCCAGCACCGTGAAGCTTTGTTTTGTATCTTCATTTGCCTCTGACAACCCCCGCTTGTGACGGGTTGTTTACACCTTCCATCCATGCCATCGGTGCACGGGAACTTTCTTCACTACATAGTACTATCGTATCTTTTACTGACTGCTCGTTAGACATTCTATTAGGCCTACAGCACTAAGCGATGGACTCCCCCCATGAGTGTTCTTGCGGAACTCTTGTTTGCGGAAAACAGCTTGTGGGAACCACCTAGCGGGAACTTTCCAGTTTCCAGAGAACGTTGACTACAGATCTACGTTTCAATTTCAGTAACACAGTAGCCTAACTTGGGAATGACTACTGAGTATTCAAGTAACTATACTTCACCATTTAATTATTTCTCTATATAGGTTTTGTTAATTATCTCGTATCGGTACTGAATGGTTACGATGACTAAAAGGAACCGTAACGGTCTTAGGACCAATAGTTATAATTTCTGTATTTGTTAAATAGTTATTTTCATTTTCCTCAATGTGTTGCTAACCGCACTATAGTAGGTTCGTCAACATGTATTACTATATATAAATATATATATATATATATATATATATATATATATATATATATATATATATATATATATATATATATATATATATATATATATATATATATAGTCATTGCCACCGTATTGTTTGTTCTGGTTAGCTTGCATAGGTATATGGCCAGTGGCCATCCATTAAATTATTTTGCTTAAGTTATAAGAAATATAGGAATGCAGTGCACGTAGGAAACACTATACAGCAACATTTATATATGCAGCATTTTCTCCCGCCACCAAAAATTTTTCACTGAGGTCGCTGTCCATGCTATAACTCTGTTTAGCCCGGCCTGCTACCGACTAAACCTTTTCTATTCAGCTTGATAGGATAGGTTCAACATGATTAGAGACACTTTCTTCATTACATACTGTGTAATATATTCTTCTCTTCCGGCAGTGCGATAATCTAGCTACACACTCCGGTAAGACTCATAACTCCAAGATTGTGTCTCTCTTTATATTCCTCTTAGCCATGTGGCTTCTTAATTGTTTGGACGTCCCTATCCGCACCATGGGCTGATCCGACTCTTGGGGTTTCCAAGCGGTGATGGCTAGGGTGCGGTATCACAAACACATTCCCATGTATCTTCGGATACTTAGTAGATAGTACTTTAAGCCAATGTAGGAAAGCACTGCGAAAACACATGTATTAGTTATTATTTTATTTACTGACAACCCTCCCGCACCGCAGTGCAAAACTGGCAAATTGTATATAAACCTAACGACAGGTTAAACGGTTAGTTCTATAGGACCCGGTGACGGGCGAGATACGTATTCTCACCGAATTCTGTTAAAATGTCTGGGCATGATTTTCAGATCTGCCACGCCATTACGGGAAGGACATTTGCGGTGTGCATTCGTCTCTCTTACCCGCCCCCCCCCCCCACACCACTATAACGATAAGAGATATGGCCTAATAATGCTTCCGTGAAATGTAAACCATGTCCTGTAATGTTTCATGTGGTTGCAAAGCTGAATGTCCGGATTCTCACCCACTTCAGAGATCCCGCTAAGTAACATTTATAAGCACTGTCTACAGTATTGAAGTCCTCGGGCATCTGTTCTCCATGACAGCCATGTCTAATAGCTAGGTAGATATCAGCCAGTTGCGGCCTAAACTAATTCTTGTTCTGAAAACAACTAAACGGAATTAAGCAAAGCAGAAAGCCCGCAGAAATAAACCGGCAACTACTAATTCGGCATATTGGCAATCACATAAGATGGTAACGAAGGAATCCATCGGGAATCTTCTGTTCCATCTTCACGTAAAACAGTACGCACCCCTATTGACATAATCTCACTAGGTATGGTCCTTTCTTTCTACAGCATTTTTGTTTGAAATATTAGAGTGGGCCTATTTTTGCCTACTATTCTTCTTACGCTTTAACCGTGGCAACACCTTCCCGAGACAGAGGCCCACATGAGGCACTTGCTTCTCGCAAGGATTCAGCGACGATGGTCCGCGCCAGGATAATACTCCTCACCCAAACTAGCACTAGGAGTAGTGCCCGCGTGAGGCACATCACTTTTTCGTACAGAAAGTGTTTATAATACTTGATGAAATGGACTGCCATCAATAGTTCTCGCTTGGTGGTTGCGTATCTTCTCTCAATTTTATTCAGAGTAAGCGAACCTGCTCTGTTCCATCTTCAGTGACCTGAGATAGAACCGCGTCAATAGCGAAAGCTGATGCATCAGTGTCTAAGATGAAATTGAGGTTTGGATTAGGGTGAGCAAGAATCGGGGTGGTCGTCAAGAGTTTGTTCAGAGCCTCGAAGGAGCCTTCACACTCACTCGTCCACTCAAATGGTCGATCTTTCTTGGTGATCTGGTAGAGGGGTGAAGCAATCTCACTGAAATGTTGAATATAACATAGATAGTACTGGCATAAGCCGAGGAAACTCCGCATCTCCGTAACCGAAGAGGGCCGTGGCCACTCTGCTACTGCCTTAGTTTTTTATGGCTGTGTAGCCACTCCATCGTCGGATATGACGTGACCCAGGAACTCGACACTCTGTCTGACGAGATGACATTGCTTTGGTTTGAGTTTCAAATTAGCCATGCCAAATCTTGATAGCACGTTGTCTAAATTGACTAAGGTTTGCTCAAATGTGGGTCCGAAGACGATTACATCATCGATGTAACAGAGACAGATTTCCCATTGCGGGGTAGTCAATACCTGCTCAATGAGTCGTTCAAAAGTTCCGGGGGTGTTGCACAACCCGTAGGGCATCTTGCGGAATTGGAAAAGAGTGTCGCTACAAATGAACGCTGTCTTTTCCATATCAGCTTTATCCATGGCTACTTGCCAGTAACCGCTAGCTAAATCAAGGGTACAAAACCACTTGGCTCCGAACAAGGAATCCAAAGCCTGATCTATCCATGGTAATGGATAAGCGTCTTTGATGCTAAGATCATTAAGGCGGCAGCAGTCGATACAAAACCGCAAGGTTCCATCATTTTTGCCTGCTAGCACTATAGGGCTAGCCCATGGATAAGCTGAGGGTTCGATAATACCCATTCGCAACATGTCATTTACTTGTTGGTGTGCTTCCGCTTCTTTGTGAATGGGAAGACGTTGTACCGGTTGTTGTACAGGGCGATTATTGCCCGTATCGATGGAGTGTCGTACGAGATGAGTCTCTCCGAGATCCATATCGCCAGAGGAAAAACTATCGCGATATTTATGTAATAATTCCCAAATTTATCGTTTTTGTGATTGCAATAATCCAACAGTGGCATGTAGATATAAATCGTGTAGATGTTCGGGTAAATCATCAGTCAGCGGTGGTGTTGTGTCAGAAAGTGCAGGTGTTTCCAGTGAAATTATGTCCACTAAATGGCCGCAGCATACTCCTGGTTCCAGGGTGATGGGATCTGCGGTACCATTGAACACTCTAAAGGGTATCTTCCCTTTATCAGTGGTGTCCACTATTATGTGGGGACTTGCGCATTGTGAGGCGATCATATCATCAGGGTCGGGTTCCAGCATGGCAATGTGTGTGTTGCTTCCTAACTGTATTGCGGTGGCCCGTAGGATCTGTTCCTGTCCCGGCTCAACCGTGGCAGTACTTGCTAGTATTACTGCACACGTATCGTATAAAGACGATGCTGGTCCGAGAGGTATTCATCGGCCGTGTATGTCGAGGTCCTGTTGTCTGCAGTGTATGATGGCTTCGCTGGCACTGAGGAATTCAGAGCCAAGTAGGGTGTCGTTATGATTGGAGGTGATGACAACTCTCTGAATGAATTGCATTTCCTCTATTCGAATGACTAGATTAACCACACCGCCCACGTAGACATCTGTTCCCGTAGCCGTCTGTAGGTAAATATTTGTAGGCTTAAGGGGGGGAGACTTTTTATGAGGTGGGATGCTCTCATACAAGCGTTGGTTAAAAACTGTAATAGAAGCTCTGGTGTCAGCGGTGGCGCTTGTAGAAATGCCACTAAACAGACAGGCACATTGGTAGATTACTTTACGATGAACCTGCAGAAGAATTTCCAATGATGCTGTCCGCAATAATGGGCTGGGAGCAGCATCACTCTGTATACATTCCGACTGTCTCCGTATTGCTTCTCGAATGTTGCAGGTGGCTGAGTGAGGAATGGGCCATGGGAAATGCTTCATAGGATGTTTTGTTGAAGCACAAAAGAAACAGCGTGGTTTGCATGGACGTGCGTTCTTCCGTCCATGTCGGTGCTTGCGAATCCATGAGGCGGAATGAATCGTCTCTCCCGAATCGCTACTGTCTGTGGATGTGGAAGATGATGCTGATTGGGGTGGTGTTCTGCATACCACCAGCGGGCACAGAGAATCTGGTGTCTTTGTGGTGGGACGTGGTGCTTTCAAAAACGTGGTTTCAGCGGAGGTACTGCAACCTACTACTGCCGTTTTACATAGGAAAGAAGGTTTGTCGTGTATGGAGAAAGAAGGGGATGTTCTTGCTGCAGATGGGGGAGGCAATGTAGGCACGGATATATTGGAAGCCGTGCATTGTGGTGTTGGTGTGAATGCTGATTTCTGTGGATGATGGTTAGTCACTGAACGTTGTTGTGTGAAAGCCGCAGTTGAGCTGGGAGAAGGATACTGGCACCGAATTGGCTCCATGTAATTCGGTACCCTTAGGAGTTTGACTGTTTCTCTGGTTGCGGTGTGCTGCGGTCTGGAGCAGGCGCTGTGGAGGGAGGTCAGTTAGGACTGGCTGACCACATCCGAAACAGGTGTTCGGTGGCGGTGCGGTGCTGGCAGTGGTTGCTGTTCTAAACTGTGTGGTGGCGAGGTTGGTGCTGAGTGTGGTTACCAAATTGGTGAGTGCGGAGATCTGCTTATTGACCTCGTCTATCTGCTCTCTCATGTTGCCGTTGTTGTTGTTGCGCTGGTTTCCATGCCCTGGGGCTCCGCTGTACCCTACTCTGTGGGCACGGCTCCTACCTCCAGGCGCTTGATTCTGACTGGTCTTCTGCATATCTGATGATGGTGGTGTCTGTGCTGTTGGTGTTGCCGATCTGGGGGAGCACTACTGGCCTGGGCGATAGCTGCACCCTCTATCTTATTGATAGAATGGAGTTGGCACCGGTTATTTTTCTCCCGCTCTAGAAAGTTCTCGATACGAACCGCGGTTGCCGTTATTTGGGCCAAACTTCCATGGTCACCGAGAAATAGTTTTCCTTTAGAGCGGGTTCACCACTTAATGCATCGATGAACGTATCGAGATGCAAATGAAGTATGCCCTCCGTATTGGTGCTCGGATATGCGCGGGTGACTAGCCTTCGAATTCGGCTAACTAACTCGGGAAGAGTTTCTCCCACGCGTCGTCGAAGATTTTTAAGTTGCAGACGACTTGGTTCTCTGAGAGTTGTGTTGCCAAATCGCTCCGTGAGTGGTCGTTCCAGTTGGGTGTCAATCCTTTCCCAGATCTGCAAGAACTTGCAGGGCTTTTCCCAAAAGTGTTGCTGCAAGATACTCACCCATCTGTCTATTGTCCCAGCAGTTAGTCTGACTTATTATTTCGAACTGGATTTTATAGTTGGTCCAGTCATTATCCCCGCTAAATTTGGGAGAAAGGATGACTCGGCCAAAACCGCGGGAAGAGTGAAGTGGTTGTTGGTGTCTCCCGTTGATGACGATGCCGAGGAGCTAGGGCATGCGCACTCCAATTTACTGAGTCAACCCCGTTTGTTGAGCCATAGGCTGGCATGGGTCTATGAATGGAAGGCGGATTGCGGTAGAGAGTGTGTGGTCATTCCTCCTGCGATGAGGGCTGTCGTGCCTCATATGGCGGTGGTGCAAGTGGCTGATGGTTATGATATGTGGCATGACTAATATACCAGCGAAATGGTGTTGCCGATTCCTCCCGCAGCGTTCCCCTTGAATATAGCCTTTCACTAGAAGGGGGCGTTGAGAGGTTGTCTATGTGGTGGATTATCACCCGGCCATACTGTCTCCGTAGATGACACGGGTGAACAATAGTAGTCTGAAGGGCTGTATATATGCCCGTAGTCAGGTCTTTATCGGAGTCGTCCACGATTCGGCGCTGTTGGAGTTGGCCTGTCGCGGACGTCCGAGATGGTTCTAAATACCATTCTCGCCTGTGAGGCATCTCGAAAGGTGCCATCGCTAACAGGCGAAAACAGGTTATAGTGCCGAGTTGTTGATCATGCAGAATTTCTGGCATGGTCGGTGAGCAGGCGTGAGTTCGCTGCGCGTTATTACTGTTGTTCTTCGAGCCCCACATCGGGCGCCACTTGTAGCTCGCCGGGTAGTGTCAGGCCGTTCCGATGTCTCATGTCAACTCGCCATGCCATAAGTGCACGACGAATGACGACGCTGGTTACCATCCGGTCTCGGGGTGATGGACCTTGAATGAGACTGCCCTGCGGGACACAAAAACCGCCTCCTAAGGCCGGTGGAACTCAATCGTTCCGGTGGGGTCATGTGACCATTGTCGCAAACATTAAACACAATGGTCTCATCCCAAGAGTTTGTGTCACCAGTATGCCTGTCCATAGCAATTTCGCGATCTATGGACTTACAAGATTTGATTTGGTGACATAAAAATATACGTCTATACAATGAGTTTACCTAACTAATTGAAAAATATGTTAGATAAAACTACAATAAGAGCATACGAAAATACAAGACATAGAGGCAGGTAGATGAACATTTAAACATGGGGTTCGGAGGTGCCACACAGACTCGTAGGTCCACAGAGGTATCCCCGCAAGGGAGGTTCCTGTACACGAGACATAACTATTTAACTTAATATAAGTTATTATACCTCTAAGCTGAAAGGAAGAAGGCTATCTCAGATGAAAAAGTGATGTGCCTCACGTGGGCACTACTCCTAGTGCTAGTTTGGGTGAGGAGTATTATCCTAGCATGGACCATCGTCGCTGAATCCTTGCGGGAGGCAAGTGCCTCGCGCGGGCCTCCGTCTCGGAAAGGTGGCGCCACGGCTTAAAGCAGAAGAAGGATAGTAGGCAAAACTAGGCCCACTCTAATATTTCAAACAAAAATGCTGTAGAAAGAAAAGACCATACATAGTGAGATTATGACTATAGGGGTGCGTACTGTTTTACGTGAAGATTGAATGGAAGATTCCCGATGGATTCCTCCATCACCGTCTTATGTGATTCCTAATATGCTGAGTTGGTAGTTGCCGCTTTATTTCTGCGGGACTTCTGCTTTGCTTAATTCCTTTTAGTTGTTTTCAAAACAAGAATTAGTTTAGGCCGCAACTGGTCGATATTTACCTAGCTATTAGACACGGCTGTCACGGAGAACCGATGCCCGAGGACATCAATAATGTAGACAGCGCTCATACATGTTACTTAGTGGGATCTCCAAACTGGGTGAGAATCCGAACATTCCGCTTCACAACCACATGAAACATTACAAGACACGGTTTACATTTCACGAAAGCATTACTAGGCCATATCTCCTATCGTTATGGTGGGGGTAAGAGAGACGAATGCACACCGTAAATGTCCTTTCCGTAAGGGGGTGGCAGATCTAAATATCATGCCCAGACATTTTAACAGAATTCGGTGAGAATACGTTTCCCGCCCGTCACGGGGTTCTATGGAACTAACCGTTTAACCTGTCGTTAGGTTTATATACAAGTTGCGAGTTTTGCACTTCGGTGGGGGAGGGTTGTCAGTAAATAAAATAATAATTAATACATGTGTTTTCGCAGTGCTTTCCTAGATTGGCTTAAAGTACTATCTACTAAGTATCCGAAGATACACGGGAATGTGTATGTGATACCACACCCTAGCCATCACCGCTCGGAAACCCCAATAGTTTCCCAGAGTCGGATTAGCCCATGGTGCAGATAAGGACGTCCAAACAATTAAGAAGCCACAAGGCTGAGTGGAATATGAAGAGAGACACAATCTTGGAGTTATGAGTCTTACCGGAGTGCGGGGTTAGATTATCGCACTGCCGGAAGAGAAGAATATATTACACACTATGTAATGAAGAAAGTGTCTCCAATCATTTTGAACCTATCCTATCGAGCTGAATAGAAAAGGTTTAGTCGGTAGCATATCTTAATCATTGCCACCGTATTGTTTGTTCTGGTTAGATTACATAGGTATATGGCCAGTGGCCATCCGTTAAATTGTTTTGCTTAAGTTATAGGAAATATAGGAATGCAGTGCACGTAGGGAACACTATACAGCAACATTTATATATGCAGCATTTTCTCCCGCCACCCACAATTTTTCACTGAGGTTGCTGTCCGTGCTATAACTCTGTTTAACCCAGCATGCTACCGACTAAACCTTTTCTATTCAGCTATATATATAGTAATACAGGTTAACGAACTTACTATAGTGCGGTTAGCAACACAATGCGGAAAATTAAACTAACTATATAACAACACAGAAATTATAACTAGTGGTCCTAAGACCGTTACGGTTCCTTTTAGTCATCGGGACCGTTTTTGCGGATACAATATAATTAACAAAACCTATATAGAGAAATAATTAAACTGTGAAGTATAGTTACTTGAATACTCGGTAGTCATTCCCAAGTTAGGCTACTGTGTTACTGAAATGGAGACGTAGACCCATAGTTGACGTGATATGATGCGCTCTCCGGAAGCTGGAAAGTTCCCGCAGGCTGGTTCCCGCAAGCTGTTTTCCGCAGACAAGACTTCCGCATGAACACTCATGGCAGGAGGATAACATCCCTTAGTGCTGTAGGCCTAATAGAATGTCTAACGAGCAGTCAGTAAAAGATACGATAGTACTATGTGGTGAAGAAAGTTCCCGTACACCGATGGCATGGATGGAAGGTGTAAACAACCCGATCACTAGCGGGGGTTGTCAGAGGCAAATGAAGATACAAAACAAAGCTTCACGGTGCTGGGTACCTCAACCAGCTCTGAAGACGCACCGGGCAGAGTTGTAAGTGTGTGCTCCGAAGGAGATGTTTTTATTCGGGAACAGTAAATAGAAAGTTCCAAATTGCTCCCGCAGATGGGGAGTTACAAAAACTACAAAATTGCTTTTACTGCGGTGGGTTGGAAACTGCACACCACGGGATAAAAACCCGACTCATAGCGAAGAAAGACGCGTGTCGCGCTTGATAATAGTTGGTACAGCTCCAACTTGTTCTACCCCTGGCCGAGAATGCTCCCGATCACTGGATCGCTTCTCCTTTTATACTCTCCATGACGTCACAGGCGCAGGCTTCATCCAATCATCGTTCGAGCAACAGTCAATCAGCACACAGCTAATAATAGCGTCGTCGAACGTTCTAGAACATTCTAGAAGCTTTATGTCCATGCGGTTACGACGGTTTCCTGGATAACTCAGCCATTTCTCAACCGATTTTGAAATGGTTTACAGATTTGGAAAGCCCGTCGAATTCTTAATCTTTAATTAGTCTTAATTAATGCCAGATTTAACGGGAACAGACAATCAAAAAGAATTACAGAGTACCAGCTTGGTACACTATAAGCGCCATCCTATCTAGGTCACAACTACGCGCGCCATAGAAACAGCGTCCTGGCGCGCGCATGCGCATAATGCGTTTTAACGGACGTAGCCATTTTTCGACACGCTCTCTCTTCCATAGGCCTATATACGCTTATAGCCCTACCCAGAGGGGCATGTTCAGAGAACGAATTCTAGACGGGCGGCGCGTACCCAGCTTAGCTGGTACGGCCGGTACCCGACCGGTCGATCCGAACGACATTTCCTACGTGCACTGCAGTCCTATATTTCCTATAAATAACCAAAACATATGAACTGATCGGCACTGGCCATATATATATATATATATATATATATATATATACATAATCTAACCAGAACAATCAATACGGTATCAAATGATCAAAGTTATATATCTTAGTACAGGTTAACGAACCTACTATAGTGCGGTTAGCAACACATTGCGGAAAATGAGAATAACTATAAACGAATACAGAAATTATAACTAGCGGTCCTAAGACCGTTACAGTTCCTTTTAGTCTTCGGGACTGTTCTTACGGATACAATATAATTAACGAAATACATATAAAGAAATAATTAAACTGTGAAGTATAGTTACTTGAATACTCGGTAGTCAATTTTAAGTTAGGCTGTCATGTTACTGAAATTGATACGTCATTCCGTAATTGACGTGCGATGATTCGTTCCCAGGAAGCTGTTTTCCGCAAACAAGATTTCCGCAAGAACACTCATGGCGGGACTACATCGCTCAGCACTGTCAACCTAATAGGATGTCTAACGAGCAGTCAGTAAAAGATACGATAGTAGTACTGTGGTGAAGAAAGTTCCCGTAAACAACCCGATCACAAGCGGGTGTTGTCAGATGCGAATGAAGATACAAAACAAAGCTTCACGGTGCTGGGTACGTCAGCCAGCTCTGAAGACGCACCGGGCAGAGTTTATTTGCTGCTGTCGAAAGTCAGAAGAACCTACACGATATTAGTGCGGTGACAGCTGAAATACCACTTTTTAGGCGTGGCCGGCAGATCCGGTGAGTCATCCATCAAAGACCATCCTGCCTCTACATCTGTAGAATCCCATATTCAGGCCGTAAGGCCTCACCGCAAATTCGTGTTCCGAAGTAGATATTGATATTCGTGAACAATAATCAGAAAGTTCCCAATTACTCCCGTAAGTAGGGAATTACACAATTGTTTTAGTGCAGTGGGTTGGGCAACTGCCAGCTACTGGAGAAAAACCCGACACATAGTGAAATGATACGTGTGTTGTTTGTCGCGCTGATAGTAACTGGTACAGATCCAACCTGTTCGGCCCCTGGCCGAGGATGCTCCCGATCTCTGGATTGTGTCTCCTTTTATACTGCTCGTGACGTCACAGGCGCAGGCTCCAACCAATCATCGTTCGAGCAACAGCCAATCAGCGCGTAGCTAATAATAGCACAGCCGAATGTTCTAGAACATTCCAGAAGTTCTGCGTCCACGTGGTTATGACGTCACGGCAATATTTTGAAGATAATCAAGAAGGGTTTTCCGTGTATAACTCAGCCATTTCTTAACTGATTTTGAAATGGTTTACAGATTTAAAAAGCTCGTTGAATTCTGGTCTTGATTGATGCCAGATTCAACGGGAACCGGCAATCAATAAGGATTACAGGGTACCATCTCGGTACACTAAAAGCGCCATCCTATCTTGGTCGTAAACTACGTGCTCTATCAAATCATGCGTTTTGACGAACTTAGTCGTTTTCACAACGCGATCTCTCTCATAGGCTCGTATACGCTTATGGCTCTACCCAAGGGGCATGTTCAGGGAACGAATCCAGGATGGGTGGCGCGTACCCAGCTTAGCTGGTATGGCTGGTACCCGACCGGTCTATCCGAGCTACACCTCCTCATTGACTTGGTTGTAAAGGTGGTATTTCTTGCTGTTATCCTCACCTTGCTTCCCACATGACAAGGCCATCAGTTTACACTTATTAGGGTGAAATCGCAGTGGCTAAGTATCTGACCATTTCTGCAAGATGTCAATATCCTTCTGCAGCTCTTCCTCATCATTTGTGCTTTTTATCTTTCTGTAAAGCTTTGTGTCATCTTCAAACAGACAGGCTGTCGAATCCGCCATATCTGATAAGCCATTTATATAGATGACAAATAGTATTGGCCCTAGCACACTACCCTGAGGGATTCCACTAGTAATATCTCTGCTTCTTCAATCAATCCCTTTCACTACCATCTTTTGCGTTCGACCTGTCAGAAAATTTGTTATCCATGCAATTATCTTCTCACTAATATCATAACTTTCTAACTTACCTAGTAGACGGCAGTGGGGCACTGTATCGAATGCTTTCATGAAATCCATGTAAATGGTGTCAATCGAGCCTCCTCTATCCAAGATACTAGTCCACTCATCTCTCACTTTGAGCAATTGTAAACCTGTAGATCTCCCAGAGAGGAAACCAAATTGATGTCTACTGAACAGATCATTCCTGTACATGTGATCTAGGATTCTCATCCTGACCAACTTCTCCATAGGCTTGCAGACTACACTTGTTAGGCTCATTGGCCTATAGTTCCCAGAATCTGACTTCTCTCCCTTCTTGAATAGTGCCGTGACATTCGCCATTTTCCACATATCTGGTACTTTGCCTTCCGCTAATGACTTGTTAAAACCAATGTTAGTGGCTTAGATAGTATAACCTGAAGTTATAAAACAACATTTGGGTGGAGTTGGAGAAAATGACAGGTGGTCCAGGGGCTTGGTTTTCAATATACTTCCACTGTCCAAGGTTCATCGTGACATGTTTCTCGTAGTAGCTTAGATGCTAACTGGTTCAATGGCGAAGACACTTCTAAAGAAATAAGCCAGAACCTCTGCTTTTTTCCTTATCCGTCTTTGCTAATTTGCATTCCCCATTTTCTGATGTTTTGAGCTCGGCGATACCAGTTTTTGCAAGCCATTTCGAGTTTACATATCTCCAAAAGAGTTTTGGATCCATTTTGGCCTTTCTTGCTATTTCCTTTTCCTTCTCCCTCTTATCTTTTCTTACCAATCATTGGACCTGATTTCTTTTTTTGCTGTACTCCTTATGCTTAGCTTCATTCCTTGCTTCCATAAATCTCCGCCAGCGTCTGTGTTTCTTCTTGATCTTCTTGATAATATCACCTGTTAGTTTCACTGTTGCTCGATTTTTGTCAAACTTGTTGCCCGTGGGACTCATCTTTCGTACATACTTGTCCTGCGCTTCATTATATACATCCACAAATCTTCCCAGTGCTTCTGAAGAATCGAGATTTCTTAACTCTGTGGTCCAATCTATATTCAAAGTATTTCTCATCCCTTTGTAATCAGCCTTGGAGTAGTTCCATTTGCCATTTTTGCATCGGCTTCCCTCAACATGGCGATGATACTTAAATCTTAAGAGTCTATGATCACTAGCTCCTAAGAGACTCATGTATTGTATGTCTATCACCAACTCTTCATTTGTAAACATTAGAGCTATGGTACTCGGGATGTTGTCTTTCCTTTCTCATGTAGGCTTCAGCACATGCTGATACAAATATCCATCCCGAATGCATTCAATGAATGCTCGCCACCCGCCCCCCCCCCATCAGTGCTATTATGTGATGTCCAAGTTTCCCAGTTAATGCTAGGAAAGTTGAAATCCTCCATAATCAGTAAGTGCGAAAATTCATTTGCCAAGTTGATCACCGTGCTAATAATATTTGTTAGCTTATCCACATTTTCTCTATTACAACTATACTGCTATACAAGCATTATAGTTGTAGTCAGTCCCTGCTGTTTAGCTGAACTTTGGCCCATACACTTTCTTTGAACTGACTCCCGGTCTTATATTCAACTGCTTTAAACCTCTCATTTATATACAATGCGACACCTCTTTGTTCGCCAACCCTGCCTCATTTAAGAACAAATCGAAGTCTCTAATTTGTAGCCCGGCATTTGTTGGCGCAAATCTCAGGTTTTTAGGATAGACCTCAGTTATTCCAATTACGTATGTTGCTTCCACCTCCATATTCAATCTTGTTTTTAGCTCTTCTAACTTTTGAACCAAATTTGTTGGGGGAATTTTACAGACAGCAGGGACGTATTACACATCTTGGATAGTGCATCATTGGAAATTATGCTATCTGGCCATCGTTGCCCCGTGATGGTGTGTAGTAGGTGTTTGCGGAGGGCAGGCATCAAGTTTGTCTAGAACTGCCTTTGGATCTGCCCAGCTGTTACAGTTATACAGCATCAGGGACATACAGGTTGCATTGTATAAACGTAGCCTTTTGCTCAATGGTCGTCTTTGATCTACGAATCCATAGCTTCCAGAAGGACTGGAAAGCTATGTTCCCCATGACACAGTGTGCATCAATGACAGCAGTACTGCAAAGCAGTGAGCCCAGGATTTTCCATTTCCTCCATGGTTTGCCGCCACGAAGTGGATCATCATTTTCTTTAGTTTCATGCTTTAAGTATATGTGGGTGATCTCTGTTTTGGATTCATTCATAAAGAGATTCTCAATTTTTAGTTTGCTTGCATCTATTGGGAGAGGTTCGTCAAGGGGTGTCTTTTCCTCAGCTATGAAGTCCACATCATCGGCATATTCCATCTCTAGCGGCATACCCAGTATTGACTCGGGGGGGGGGGGGGGTCTTGTGGAACTTTCCCATATGGATTTCAATGCGGCAGCAAGGTAACATGTGAAAATCACCGGAGATAGACCATCTCCCTGTGGGGAGCCGATTGATGTCTCAAACTCTACTGACTTCACTGACTTGACTCGTACTATGGGCTTGGTGTCTGCAAGTAACAGTCTCACTAGTCGTAGCTCATCTTCATTGCAACTGGCCTGGCATAGTACATCTAGGATCTTTGAGCGCTTAATTGTGTCAAAGGCTCGTGACATAGCAATGCCCATTTTGTGGAAATCCCAGTGTTTGGATATGACTACCGATGCAAGCATGCGTTGAGCCCATACAATGTCTGTGCAACTGCGTTCATGTTTGAAGCCACTTTGACATGATCCACTGAAGTCATCGATCTTGTCTCAGATGCGGCATAGAGTACCATTGGATAGGATTTTCTGTATGCTGTTGAGGAGCACAATGGGCTGCAGATTGGCTGGGGGCCCAGGTGGCTTCTTGGGCCTGGGTAGTACGATAAGGGTGCCCTGGCCTACCGCCGCGATGGGAAGGTGGTGCATAAAAGCTGAATTAATTACACACTTAATCGGTGTTGAGATAATGCCACTTGCATATTCGAATAGTTCATTGCTCATGCCATCAGGTCAAGATGCGCGTCCATTTTCAGGGCTTTAAGTGCCTTCTCAACTTCTGCTGTTTTAATTAGTGTTAGTAATGGCCTGGGGTCTTCTGAAAACGGGTGCAAGGACTCATCATCGTGGTCAGTGAACTGTTCCTTAAACCATCCACGAATCGCCTCGACTTTGCCCTGGTCAATCCCGATAAAGCGTCCTTCAGAGTTGTGCACAGTGAGTGGTGGTGTGTAGCTGATAACTCTCAGGGCCAGTCTTGCATGAACAATTTTTTTTGTGACAGTCGTCTGTGGCAGTGATTCCATCTGGTATGGAGTCTGCTTGTTGAATAGCAAGATCATTTAAGCGTTCGCTAATGTCACACAGAATGTTATTGCACTCCCGGCATAGTTTGGTGCAGTCTTCACTTTGGCCACTTTGATAGATACGCAGCCATAGCGCTTTCTTCTCTGCTGACAGTTTTACTAATAGAGGGTCGTCAGGATACCTAGTTCGGTAGCTTTTTAGAACACCTGTGGTGTTGGTAGCTGCATGATGATTCCATAGATTTCAGTATTTTGGTTAGGGCTTCGTTCGGATCAGAGCTGATGTCGATGTTAGCTATCTGCTCCCCTAGGGCATTTTGTATGACATTTGAGTACCAGTGTCGCTGATGACCTTTGGTAGGTTGTAGGTGACTCTACCCTCTTGTCTGGTATGGCGTTTATACATCAAGTACAGATCGTTCATCTGAAGGCATGTAATGACCGGCTTATGGTCAGAATTGATGTATGTGCCTCCATATGAAAGAGCATTCCGAATTAAGGGTTTTGTTTCTGTCTTGCATAGTATGAAGTCTATCTGATTGAAGACAGCTGTTGTAGCCTTAGAACCTTTTGGGGCTTTGCGATTAGCAGTGTGTCTGGTCCATGTTGTCCAGTGATGGCATGGGTGTTAAAAATCCGTATTTGTGGAAAATATGCCATTTGAAATAATGAATGCCTCCAGTGCATCTCCATTGCTGTTGCGTGTCCCCCTCTCCATCAGGCGTGGGTCCAAGTGCAGGGGATTGCATTTAAATGCAAATGCAAATGTTTGTAAATGATTCAAATGCAAATGCAAGTGCAAATGCAGCCTAGTGCCATCGCATTTAAATGCAAATGCAAATATTTGCAACTTATTCAAATGCAAGTGCAAATGCATTTGCAAATGCATTTGAATATTTGGGCACACGTCTGGTACCGAAATTCTGAGCATGCATGTCATATATGTATCTTCTAGCAGTGACTATTTTTGTAAAACTTTTTGCAGACCAAGAGAAGACTATTTTTTAAATCTTACCACTGGAATGGTCTTGCTTATTGAGCCAGTGATTCTAGTGTAAAATTTTCAAAAATAGTCTTCTCTTTATCTGCACATGGAACTTCACTATGGAAAAAATAATACGTATTTCACCATTAACACCGTAACCCTTGAATTTGCTTTAAAAATATCAATTTTCTCAAGGAAAATGTCTATTTCCAGACCAAGAGAAGACCATTTTTGAAAATTTACCACTGGAATGACTGGCTCTGTTATCGAGCCAGTCATTCCAGTGGCAAATTTTCAAAAATATTCATCCCTTGGTCTGCAAATGGACATTTCTCGGGATCATTGTTGAAGGCCGTTTTTGGCTGATATGAGGCTTAAAGGGTAACCATTAAAGCATTGAATTCTCACATTCCTAAATATTATGTTGACTATTTTGAAGGGTAATTTCATTGATATCCATTGCACCCTATGGAAGCAACATGTGTTAGTCAAATTACTTTCAAAATAATTATCAAATATTATGTTCAATATTTTGAAAGGAATTTTATTGGTAGCTGCTACTGCGCCTATGGCAGCAACAGGTTTCAGTCAAAATACATTCAAAATAGTTATCAGCGTATGCAATACCTGTATGAATTTAACAAATATTATGCTGAATATTTTGAAGATAATTTGACTGGCGGCTGTGGGTCAAAGTTTCCAGTCAAATTTGTTTCAAAATGTTCATCAGCTTATTCAAGACCTGAACTAAGATTCTGGCACTCCTAGATTAAAATGTTTAAATGTTAACTTTGTCTGAGATCATCTTAGTCGCACGTGGCTGAGTACGCGCTTATAGACAGACTGAATGACAGGAGCTTCTAATCACAATGGGCGAACAGTAAATCAACCCATGTCAACAGAATTATCAGCATATATTGTTTATTGATCTTTGTAAATGCCTATTTGCATTCCAAGAAGATAATCTTTGAAATTTTACCACTGGAATGACCGACTCTATTACCAAGCTAGTCATTTCAGTCATAAATTTTCAAAAATTGTTTTCGCTTATGATGCAAATGGTCATTCAAAAAGCCAATCTTGACAACTAGTGGATTAAGAGATTTCTAAATGAATAGAGTTAACAACACCCTAGATTGGGCAACCAGAGATATATTACTAAGCCCACACTAATTACTTTGAAAGGATCTTGACAAAGAATATAGAGAGTACTGATTGAGTAGATAGTACTGTAGTTAAAAGTGCTCGAATGATCGCCCGTGTTTTGGGGCTAAACGATTGCGCTTCTTTAACACAGATGATCATATGAATATTATTAATTTTCCTGAAGATCAACGCATTGACTAAAGCAGCAACAACAACCTTTAATCCAATTGTTTTATTACCCTTTTAGTGCCCAACCCGGACAAAACCAGTCTTTGTCGTGGTCTTTACAAATGCCAGTTTGCAGGCTAAGAGAAGACAATCGCTGAGCCAACTATTTCAGTGGTTTTGTATTTTTGTGTTAAAGGGTAAACACATTGGACAAGAGAATGGAGGCACCCATTCCTTACTATGTATAAGATGATCATATTTATTTTGCACTAGAGATACGTTGCTGTAGCTTATCTAAGAAAAAAATTAACTAAAATTTGTTGGCTTGCTAAGATCTCAACTGACTTACGTCAAACTAATTTCAAAATATACATGATTTTGCATATTTAGGTATATTGATGGCTGAGAGGTACATGCTAAGAATTCATAGTGAAATGGGTTAATAAATCGAATAGAATTAAATTTCTAATTCCTAGCAACAAAAATGCCATTTTTATGATTTAACAAATAATTTGGTTAAATTCTTTGAAATTAAGTTGACTGGGTTCTGTGGCTGCTATTTACAACAGCAGCAAGTTCCAATCAATTTTGAAAGAAATGGAAAATGAGAAAAGTAGTGCTTTTGAAAAAACATCAAATGCATTTGAAAACTCAAATGCAAATGCAACCCTTTCCATACAAATGCAAATGCAAATGCAAATGCAAATACATGAGATTCATATGCAAGTGCAAATGCAAATGCGTCAGAAATTTCATAATTGCATTTAAATGCAAATGAAAGTGCAAATGCATTCAAATGCAAATGCATTTGCACTTGTACCCAAGCCTGCTCTCCATAGGATCCCATACATAAGCCAAGCCCGGAACTTTTGTCCGCAATTCCGAGTTTACCCAGGTTGGAGTTGAAATCTCCACACACGGACAGTTGCCATCTAGCTGAGATTCTAATGGCTGAGCTCAGTTCTGCATAGAAGGGATCTAATAATGCTGGATTCTCTTTGGCTTTTTCGGTAGTTTGGGCCATATGCGTTAACAATGCGACACTTGGTGGTGGTGTGTTTTCGCGTGGTTATAGCCAGGTCGATGAATGCAACGTGATCACTGACATATACACAACTAATGTGTTGATCCAAGACCCTTGGTGCGATTACGAAGCCTAAACCCTGGTGTGTGGCCTGTTTTTTGCTCTATGAGTACTAGCGTATGGCCTGTCTGTATTTGCTGCTCTGAGTGTTTAGCTACTTTAGTCTCTTGAATGCATGTAATATCGATGTTATAGTGTTCACAGTCTGCGCCTAAGGTTTGCTTATTTGATGTTGCACTCAGACCACGTACATTCCACGTAGCTATTTTTGCTTCTCCTCCTGTATTATGGCCCTGCTCAACGTCTGTTTTCTTATCTAACTAAGCCTCCAAACGTCAGACTCTTTGCTGCATCTTTTTCATGAAAGCCATACATCTCTCTTCGACATCCCGTTCAATTCGTAGACTCCTGCCAAGTTTTTTCTTCATATAGTGGACAATACAAATGCAAGTCACTTCTCTTGGTTAGTAGTTTATATTATGTGCTTGTCAGGTTAAGGCATTTCTTGCAAAAGTGTTTGCAGCAATACTCACATTCAAGCATTTCTGACTTATCCTCAGTGTAATGTATTTGACACAGCTCGTATGTCCAACCATCTTTCTCTCTGATTGATCCCTTTCTCTTAGGTGATCCTTTTTCTGCCATGCTTTTTCACAACACTAAGTTGAATTGTCAAGTGACAAAGCTCCTGCTGTCAGTCACGGTGTGCTGCCTACAGTAGGATAACTTAGCAGACCCTGGTGTCAGCCGCAGTGTGCTGCCTACACCTGGCCCAGCCCACTTGACAATCTACTTTGTGCTCAAATATCTCTCTTAGTCTGGCACTACTTCTATGCTTTTACGGAATGTGCCGTACCTAAACAGTTATTGTATTATATATACATAGATATATGCTATTCAAACAATTGGGGTGATAACCAGGATACATAACAATGGTCTGGTCAATCTATGATATGCTAGATTGAATAAATATTCCTCACCCTATTATTGAAACCTCCTCTGCTTAAAATTTCAGCCTTCGTCGTTTGACATGTTTTGTTTTTTCCTCTGATGCTTCGTTTAATTCTTCAGTCTTACTTGTGAGTTTGTTTAATTGGTAGTTACATGCCTTCGCTATCTTTGTGAATATTATTTGTTCTACTTTATGATTTGCATGAACTCCATCACTAAGGTCATCATAGCTGTATTTTATCACTCGCTTATTATATTGCTTACTCTATTTTCACCAAATTTCTTGACTGATGAGGACTCAACTTCTTTGTGAAGATTTACTGCAATTTTTCCTTCTGCCTTAGCTTTATCCAGTTTAAACTTGTTAATCTCAACAAATCAATTTCCAATAATGACTGTTGAATTTCCAGCTCTTCTCTTGTGTAGCTACTTTGTCTCAATCTACGTTTCCTGATGTTGGACTCCACTGAAGCTTTAAGCGAGACTGGTATTATTGTTGTGATGATCAGGTAAACGCCCTTCTCTGTCATGTACTCCCAAATTTCATTTAATGTGTGTTTTATTTCTGTAAGTTTCCCACTTTTTGGCTCATATCACACTTTACGCTTTCCCTTTCTGTGAGTAAAACTACAAATGCCACCGGTGAGTACTACCACTATTCTGTCTGTTAGGTGATCTCTTGTTACCCGTCTAATTTCATATCTTATCTGTTGTAGTAAGTCCTGAAGAGTTGCTCCCCCGATGCTTATTTCATCTACTACAATATCATGTATTTTCAGGATTGGGCTGGATCTGAGAAATCTTCTTAGACCCCTACCCCTGGAGTCTGAAAATGTCAAGATACGGATTGGCATTGGTCACCCTGCATAAGATCTGTACATTATCTTGTTCCAATTCGTCAGCTGCGGTGTGCTGCCTACGATATGGTAACTTTAACCAACGTCAGCCGCAGTGTGCTGCCTATGTTTGAATCAATGACAATGTACTTGCTGGATCTTCTTTTTCAAAGAGTCAAGACTCTAAAATATATATTTCAGGTTATCTAAAAAAATAAAAAATAAATAAATATATATGTATTTTTATTTTATTGACGCACTGGCAACGTGCGGCTTCAATTTCCATGTGCTAACTTAGCCGACAGTCATGCACCCATTAGTTTAACTTGTTGATCACCATCTCCTGGTCCGGGGATCGAACCGCCATTCTGCAACTCCGCATAGCATCAGCAACCACGCATCTTTCCACTGGATATGTATGTATGTATGTATATATATATATATATATATATATATATATATATATATATATATATATATATATATATATATATATATATATATATATATATATATATATATATATATATATATATACAGAATAATAATATATACTACTTATACTTAAAACTTATTCTGATAACTGAGTGGGTAACTTAAGTTGACATAGTCTTGTTATAAATTTATTCTGGGCGCATTTGTACTCTGATCAACAAATGGTTGCCATGGTTACTCACGGGAACTTTGTACTCATACTGTTACTGGTGTGGTCACAGTCATCTGTGATATGATGCCTGACTGGTGTTAATTAGCCTCTTCTTCTTCTTCTTCTTCTTCTTCTTCTTCTTCTTGTAGGAAATCCAGCCTCGATGGGCTCACCCCTAGGAATTCAGGGTAGTTGTCCGGAATCTAGTACATCTAGAAAGATTATCCGGAATATATAGTCGTCACAATATTTGTAGTCGAATATGCAGAGACATACGATATATATCTCATTTCTCAGTGCCTAGTGTTAGTTCTGTACAACCACTGTTATTTGCGAGTACGTTTACGTTTACGAATCTGTGTGATATGTACAGTGAGTTAATTTAGATAATTGTACAAGTGTAAGCTAGCAAACGATGACACTTGCAGGTATTCCTAATATGTTGCATCTCGGAAGGTGTATAGTATAACAGAGGAAACAGGTGAGTCTAGCAATTTGTATAGCATTTTGAGGTGATAACTGTATACCTGGCAGTTGTGGCAGTTGTTCGTGGTCAAGGATTAATTGGGCTACCATTTCAGAATCGTTCATAAAGTTGTCAACTTGGTCCTGGTTGAATTCTTCCTTCAGAATTCTCAGGATATTAGATATATATGGCTTCCTACAGACATCGCTTGCCTTGTAGTTCATGAGAAAATGAACCCTGTCTTCAGGCGCCACAAGACAAAAGCTGGCATGTATCAGGGACTCAGTATTGGTTGAAGTTTGCTCAATTAAACTGAATTATGTACTTCCCTGTAAGCAGTTTAGCTTTCACGGCGGCACATCTGGCATCTCTGACATTATTGTGAGCTGAGCTCCAGCAATGGTGTATGGAACCAACAGCACAAGAGTCAATATTTAGAATGTTTGGTGTGGTTTTACTTGCGTGCTCTTCTCTCCATGGCATTCAGACTGTGGTGTTGATTTGATTACACACCGTAGTCTTCCATTCCTCTTTCGGGGGAGTGTTTCGAAGAAGATCATATAAGCTTGGGAGGTTGTATTTGTGCAGAATACTGTGGCATTCAATGAACCAGCTGTTACTGTTGATGTCCTTTACAGCTATTTGCCTGGCACCAATCCCGTATTCTATGGTGTTCTTGTATGCAAAGAGGTTGCAGAGAAGAACTAGCTTTCTACTATCTAGTTCTGCCTGTATTTGTCTTATCTCCAATAGGCTCAGGACTGCTACAGATTATGTGCCTGTTGGGGGAGATTGTAGCCACTTCAAAGTAGTTATCTGAAACTGTCCTAATGAGCTTAGTGCTGCTTGTGTCAGCTTAACAGCTTCAATGCCGTATAGAAGCCGAGGGAGATACCAAATCTTCCAGATGTGACTAGATACAAGCAGAGAAAATCCACCATTCCCATGTAGGCCAGCAGCCATCATAAAGTAGAGTGTCCTGCGTGTTGAGTTTATCTGCTTTTTAGTATTCCCTCTACTAAGGCTTGAATGGTCTGTTCCTAGGTGAGTTTCACTCTCGGATATGTTGATGGAGTCACCACCTAACGTTATGGATTCGTTTATTAAAGTTGTGTTGAGAGACACAACTGCACATTTTTTAGGGTTAATGAGATATCTCTCTCTCTCTCTCTCTCTTCTTTGGTGTAACTGTCTACGATGTTAAGTAACTGCTGAAGGTGGTGTGTATCATGAGCTAGGATCGCAATATCATCTGCGCAGGTTGGCGCATTACAGTTGATATGACCTATCTTGGTGCCAATGTTTGTATCTTCCAACATGCAGAGGAACTTGTTGTTATACTGCTTATAATGGATGGTTGATAAGATCCCTCCTTGCCATACTCATTGGTGCACATCGTAGGGACTGGCTAAATTGTTCTGTACTTTGAGGGTTGTCTGCGCACCTGAATATATCTCCTTAATTGTAGTCCACAACGACCCAGTTACTCCCAGATTGTAAATTGTCATTAGGCGTGAAGCATACCATACCACATCAAAAGCTTTACATGCATCAAGTGTCACAAGCAATAACTGTTCGCTGTTGTTTTTTGCCTAATTTTTAGTTTCTGAAATTTTCAGTGCAGTGTTCACTGAAGATGACTTTTCAGTGAAACCCCTTTGGAAGACGGACTGTTCGCTATTATATATGGCTTTTGTTCTATTTAGTATTACTTTCTTACGGATCAATCCCATAATTGATAAGACTGTAAATCCTTTGTGGTTAGTTACCAACCTGGCATCTTTTCCTTTCTTTGGAGCAGGTGTCAGGATACCTTGCTTCATGGCTGCGGTGCATATCCTGATTTAATAATATAGCTCATGAGTAGCGACATAAGTTTGATAACCACATGTGGAGCATACTTAAGATGTTCTGCTGATAATCCTGCATAATCAGCAGCTTTGTTGGGTTTCAGTCCAGAGATTATATTGCGAATCTCCTTCTCATTTGGTGAGCTACAGTCTGGGGTAGCTGTTTGTGTTTTACAAATATCTATGATAGCTATGATGCCGAAATTGGTTATGGTTTTGCAGTCATATTCAAAGTCTTCATTCTGCGGTGGAGTGACTAAGAAACTGAAGTGCTGACTCAGGCTGTCTAGGATATCAGCTGGTTCTGTCAGGATCGCGTCATTTTGAATGATCTGCTCAATCCCTCTTGTAGGAGTGGCAATTTGTTATGAAATAAGACTGAAAAATGTACGCTTATCGAATTCATCAACATCCATAATGTCCTTCAAATGTCTTGCTCTGTTATGGTTTATAGATAGCCGTGTTGACATCCTCATCTGCGAGCGGGCTTGTTTGCGTCGGATATTGGTTTCACTGTTTGGATCTGTTGGTCTGCCATCTTTAATCCATATTTCATGTGAAGCCTTGCTCTTACGAATAGCGCTAGCAATGTCAGAACTCCAGACCTTGATGCCTTTGGAGGATTTTGTCTTTTGTATTTTTGGCCTTCCACTAGCAGCAACAGATGCAGAGCACAGGATTTCTGAGAGTCGCTTCGGTAGGAGATCAGCATCCATATTACTGTTAATTGCAGATGTATTTTCAAGTACCGAGATGATAATATCAGCATACTGTATGATATCACACTTTTCTCATCTAATGCTTGGTTTGATGGTAGATGCTTGGCAATCTTGTGCAGGTTGTCTCACTCTATCATGCAATCTAGTGCTAATGGTGATAGCGATATCTGTATGGTCTGATAAGTTCAAAAAATGTTTGTCTCTTATTTCAATGCCCTTCACCATACTCTTTGATTGGTCTTTCATTATCCAGTAATCTATCTGCGAACTGAGTTTCCCACTCTTGGAACAGAAGGTTGACTTATCTCGACAGTTAGTTTGGAGTTCCAGCTTGTGTTCCCTCATAAATTCCATCAGGACACCATCTCTTCAGACAGTTTTATCCCTGTGCAGTGATGTATTGAAGTCCCCAGCTATTAGGATCTCATGTGGATTTCTGAACTTCTCAAACAGCTCGTGTACTTCATCTAGAGCTGCAATAAACTCAGTTTCAAGGGTTCAGGATCTTGATGGCATGCATAGGTTTATTAGGCAGATAGGCCTTTCTGATGTTAGAATTTCTATAGCAGCGACTTGAACACTTCCATCTGGGAGCTTGTTAATATATTTATTCAGTCTCGCTGGCCATACAAGAGCAGTCCCGCCATAACCTCTAGGTGTCTGCAGGGGAGATATAGGTTGCTCATCATCAATATATTTAATACGTAATTCTGAGTTGTCATAGACATTTGATAATGTATGAGCTTTATACTGAAAGAGTCAGTGCTCTTGAAGCAGTATTACATCATTGTTTTTGCCTAATAAACTGTAGAAATGCATGTTTGTTTCAGCATTCTTGGCATTAATAGATGTTAATGTTAATGATTTATCTGAGCTTGTTGGACAGTTAGTTGGTGGCTGCTGGTTATGTAATGAGCCAGCTCCCTGTTTCCCAGAGTAACTGCCCCTTGCATTGGAGATTATATCAGGTAATGTATTACCTGCAGAAACATCAGTATTCCCATTGTCGAGGGTCTGGTTACCGAGTCATGTTCAGTTAATGCTGTACCATCATGCTGCATCTGCATGAAGGTACATGCTATCTGGTTGCATCTGGGAGCTAGCGGTATTATTAGTAGGCGCATTACCTGCTGTGGTGCTAACGTGTAAGGCATGGAGCCCTGCCACCTTAGAATTTCAGGGTACTTTGGACTCTGATCACTTGGGCTGACAGAATAGCTGTCGTATGTACTTTTTGTCAGTTCGATGTTATCACTTGCAGGCTGTTCGTCTGTTGTGGATAGACAGTTGGAGGCCGCACTGGTGGTGTCATGGTCAGGTTTATTGTAGCTTGGCTCGGTTGTGGGCCATTGTCTGGGCACACGAGTTCTATCTGTTTGTGTGGATTCTGGTCTGCTGTAAGTACTGGATGTCCATGCGTTTCTTGTATTTGGTTTTGTGGAATTCTGTATACATGACTTCTTAATGTGTTTTTCTGAAAACGAGGTGGTTGATTTGCTCGTTGATACTTCTGTTGATCCCACTTGGAACGACCATTTCTCTGGCTCTGGGAGTGAATGGTAGATCGCTTTCCTCTTTTCTCTCTGTGGTTCATCTGATTTACAGGGTGTTCTTGTGGCCCATTGTCTCTCTGCTGGCTCTGTTGTAGATGAACCGGCGTGCCCATGTATCTGTCTTTTTCCTGTTTGGTATGAATTGTCTCTGTATCCTTGTATGGTTTGATGGCTTTGCCTGACATGCTGTTGGGGGTAGTTGTAGATGATAGCCTGGTATGGGGATTGTCTATCTATTCTTGTATGGGTTGGTGGCCTTCTGTTGGGGTGGCTGCATTGAGAGATGGGGGAGAGGTAAATTTCCATTTTTAGTGAAAATTACTTCGCTTCCGGTGGTCTTGCCAAGCATTGTGGCCCTGCTCTAAAAATGATGGTGGTTAGCTTCATGTTGTCTTTTTTCATATTGACGGCTCTATAACTATTTAACTCTATGAGCTGCAGTAAGACAGGGAACCAGTTAGCCCAACCGAAACCGAAAGTACGCAGTTTATGAAATTTTAAAACCGGAGATAATTAGAAATTCTAATAATATAGAGATCAAGGTATTTTTAACGTACCTTAGTAGCTTTTAAAGTATTTAATATATGCAGGCAATTGTTTGTTTAATGTACAGGTTATCTGAAACTACAACCTCTGTGGTTTCTCCGTCTACGCACAGGCATTTTATTTGGTCTAAGACAACACACGTGAAATGATTTTTAATGAAATGGTTTCTCTTTCCCGTGTACTATGTAATCTGATGGCGGAGTGAGTCCAGTTTCAACAAATAACTATCTTGAAGTTTTGGGTGTGCCCGCCGCGCCCCCCCCCCCCCCCCCACCCCTAACTTAACTGTGTCCAGAATGCAAAATGTCTGCATCTTTATAATGTTGTGGTATATCAAATTGGAACCTATTTTCGTATCATTGCGGTCAGTCTGCTATTGAGGAGTCTTCTCAGGTACTACTGGTAGGGACGGTCCTATTGTACCTACTAAAGGGTGTAAGCCGCTAAATCATCCACTTGCTTAACCAAAATTCTTTCGGACATGCCTGGTAGTGGCGGGCCTCCCATAATCTGTTGCATCACCACTGCAAATCATTAAACTAAAGGACAATTCAGGGATGATAAAACGTGTGCTTTATTTGAAAGATTATTACATGTTTAATGAAATTCCGCCAGAATAATAACCAGATAAAATAGCGTAACCAACTATCGTTAGATAGTCGGTAAAATTGACAATTTTTCGCACATCTGGTCGCTGCCATTTTATCGCGTCTAACAATGTCAGCCCTGCACCACCGCTATTGCTTTGACTGGAGGAGCGAGGCCAATAGATGCGGGTATATATTTTAAGGAGATATACGTAAATGATAATAGCAAACGAACCGCTGAAGCGATTCCAATGATTCTAGATCTAAATAGGTGCCGACCTCGGGATTAATATGATATAATGGATGTTAATATCGGAAAAGTGGTTCAAGAGACTGGAATATATAAAAAAAATTGTTCATCTAAGATATGATCTGAGAATATCTTATCCTTTTTTTGGTAAAATTCAGCATGAGATGTTTTTTGTCTCGCAGACTAACTTTGCGTATTGTCATTAAATTGGAGTGTGCTTAAAGCTGAAAGGAATGTCTATTTGCCTGACCAATTATAATTTTGCTCACGTGAATATTGCCAGAGATATCACGAAAAAAATTAACATTTTGACATAAAATCTGGGAATTTTCATCGCCGATTAATATTGCCCGGCAAGCTGTAGTAATTTCAATAATTAAGATATTTTGATGGAATTTTTCCTGTTCTGTGATAACATTGTTAAGCTTCGGCACAGCAAATGCTGTCATTGTAGCTGTAATACTCATTCTGATATGGGATGATTGATAGAGCGCATCCTGAAATCTTTGTTTGAAATTTTGCTGGCCTAGTTTTTCCCGCAGAGTGTATCTTTTGAACCACTAGGCCGATTCTAACATCCTTAGCATTGGATAAATCTTCGAATTTGCAGCTACAGGTAAGTAACAGAATTATTACTATCGGTTCTGTGGTTCCGGCAATATTATCATATCATATGTTTTCTTGGGATATATATTTACATTGCCTGCGACACACGTTATAACGGTATCTTGAGTCGGCTGAGTAATTTGATAGAACGCACGTGTCAAGTGTGCCACTTCATTTAACCATTATCGCATGGTGTAAAATGCATAATAGCCTACTTACAGTGATAGTGGCGGGTACATTTTGGAAAAAAAATGTTGCTGAAACGTGTTGCTGTCGTGCACAGCAATGGCTTACAGCAGCATTGTTACAAAATGAACACATTCTGATGGGATAGAGAAAAGGGAATCTATGCTTTAGAGGTTAATGATTCCCCAACCGACTTCGGATACTAGAATTACTTGAAAAACTTATTAGCCTAACTGGACAATGTCCTAACGATTACAAATTAGCACATGTTAGGCCTCCATGCATATACATATTTACTCTGTACAGCCTTCATGCTAGGCAAGGATAGCGTTGGTGCGGGGATGACGTCAGGATCTCGTGAAATCTCGCTCTCATTGCAAGAAAATGGCGCCACCCGAGAGATAAAATAATCCCATGTTTACGATGGTATAATTACTCGTATTATTTGTCTGTTGTTTTTATTTAGGATCCAATATGTTAGTCATATAATAGTCTTTCAAATAAAGTAAACTTTTACCAATCCCGGAATTGTCCTTTAAGCCACAATGAAATGTGCCGACTGCCAAAAATCCAATGCAACCACCGAACAAGGAGACCTCTGGTTATGCCATGGTTGTGTAAAAAAGCGATACCCTGCACCCATCTTGGGGGAATAAATAGAAAACCAGAGGAAGTGTCAGTTAATCTAGCTCTGTCAGTGGTAAACAAAGACCAATTGAGTCTATAGGCACACGCTTCCCTCTGCCCTGACTGTGACAAGGCTTTAGAATGGGACATATGTGGATGGTGGTGACACGAAGACTGCCACCACATTTTAGATGCCATCTACACTGATTAACAGCAATGAAAATGAGCAGATAAATTGGTTTTGCAACCACTGCAAAGGTGGAACAAAAATGATCATAAAACAGATACAGATTCTCGTGCAGTAATAGGCACGATATGTTGGAGAGCAAGCTAGATACCATAGCAAACCATGTTCTCACCACTTCAAGATAAACGCAGCAGCCTGACCACTATCTGCATCATTAGATATCACCAGGAGCTGCTTGCAGCCTATATCTACCTCCCATGCACAATGAAGGTGCAGCCTATCATCCGCTTCTTCTACACTGCCCGGCAGTGCATCAATATGTTCTGACACTGAGGATTCCTCTGATGTTCTCTCCAGGTTTATCAACTGAGCTGGGGCCACTCCATCATCAACAAAGGAACCACTGAATGGCCAAGTGAGCTTATGCCATGGCGACCGTCTGTCTGTCAACTTTTGCTTTATAATGCTACTCATTAACCGCTTAGCGGATTTCAATCTAGTTTGGCAGGAAGGACTCCAAGGCGGTAGGCCTCAGAACTTATATGTAATTTTGATTGGCCAATTTTTCTGGTGGCCATCTTGGATTTTCAGAAAATTTTGGGAAATAAGATAAAAACCTACTCATTAAATACATGGCCAATTTCAAGCAAACTTGGCTAAAGGACCCTAGACTAGTATGCTTCAGAACCTGTATACAGAGTTTTGATTGTTCTATTTTCTCGGCAGCCATCTTGAATTTTCCAAAAAATGGCTGAAAATCGTTTAAAACGCTATTCTTCATTACTTGCTTGGGAAATTTCAACCAGATTTGTTGGCAAGAATACTAGGATAATAGGTTTCAGAACTTGTATAGAGAATTTTGATTGGTCAATTTATTTTCTGCGGCCATCTTGGATTTTCTAAAAATTTCTGGAAATCGGTTAAAAGCCTACTCATTAACCACTGGGCCGATTTCAATCAAACTCAATGAGAAGGACCTTAGAGTAGTAGCCTTCAGAACTTGTATACAGAATTTTGATTGGACAATTTTTTTCGGCGCCCATCTAATTTTGCAGTTTCTGCAAATTTGCGGGAAATTGTTTGAAACGCTAATCATTAACTGCTTGGCTAGAAGGATACTAGGTTGGGAGGCTTCAGAACATGTATACAGAATTTTGTTTGGTCAATTTTTCCAGCGGCCATCTTGGATTTTCTGAAAATCAGTTAAAAGCCTGCTCATTAGCCACTTGGCCGATTTCAAGCAAACTTGTCGGCCATCTTGAATTTTCCGAAAAATTGTTGGAAATAGTTTAAAACACTACTCCTCATCAATTGCTTGGATAGTTTCAACCTGTCTTAGCTGGAAGGACCCTATGGGGGTAGGATTCAGAACATGTATACAGAATTTTGATTGGTCTATTTTTCTGGTGGCCATCTTCGATTTTTTTTTTTTAACATTTCAGGAAATCAGTTAAAAAGCTACTCATTAACCATTTGAATGATTTCAACCAAACTCAGCTGCACGGACCCTAGTCTGGTACACTTTATTTATTGGGGTGGCTATCTTGTAATTTCAGTAAAATGGCATTCTCCTTCGATCAATACTCACCATTCTGTTACTTCTGATATACAGCTGGCCCTGACAGCGGCTCTAGGATTATAGACTTAGAAAGCTTTACCGACTCCTGGGAACCGGGTACTCGGCTCCCAACTGCCGAGTACCCGTTTACCATAGAGCTCATTCTTGTTTGCATAGCAACAAGAGCAATACATGCTTTTTGCATTAGGGATTTTAGTGTTTTAAATAATCTAAGTCTTTAATCAGTGATAGTTTGTGTGTTCTGAAAGGATTAACTAAGGACTATGGAGAATACCGCCCAAGACAACCAGGTTGTATTGTTCTTTATTATCCATAGTTAAAAGACTTAGGTCTCTATAAATTTCGTTGTGTCGCATTTTCTAATTTCTGACCCCATAGAATCTGGGACGTGTGCTAACAACGATATATGCCAGACGATCGCCTTCTTTAACCCCAACAGGCGATCGGCAGATATGAAAATAGGTGTTTGCTACGGTATTTCTAACACGAATATCGGCTGACGTCGTTCTCCGTAGAATCCGAGCGGGTGACGTCACACCCGGTCGCTCGGATGTTTATGTGAAGAAAAATTTTTTCATTAATTCGCGCATCTTATTCTGGGTGCTGCGTACTAAAAATGGTACCGGAAACTTTAGAATGATCAAGTTTACGTGCGATCACGATCGGTTTGCAATGATCGGTGGTTTCAAAATTCTTGAGTAGATGTGTGGTCTGCGGTTTTACCGTGTGAGACAGCAGTTTGTTATACATTTTGTTGTTTTCTTCACATATCGTGCTGCTTTCGTTAGGAGTATAATTTATATTGATTAGTAAATATACCCTGAATGCTATGCGATATGATTCCTGGAGCCGTTACACATCCTGGAGGATCTATTATGGGTGTGTTGTGCCCGCCGCGTACTTGTCGTCAAAATCAATGCGATCGTTGTTTTAACGTGGCGGGGTGGGGTGCGGGGAGGTTACGGTTAATTTATGAGTCAAAATATTTGAAAATTAATTGTCTGCCTTCCATCCGGGTCTCGTTCCGCTTGTTTATTGTAGGTTTGTGCTTATTTTATAGGCCAAGCCAGCCCCGCCATCATGTGACGACTGCCATAAGTTTGTCCGTTTAATGTTCAAGGACCATGTCTGTTTTAGGTGTGCCCTGTGTAATATAGATCATAGGTGTAATGTTTGTGCAGTGTGGTCCGTCGAAACGATGGTTAAGTTCCTTGCCCAGAAGGACTTGGCTGGGTCTGACGCGGGGTCAGGCTGTCCGAGAGGAAATCGTGGAGCGCCCGGTTCGGCCGGTGGGGGTGCTCCACATCCCCAGCTGGAGGTGGCGGAGATGGCACCGCCGGCGTGGTTTGGTCCGGCTATGCATGGTTTTCTGCATAGCGTTCTGCCCACGCTGGTGTCGTCCCTGCTACCAAAGGTTGGGGGGCAGTTTCTCCCCATGCCTGGTACGGATCCTGTCCTCGGACAGGATTCTGGACTGGTTACCGAGGGGGCCGTCTCGTACGGCCCCCTGGCGTTCCCGTCTGGCTTTGGCCAGATGGGTTCTGTCTCTCTGCGGCCACCTCCGGGTGGTCCAGTAGCGGTGGCCGGTCCGTCAGGTGTGGGAGCCGTCCGCCAGGACGGCTCCACGGTTGACTCGTCTAGTGACGGCTCTTCGGAGTCTGAAGACGAGGAGGCCAAGGAGGAGAGGTTGCTGCGGCCCGTGAAGCTGCAGGTGTAGAATATGGAGGTTGATTCCGTCCTGGACGCAACCGGCCTCCATTTGTCTGGTTTGGCGCAAGCCAGGTCAGCGGCTCCGCCTGCGGCTGAGGCCAATCCGTTACCTTGCACTGGTTCCGCGCGGCTTGGTTTGTCACCAGCCGTCAGGGGAACGGGTGTGCCGGGCCAGGCGTGGTACTCACCTATCTCGCCTGGTCCGGCAGCCAGACGTGGGGTGCCGTTGGCGCCCGTGTCCGGCTATGGTTCCGCGACTGTTATGGGTCCGTACGGTTTTCCGTGCGGACCTACCCCATGGACCGGAGTGTTTCATGGGGTGGCGGCGGAACCGTGTGGTAGCGGAGTGCCTGGCGTGTCAGCCGTGGCTCCTTGCCGGGAGGCCGTGGCTGGCAGACCCGTGAGCACGTCAATGGGTGACGTGTTTGCGGGGGTATCTTCTTCGGAGGTAGATTGGTCAGATGCTCTGGCGTGGCTAGCCAGAGTTGACCCGTCTGTGGTTTCGGCCACGGCCGATGAAGATGCGCCCCGTCCGTCGGTTGCGTCGATTAGGACGGGGATTTTGCCCGCGGCCCGGATCCAGTCAGTGGGACTGGATCCACGGTTCATTGATTTGTTGGATGCTATTTATAGCAAACAACTAATGACCAAGGGTCAGCTCCCTGCGGCCTCCAGGGAGGTGCGGGCAAGATGTCGTATTCTGCGGGGTGAATACGACAGGTATGGTGTAGTCCCGTCGGTCACGGAGGATGACCGATGGGTACTGGGCATCCAGAGTGCCGGGTCGTGTGGTCCCGGTCCGGCACTAGTGGATAAGTCCCAGGTACACCAGGAAGAAGTCCTGGCCCTATGCGATGAGGGTGTGAGGGCAGCGATGAGCGCTGTCAATCACTCTTATCGTCTACTTCAGTCGGTGTGGGCTGAAGCGGGGGCCGGCCACCCTGTGCCACCTGTGGCGCTATCGTGTGTTAATGACGGCTTGGTGCTGTCAATGGACGCATTGGCAAGGGTGCAAGCGCGAGTGACGAAGTCCAGGAGGCAAATGGTCATTGACCATATGCGTCCGGTTACGGCAGTCAGGGAACGTCTTCTTGGGACGGCCCTGACAGAGCCTAGCATCTTTGGTGGCCAAGCGCGGGCCATCTTAGAGGACACCGCCAGTATTGCGCAGAATCGGTTAGCGGTAAATCTACAGCTAGAGCTAGTGCGGCAAGCGCACGCACTAGGGGCTGTGGGCAAACTGCTAACGGGACAGCCTTCAAAGAAACAGAAGAAGCATAACAGCAAGGCGAAAGCCAGGCCTGTGGCGACTTCTGTTTCGGCTGGGTTCTCGGAGCCGCCGCCGGCGAAGAAACCCAGGAAGGTTGTAGAGGCGCCTACCCTCCCCAATGTTGCTCCTGACCGCCCTAGAGGTGGGAAGGGGAAGGGTAAGGGTAAGGCCTCAAAGGGCGGACAGAAGGGGCCGAAGCATACATGAGGGTACGCAAGCTCCCTTCATATCCGCCTGGACCGCACCTGTGCGACAGGAACAGCGGTGCCAGTTATACCCGTCGTGCCTAGAACGAAATGGTTCTCACTCTCTCTCGTTAAGAAAGAGGGTGGGGGGGGGGCGGACTGCAAGCCGGACAACCCCGTTAGACGTCGAGGCGTCTATGGTGGGTGGAAGGCTCATGCGTTTCGTCGAGGCCTGGCGAGGTGTGACGTCAGACAGTCTGGTCCTGGGATGGTTATCCCAGGGTTACATGCCGGAGTGGTGGGACTTTCCGCCACAAAATCTGTCTTTGGCACCTGTCTGGATACCCGTACCAAGGGAGCCAGACAAGTTAGAAGCCGTTCAAAAGGAAGTGTCGGGTTTGCTTCTAAAGGGAGCAATAAAACCAGCAAACCGGAACACTCCAGGCTTCTATTCAAACATGTTCCTTGTCCCCAAGAGCACAGGGGGATGGAGACCCATACTCAATCTCAGACCATTAAATTGGTTTATCCATACGCCTCGGTTCCAGATGGAAACGCCGAGGTCGGTAATGGCGGGATTGAGGAAAGGAATGTGGTGTGTATCGATCGATCTGAAAGATGCATATTTCCACATTCCGATGAATCGGAGTTGGCACAGGCTTCTGAGATTTGCGTTTCAGAATCAAGTATGGGAGTTTACAGTTCTCCCGTTTGGCCTGTCGACAGCTCCGAGGGTTTTCACAAGAGTGGTCCTTGCGGTGACAGCGTTTCTCAGAAAAGAGAACGTGCCGCTACACACCTACATAGACGACTGGCTGCTCAAGGCAGACTCGGCAGCCAGGTTGAACGTGGATACTGCTCTGACTCTGAAGTTACTTTCAGATCTAGGCTGGATAGTCAACGAGGAGAAATCCGAGTTGACGCCCACTCAACATTTCGTTTGTTTGGGGATGCGATTCGACCTCGAGGAGGGCAGGGTTTACCCATCAGAGCCCAGACTGGTGTCTCTGTTAGCCATCCTCAGGAGTTTTCGAGTGGGAAACCACATTCAGGCGAGGCGGTTCCTTCAGATGCTGGGCATGATGGTCTCCATGGAGCAGGTTATCCCGTACGCTGCTCTAATGCGAAGACCTATCCAGTTGTATCTGATGTCTCTGTGGAAACAGAGAACAGAACCCCTGTCAAAACTGGTGCCAGTTTTGGAGCCGATAATATCGCATCTTCTATGGTGGAAACAGCGTCAGAATCTCCTAATAGGGGTTTCGCTGCACCTACCCCACCCCCAGCTGTCCGTTTACACGGATGCATCGCTGGAGGGGTGGGGTGCCTGCCTGGGAGAACACCAGGTCTCGGGCACATGGACTCTCCCGGAGAGTCAGCTGCATATCAATCTGTTGGAAATGATGGCAGTGGAACTGGCGTTGGAAGAGTTCCTTCCGATGATCAGGGGCAAGGTGATATTGATACGGTCGGACAATTCGACAGTAATATCATATATAAATCGCCAAGGCGGGACCAGGTCGCCCACCCTGTGCATCAGGGTGTGGCACTTGATTCAATGGTGCAGGAATTACTCGGTTGTTTTGAAAGCAGCTCATATTCCTGGCCGATTGAACATTCTGGCGGATGCTTTGTCTCGCAGACAGAGAATCTTGCCAACAGAATGGTCCCTCAACCCTCCAGTTCTACGACGGATCTTCGAGCATTGGGGCAAACCCAACGTGGACTTGTTCGCCACAAAGGAAAATGCTCAAATCATGACATATGTCTCGCCGATTCCAGATCCAAATGCCGTCGATACAGACGCTCTGGCGATAAGCTGGAGAGGGATGCACGCGTACCCACCCACCATTCTTCTACCGAAGGTATTGGTGAAGGTCAGGGAGGAGCCGTGTCTGGTCCTGCTAATAGCGCCGTATTGGCCGAGCAGGGCGTGGTTCACGGATCTTCTAGATCTGCTGGTGGAAAATCCTGTGCAGTTGCCCGAGATTCCGAACATAATCTCCCAGGCCAAGGGACGCTTCCTACACAAGCGTCCCGAAATGTTCAAATTGACTGCGTGGATGTTGTCAAACAACGTTCCACGTCGGAAGGCTTTTCTCGACAGGCTGCTGATTTCATCGCGGCTGCGAGAAGGAGGTCAACCTTCAAGTCATATAACAACAAGGTTAACAGATTTGCAGACTGGTGTGAAGAAAAGGGTATTGATACCTTTCAATCCACTATTCAGCAAATAGCAGACTTTCTCTGTGAGCTGTTCTTTACAGGACTAGCTCCCGTCACAATTGCTGGATACAAGTCAGCTTTGGCATCAGTTATCCCTTGTCTAGCCAACAGGGATAGTCCAGAGGTGGCCCTGTTAAATGTGATGTTGAAGGGAATGAGCAATCTCCGCCCGAGACAACCGGTAGTCATTCCAGCCTGGAGTCTATCTTTAGTGCTTAATGTACTGGCCAAGCACCCTTTCGAACCGTTGCGTTCGGCTAGTCTAAAGCATTTGACTCTAAAGGCGGTCTTTCTATTGGCAGCTTCCTCAGCTAGAAGGCGCAGTGAGATCCATGCGCTTTCGGCAGAGAGGAACCGATTTATTGTTTCTGGAGAAGGTCTGCGTCTTCTGCCAAGAGCAGAATTTATGTCAAAGAACCAATCTTTGAGATATCCCGGCAAACCGATCATTATACCGAAGTTAACCAGGTTTGATCGTGATGCCAGTGTCTGGTGCCCGGTCCGTGCTTTGACTAAGTACAAGAAACGGACTGACTCGTTACGGTCGAACTATAGACATCTGTGGATCTGCCATAAAAAGTCTTATGGCGCCGCATCCATGGATACTATCTCTCGTTTGGTGGTCGAATGCATTCAGACTACTCACGAGATGGCGACTGGGCACCAGGTGCAAGGCGTAAGGGCACACAATGTCAGAGGAATAGCCGCCTCGACCGCCCTTTACAATGGTGTTCCGTTATAGGACATCATGGCCGTTGCACAATGGCACTGTGAGTCCTCATTCACGGATTACTATATGAGGGATGTGTCAGACTCAGCCAATCCACTCGCTTTAGCTGTTTTCAAACGATAGTTAGTGACCACACTGCTTTTCACCCTTTTTCTCACTTTGGTAAGAAAAGAACCTAAAGCAGGCATGGTCAGGCGAGAGGATGTCAACCAGATTGTGTCACCGATGGCCGAACCGGTGAGTGGTTGGAGGCGGTACGTCTGAAGTCCAATTATCATAAGGTAATTCAATAAGTGAGAGTTTTTTGTATTATCTATATGTATCATGTTCATTCATCTTATATATTCATGCTCATTCCCAGGCTAATACATGGAATATGCAGGGAGTAGTTAACCCTCTTGGCATATTTGTGTTTTCAGGCGAGATACATGTTCGTTAGTTCTCTCCCTTTTCTTAGGAGGAAAAAGGGGGGGGTGTGCTGTGACGCGAATGTGATTCGGTTCCGTGAACTTGACGGTCCTTTTAGGTCTCCGTTGGTCAAGTTTGAAGTCTAAAATCTTTCTCCAAGGGGCAAAATTAGCATTTATGGCTTGCCCCTTCCCACCAGGTTACTGATCAAATCTGGTGTATATCAGAAGTAACAGAATGGTGAGTATTGATCGAAGGAGAATGCAGGAAATGTCAATTTCCCTTTCTCCGAGATCTAACAATACTCACCATTCTGTTACGGACCCAGCCTCCCAGCCCCACGGAGGCAAGCCATAGTTTTCTCTTGTTTGGTGGCTATGCAAACAATATGAGCTCTATGGTAAACGGGTACTCGGCAGTTGGGAGCCGAGTACCCGGTTCCCAGGAGTCGGTAAAGCTTTCTAAGTCTATAATCCTAGAGCCGCTGTCAGGGCCAGCTGTATATCAGAAGTAACAGAATGGTGAGTATTGTTAGATCTCGGAGAAAGGGAAATTGACATTTCCTGCAATTCGTTTAAGACGCTATTCGTCATTAACCCCTTGGGCAATTTAAACGAAATTTAGCTGGAAGGATCTGATAGTGGTAGCCTCTAGAAATTCTATTCCGAATTTTGATAGGTCTATGTTTTGGTGGCCAACTGTGATTTTCTGAAAATTATCCGGAGCCCTTTAAAAATAGTACTCCTTAATCAATAGTCCGATTTCAACAAAACTTAGGTTGATTCTATTAAGATAGGCTTCAAAATGTCAAATGAGAGTCTGGATTGGTCTATTTTTAGGCGGCCATCTTGGATTTTCCAAAAATTATCTCTAGCTATCTAAACGCAAGTGTTTCAAATGTTAATGGTCCAGGTGATGGTCACAGGCCCTTGGGCCTCTTGTTTTAAGGATGGCCTGATGGAGTTCTGCAAGGAAGTGTCATTGGACCGGTGCTATTTGTAATCTTCATAAATTACCTACACAATTGTGTACAGTCAGGCATCTATCTGTACGCTGATGATACCAAAGTATAAAGGGAAATTATGAATGAACAAGACAGCACAATTCTGCAGAAGCAGCTGGATTCCCTAATCACCCCTGGTCAGAAACTTGAGACCTACTGTTTTACCCTCATAAATGTAAGGTACTTGAGATTGGACACAAGGCTGTAGATTATGAAGAATGTATGACTGTAAAGGAAAAATAGTGGAACCGGGGTCAGTCGAGCAAGAAAAGGTATTGAAGTTGTTGTAGACTGCCGGCTAAATTGCAGATGCCATATGCAAGCCAAGATAAACAAGACCATGGGAATCATGGCAGCCATCCGTAGACCATATACGGTACCTACCTGGATGAAGAAAGTTTTACATTACTTTACAAGCCACTAGTAAGATCTCACCTTGAATATATGCTGAAGCTGTATGGTTGCCCTATAAAAAGTGTGACATAGATATCATAGAAAATGTACAAAGGCGTGCAACTCGATGTGTACCCTCACTAAAGGGCCTTTGCTATGCAGATACACTATGCAGACTGAAGCTTCAACACTGAGATTTAGACGAATGAGAGGGGACATTATTGAAACCTACAAGATCACCCTGATGGATGGTATATATGATGAATCAATCAATCAATCATCATTAGTGATTGACTTAAGCCTGAAGCAGCTTGTGAGTCCCAAGTTTGAGTTATTGAATTTGTTAAAGTTTAATTAGTCATAGTAATAAATTATCTCGTTGAAATGTTTGTCTTGTCTGGTTTTGAAGATATGTATGTTTTGGGCTAGCACAATTTTTTGAGGTAGCACGTTTAATATATAATATTGTAGTTTTTTCAGGTGACATGAGTTTTTGGCGATAGTGTGTGAAGTAATTATTGTTAAGTGCTCTTCTTACTGTTTTACCCAGCTGTTTTCTTTGTTGAGGTCTAGTATCGGGGTCTGTATATTTTATGTTGTTTTGGAGGCACATGCTATTGGTATACGTGTGCCAAGTTTCAGTTTTCGCCATATCTAGTGTTTTACTACATAAGACGGCTTCAATAAGAATAGTGCGATTTTGATTGTTTCCCTTGTAGTTCGGCTGCCCATATTTCAGAGTTGTATAGTATAATTGTGTCTATTAAGGAGTAAAATATAGTTTATTAGACAATTGTGGTGGCGGTGGTGTAACGGAGTGTTTTCTGGAGTTTAAAAAGCAGTTTCAAGCCTTTTGCATACAGGTTTCTTTAGCTTTGGTGAAATTACCATTTGAATTAATAGAGTTAGTTGAAGGGTGTAGCCTCCCATTACTCAGGTCACGCATTGTAGATATTACAAGCTACCAGCCAGCTACCAGCCTTGGCAGGTTAAAATTTCTTACTAAGTTCCTTCCGCAGAAGGAAATTGATGGAAAGACCTATACGTGTATATGTATGGTATAGCTGAATTAAAACATAAAATCGACTCCTAATGGGGTGTGTTGGTCATTACATATTCTTTTGTATTGCTATATTGTCCCTACCAGTACTATTGTCCCATCATATAGCATTTATATGCAAATTACAATATTGTATGTATAAAATAAATTAGTACAAACTCGGTAATTTATGATCAATTTGCGTTTTGAATGATTCTCTGTAATTCTGAAGAAATGACCTTTCACTACAACCAAGTCCTTTCCTAAGAGGTCAAGTAAATTTGTGTGCTTTTTTTCTGAAAAATTTTTACTTAAATTATTTTCAGTAATGTCACTAAATTAGTTTGTCTGAATTCGCCATATATTTCTCTAACCAGCTTGTCTACATTTATGTCAAATATGTAGGTTATAAAGCTAAAACAGTTGCAGAAAATTTGCAGTGTGAAATTGTTTATGTTTACCTGTAAATATAGTGTTTAATTTGAAAAATACTATTCTGACCATATTCTTCTTGCGTACTGGTGCTAAATGGCTCCGGGTTGAGTGCCCTGAAAACATTGCGAAAAAACAATGGCAGATTTCAACGGTTGATGTTTTATAGTGAGAAATTAATAATATAGTTACATATATATATTCACTTGGTTAGTACATCCACCTCGGGAAAATGTAAGCCGATTTGACTTGAGAAAAGCAATTATATTCTAGATTGGAAATTTTACAAATAATTAATCATGAAAATTAGAATGTGCAAGACTACCTTGCTAAGAACTTTTTGATGATCCACATGTCGTCCATTTTACTGTACTGCTGCATGTGTCACATCAATTGCATCAAATGCAATAACTGTTTATTCACATGTACATGTATTTTAACCCTTTAGCCCTCAAATTTTTTCACGAAAATTTAAATTTTTTCATAAAAAATATCCATTTACAGACGAGGAGAAGAGTATTTTTGAAAATTTACTACTGGAATGGCTGGCTCGGTTATCGAGCCAGTCATTTCAGTGGTAAATTTTCAAATATACTCTTCTCTTCATCTGCAAATGGACATTTCTGAACACCATGATGGAAGCCGTTTTTTCTGCTATGAGTGTTAAAAGGTTAAGAGAAACTGATTTTACCTTTCAGTTTAGCGTCTGTAATACTGATGACTGTATGATTGTGAGATGTAGACGCTAAAGACTGGAGTCTGTGCTAATAAAAGATACATGTATTGTTCATGGAGAAGAGAAAGGTAGTAGTGGCATGCGTTAGAAACAAGAAGAGAAAGCCTACGCATTGTGAGTAAATAAAACTATATATCACTTATGACAGTCAATGGATGAATCCAATTCATTACTTAGCTATTGACGTCATAATCAGTTACGTCACATATAGGTTGATGTCATAATCATAATTGACAGACAATACTTTATCATGATCTTGGAATAAGCCATCAGTTGTACGATTTGTATGTCTTTACCATATAATAAACATTCTGTTGAATATTTTGAAACTAATTTAACCGGGTGATGTTGCTGCCATATGCAGCAACAACCCCCAGACACATTAGTTTCAAAATATTCGACAGATTAGTTGTTAGTAACTATGAAATTTGCTTCTGGGAATTCAGGATTCAAAGTATAGAAATTGATCCCAACATGCGCAAAACATGGGCGAAGCTTAACTAGAGATTGGAGGGCATAGCTAAAACAGGATTAATCAATTGACAGTATTTTTAGTGGTCCATTTGCAAAACAATAGATAATTTTTTTACACATTAACCAAGCCAAGACCTTTGTCCGGAAATGTTTACCCCTGTGAAAATCTGACCACGGGCAAATCATGGAGAACTGAAATATGTCAAGCATTTAACTAGGATCAACTTTTTCTGTCTTTGTTTTGACGGTTTGATCATGTAAAGCATTCCTTGACCATGGTCAACCATCTTTTGACATTTACTACGGTTTTCAATATGACATTGGTATATAATTCATCCTTACTGTGACACTGCTGGTTCTCCCTCCTCCCCCCCCCCCACCCCTGGTGCCCTGAATGCTTGTCCAAATCTACAATGTATCAGCATATGACTGAATATGAAATACAATGATTCTGCATTTCTATCTATATAAAGGGATAAAACTCTTGCATGCCTTATATAGTATGCAACAGGAGAAGTAACTCTGATTGCTATTGTTACCCTCACCCAGTAAGGGGAAGAGGATATTTATAATTGTGTATTCGTGCCAGTGTGTGCGTGCGTGCGCACATGTGTGTGTGTGTGTGTGTGCGTACGTGTGTGTGCGGTTGCGTGTGTGTGCATGCGATGTGTCCAAATTGACCCACAACGAAGGATCTTATTGTGCCAGAGGATTTTCAGACTTTGAACGTGATTTGGATAAAAGAACCCGGATCCAGATCAGATAAAATTCTAGATCTATGGAAATCTCGTAAGTTGCTGATCTGATTTGGCTCAAATTATAACACAGGAAACTGTATGACCATGCACTATAATTCCGCAAATTTGGGCATGATCCGGAAAATAAATCTGAAAATTTGGGAAAATTCAAAAACATTTTAGAATGTGACAAAAACGTGAGTGTTCTTATTAGAACCAATAATAAAACAAAAACAATCCTTGAAATCCCTTGAGAATTATTGACATGTCAAACATGTATGCTCAAAAGATTTAACCCTTTAACCCTAAGGAACCTATGAGCCGTCTAGACGGCGAGCAAAAAGCGTACAAATAAACCTACGAGCCGTCTGCGCGCAAAAAGCGTACAAATAAACCTACGAGCCGTCTGGACGTTTTTCAATAATTGGACGTGGTGGCCTACGCGCCGTCTGGACGGCTTTAAGAGCACCAGTTTTCGATTGCTAAATACGCAAGCGTTACGGGCGTTTTATCCAATGAAACTTAGCGTTACATTACGTCAGATGATTGAATTTTATAAATCCACTGTTGATTGGTCAATTCAGTTTGTTTACAAATTTCTACGGGAAAATATAAATAGTTTTCTGTGAATGAAATTCCTAGCGTAAAATCGTCATTGATAGCATGTCGATTCCTTTATTTAACCGAGTACTCGATTCCCTGATGGCCGGAATCGCTTAGTGAGAATGTCTAACCTAATTTATAATTGCGTTTGGTAAAATATTACATAAAGCTGAATATCTACACTGACGCCTAAAATATTTAAAGTGTGCATCCTTACATAGCTTGCCCATTAATACCATTATATCACACCCGTCATTTAGCTTCTAGGGAGATATTGACGTGCTTCTACGGTCTAATTTCTGTTCCTCAATCATCTATCATGATAACGCATGTTACGGGGCCGCTACTGTGTCAATACGGGGCCGTAACATGCATTATTAAAGTCATGCCAGTCATGAGACATTAGCTTGCTATTGCTCTTTGAAATCACCTTTGTTGACTGTTCCAGTTTTATTTCCGTTTTCTATTGTTCTTTCATCTTGTAAATGTTTCTCTTCTTTTTTTCTTCAGGATAATATGGCGAATAGGACAGTGATCTGGTTGAGATTTCATGAAAATGATGATTCTGTAATTCTATCTTCTGCACTATTTTATTAACCCCTACCATTCTATGTCAAAATTTTTAATTTTCAAATTAAATTAAAAGAACTGGTGTTCTTGTCTCAACAGATTTGGTGGAAGATGTTGCTGTCGTAGATAGCAACATCATCTACCAAACCAAAGTTGTTAAAAAATGTACACCAGTTTCTATTAGTAGAAGTAGAACAGTACCAGTTTTCCAGGCTATTGGCACATTAAAAGATAGAATATTGACATCAGAGTTGTAAGGGTTAAATCTGATGCGCTTGATGTAAATCTACTGTACCATTTTATTTCGAATCACTTATTGTATAAGCTCCCATTGTAAACTACATGTATGTCAAATACAGTTTCTTCTATGTAAGAGTGTCATATTACTTAGTAGGACTGGTGATTAAATTGTTGGATATTTTGAGATCGATTGGACTGGAAGATGTTGCTGCATTAGGTGACAACATGTTCCAGTGGTAAAGCTTGCGTATTAAAGGGTTGAATACTGTATTATTTGTAAGCTATCAGTGTAAATATCAAATAAAGTTTACTCGAAGTGAGAGGGAGAGAGAGAATCTCATCTTAGGTAATCAGACTGGACTATGTATAGTAGATTTGTTGAATATGTTGAGTCCAATTTGATTGGAAACTGTTGTTTTGGATAACAATAGATTCCAATTAAATTTGTCAAAATATACTCTTTAGATTGCAGGTACTTTTGATCTTTATTGCTATTCATTCCTGGATTATTACCCTTGCCCTAAGGGGAAAGAGGGTATTATGTGTGTGCATGCGTCCGGTATTGCATCTAAAAAACTACTGATCCGATTCGTTTAAAATTTTTACACAATAAACCAACCTAGCCTAAACAAGGGTTGTTATTACACCACAAAAACATCCATTACCATTCAATCACTACTTGCTAAATCAAATATCTGCATTTAGCTATCAGAATAGAAATTTTATGCTCGCTTACATACTCCCTAATGCCAATACCATCACCATGTAGACCCTCAACCAGGCTTCTGGTAGGGGGACCCCCTGCATTAGCCTTACAATAGACTGGCACCAGTCTGTACACACTCCTTGGTGACGCCTGTCACTAAGCACGCTCGCGCATGCGCAGTAGGTCCCAAATATGAAAACTGATCCACTTTTCAAATATTCTGCTAGCAGATCAGTTCGCCTGCTATCATATGGATAAAAGTTTATAGCTTTGCACTGAAAAGTTCAGCTACATTTAATTCTCTGACTCAAGAAAACATGCCTACCATGAAATCTATCTTGCCTATGTTATGTTTAACTTTCATGTCATGGTGTTTTAGAGGGTTTTTGTAACTCTAGTTTTGAGTTACCAGTTTTCATGTCAGTACTCCCGTTTTCGAGGTTTGAGAAACCATGCCTATTATATACCATCAAATTACCATGTTATAAAATAGCCAAGTACCACTCTTATTACGTAGATCCTTTATAGTGCTTTCAAACATTTAATTCAGGAATCACTGTGATTCCAGTCTTCATTCAGATTTCACGCACTTCCAGACAGGAGATGAAATCTCTGAAGTAAAAGTCTGGTGATTCAAAGAATAAGTCTGGTTATTCATCCTCAGGTAGGAGCCTGACAAAAGACCATATAAGTCTTGAGGGTCTGCATAACCCTCATGCAATGGCATCAGTGGCGGAAGCTTCCGATCCTTCATCTCATGCATAAGTTCATCTTTCCCGTAATTCTTATTGCCAGAAATGTTTTAAGATCTTCCATCTCCTCTGCACCTGGCTTGTCCGGGCAAGCAGGTTTGCATTCCGGTTTGTCTTCTGGTTTTACCGAGCATCCGGATATGAGCACTGTGATTGTCTGGCTTGGCTGACAATCATCCAGTGTCTCATGATTTTCTGGCTTTTCCGTCCACTTCCGGTTTTTCCGTTTCCGGCAGTAGTGAGTGCTTGTTTCCGGTAGGAAGAATGCATATCCGGGTCTGTTGGACCTGGCATTGCATCATTCATCTATTTCCATTTCCGGTTTTTCAGCTTCCTCTTCCGGTAGTAGTGTTGCTACTTCCGGTAGGAAGAATGCTTATCTGGGTCTGTTGGACCTGGCATTGCATCATTCATCTATTTCCGTTTCTAGTTTTTCAGCTTCCTCTTCCGGTAGTAGTGTTGCTACTTCCGGTAGGAAGAATGCTTATCTGGGTCTGTTGGACCTGGCATTGCATCATTCATCTATATACGGTTCCGGTTTTTTCAGCTTCCTCTTCCGGTAATTCTGTACATCCGGGTTGTAGGATCTTGATCAGTTTCCGGTAGTCTACTTCCGTTTTACACATTTCCGTTTCCTATTTTTCCACATCCGGATTTCGTACAGCCGGGGATACGGTCATTTCCGGTTTTCATGGATCTTTCTGGTGTTCTAAGATTATCTTCCGGGTCTGTCTTCCTGTTTTGGATTTCAGGTGATAGAGAACTTCCTGGGGTTCCAGTTTTGTTCTTCAAGTCCGGTTTACATGTTCGCTTTCCTAGAATCTTGTCATCTTCTTGCCTAAGATTTAGTCTTATTTCCGTATTTGTTTAATATTGGAAATGTTTAATGGCTGAAAATATTCATACTGAGTCATTGCCAGTCTTGTAGTCTCTCTTGGAATTGTAGTCTATTCAGACATTTATTCGTTTATCAGTGACAATTTTCAACGTAATTAAAGACTTCTGACTGGTTGCCGTATGGGTTTTCTGTTGCAGATTATTTTATATGCGCATATCATCAGCCGATAAGTCAGTCCGTATTCTACGCATTATCTCGAGATACGAATTTTTACTTAAATCCAACTTTAGATGGGCAGTTGTCTTCGGGCCATTCAGCCTTTCTTCACGCTCCTTTTACCTCTTATGTCGGCAGGTTGACATATTTATTTTAACCAAAGGGAGTGAATTTGTAGGGGGAAAAACCTTGATTCTTGCGTAAATCGTAGTCTAATTTTGTCAGTCGCTGAAAAGAATTAGATTCAGTAAAGGTTTCATAGGGATCAGTATGACTACAAGATTAATGTCTACAAGAACAATAGTCGCTTAGAAAAGATAATCAAGCGGATTAGGGGGCAGGAAGAAGGAATATAAGCCGAATTCGTCTTCGTTGACATGGTTTCGGTGAGTTCGCTTTGTTTTCATTTATATTTTTCCAGATTTTTGGTTGTTTTCTCTTTCCTAGCGTAATTTTTTTGCTCTATTTTGACTGGGTTGCTGCAGGCCTCCGGACAGTGGTTTTCGGTTGGCGGGGACTCATGATTTGCTGGGTCTTTTGGGGGCGTTTTGGCTGAGGGTTGTTGGTGAAGCGAATTCCAGTCGAGTCGGCCCAATTGCCAACCCGGCCTACTTAAATTAGTCAGCTCAACCTAGGATAAAAAGTCATGTCGGCCCGATTTAATAAAAGTCAAATAGGCCTAGGAATGCATTCACCTGGCTTCTTTCTTCTTCTTTTTGATGGCTGGTATCACACTTGGAGAGCCGTTCTCAAGATGAAATCTTTTCACCGGGCTGGAAGCATGGAATAATTGGGAATCTCATATTTCTATATCCTTGATTTCGGAACTTTTCTTCAAAAATTGATGATATGGAAATATGAGATCCCTCTTATACCAGTCGTATTAAACCAGCATTAGTCGTCTGTTGGTGGAACTAACAATATTTACTGGCATTTACGTCTCTTTATTAAAAGACAGTCAGAATTATTAGTGTCTATTATTTTCACTAACGCGCAACTATTATACATAGACATAGACAATCTTTATCCTAAAAGCACTATCTTTTTAAGACGATGGCGATCTCCGTGTGTGTCATGGTATACAGATTATCATGTGTAGTAGCTATCATAGAAGTCTAGGTAGGCCTGCTACACTCGATAATCTATACCCTATTTAAGTGTGATGGTTAGCCCAATAATATTGCTATAGCTATGTTCATATGTACATTTAAATGCGCAGTGTCGGTTCGGCCTAATAGTGCACCTATAGGTATATGCATGTGTGCGCATATGTGCATTCGTATGTGGCTATGGGTGGTACTGTAGGGTCAGCTTGACCCAAGGGTATAGTCGCACATGATAGGCATAAACATAGGTCGAGTTGACCTGGGCCGAGTTGGAACTAGGCCAAGTTGAGGGTGGGCCGGCGTGTATTTGGGCCGAGTTGACTTGATACCGGTGAAGCCACTGGCAACTTTCGGTCGGATTGTTCCCGGACTGTTCGGTGGGTCTTTGGGTTTTTGCTCGTTGAAGTTGTTGTCTGGGGGCTGGTGGCGGGCCGGTTGGAGTGGGGTGGGGGTTGCGCTGGAGGGGTGGAAAAGCCAAGAATCTTTGGATTTAAGCAGCCACCAACAATTTTCGGTCAAAATGTTTTCAAAATATTTTACAGGTCCAGAGATATTACAGTTGTAATATGTTGTCTGCAAAATTCAATATCCAGCCCGTTAATATCAAGTATCAGTGTTCAATCTTTCCTTTTATTGGGATTTCTAACACAATGTCATTTGTTATTACAAAGATGAAATTATTGATTCTAAGACTGTAAATATAAGAATCAATAAATATATAAAAAAAAAATTTTTAAGTTTGCCTCTTGGCATAAATATCGAATGGTTTAGGATATCAAATTGATCAGTATACCTAAGCCAAGTCTTGAAGCTGGCTTGTTTTTCTATGTCATTGATTTAAATATGGGACACAGTTTTGCAATCATTATAGGATCCTGTGTCATGTTCAGGCTGATGATTTTCCGTGATTGCAGTCTAATACTTCAGTGTAGAAGAAGTGAGTGCAATCTTGGGAGGTAGTCGACCTTAGGTCTATATATAAAACCCTGTGACTTGAAGAATGAGTATAGGTTGTTTTTTAATGTGTTTTATGTTGGAGCGTTAATTGCTTCTGTTGGTAAAGGATTCCATACATTAACACTGTTTGTAAGAAATACTTGCGTAGATCAAGTATTATTTGACAAGCTAACAAGATGATCTGTCAAGGCCGAGCGGCTAGGCAACCGTTGATGTATTCAATAACAATTTTTTTAATTAAATCTGCTCCATTATATGATTTTTAAATTAGATAGTCAAATGTTTGCCATAGTCCTCTTAACAGGACCTTGTCATGCATTCTATTCGTAGAATTGTGATGATGTCATCACAAGTAAGTTTCCCTTAATTCATCTTTTTGAGTGGTGGTTTGGGAAACCGTAATTTCTTTTCTTCATTCTATCTTGCTAAATTCTGTCATGATTTGAGGTTTTAGAATTCCAGTCGGGATTATTGCAGATCTCAGGTACAGGATTTAGCTATATCTTGACTCTAAGCACTCCCATTGGCTTACTATGGGTTTTTTGATTTGGCGCGATATCTGGTTAAATCTCTATAAATAATATTATCTATAATTTTTGCAGAGTTTAGCATTTTAATAAGTTAGGCTATACTGATATGAGACTTTTCTCCATTCAGAGTAAGCGGTATTATTAAATTATCCATAATAAACGTGAGTTACCTCTTTAGTGAGGGCTAAGCAATAAGGATATAGCCCAGGATTTTGGTTGGAGCATCATGGCATATGTAATCTATGTGTTTTCTATGAGCAGTCCTCTTTAGCATATAGTAAGTTTGCCACATCTTTAAGGGCGGCCCTTATCAAAAGGGCCAGATATTCTTGGATCTAGAACCCTTCTCTGCAGTCTCCTCCCAAATGGTCTTCTGTTCCTTCTAATCAGAAGCTATTAGCTTTAGAGGGGTTGTTGTCTTCTATGCTTGTCAAGGAGTCTAAGAAGAGGCTCTTCTTTGGAAAGTAAATCCAGGCTTCTGTTCATTGGTTGGATTGTCTGATAGGCATCTAAATCTCGATTCGTTCAGGCATTGCCATGGGGTTTTCTTTCATTTTTAGAAGGAGGATCAAGGTTTTCTTGGGATGTCAGTAGATCCAATCTTTTTGCGACATGTCTGATTGCCCAGATTTTATCTTTCATGTCTCCCTTTTCAGACAGTCAGGTTAAGGGTCTCTAGTTCTCGATTCGATCGGACAATTCGACGGTAGTCTCTTATATCAACAGGCAGGGGGGCACAAAGTCGTCTCTCCTGTACTTGGAAGTGTGGAACCTCCTCATGTGGTGTCGCATGAATCAAATTTTCTTAGTGTCCACTCATGTCCCAGGCTGTCTGAGTTTTCTTGCGGACCAATTGTCTCGGGCGTGGGCTGTGGACGCCCTGTCTCAGTCCTGGTCAAGAATCTTCGCTTATGCGTTCCCTCCCACAATCCTGATTTCTTTTGGTTCTGAAGAAAGTCAGGGACCAGATCTGCGAGATCTTGTTAATAGCTCCCTTTTGGCCAATAAGGATCTGGTTTGTAGACCTTATCGATCTTCTAGTACTTACCATCATCCAAACCCAGGAATCTTAAGTCTGTGCGTTTTGAGTATATCGAGTGCTCGATCCTTGAGAATAAAGTTTCTACAAGATCTCAGGAAATCTTCAATTCTGCCAGGAGGGAGTCGACTCGAAGAGTTTACAAGGGTCGGCTTAAGATTTTTGGAGAATGGTGTTCAGATCAAGGTCTCGTGCCTGATTCTGTTTCTATTTCCCAGGTGTTAGACTCTTTATCTTATCTGTTCGACTCTTTACATCTGTCTGCTAACACTGTAAGAGGATATAGATTTTCTTTTGCATCTTCTCTTCCTGGTTTGTTGAACGCTGACATTGAAGATACTATGGTTCTTAATCTTTTGATCAGAAGTTTAGGTAATATTCGTCCTCCAGGTGTTAAACCTTTGCCTTCCTAGAACTTGGCTCTGGTTCTTCATGTTTTTTGGGCAGGTCATCATTTCTTTCATGTTTTTTGGGCAGGTCATCATTTCGAACCTATCTCTACGATTAGCTTGAATCTTTTAACTTTTAAGACCGTTTTTCTAATTGCATCTGCTTCTGCTAGAAGACGATCCGAAATCCATGTTTTCTCCGCTGAAAAGGATAGGTTTATCGAATCTGGGAACGGTCTGGTCTTATATCCTTGAAGGGATTTTTTATCAAAGACTCGGATTGTTAACCTCCTTTTCTCAGGCTGACAGATTTTGGTGTCCTGTCAGAGCTCCAAAGGTTTATAAGCGTCGTTCTGATTTTTAGAGATCCGATCTGTCCCTTTTCTGGGTTCCGTATGAGGAGGGGGTAGCCAGTCCAGTCTCTAGGGCATCTATTCCCAGATGGATTTGTGAGACCATTCACATTAAATCTCATGTCATTAGAGGGATGGCTACATCTTTTGCTCTTTTTGCTGGCTCTTCTGTAGACTAAGTTATGCAAGTTGCAGGATGGAAATCTGAGTCTACTTTTACTACTTTTTATTAAAAAAACCAGAGCACAGCGGCTTTCATTTTTTAGGAACTTTATGATTTTAACTAAAAAGGCGGAAGATCATTTACCAAGCACATCCCACCATTTTCGTTAGGACCATGCGTTTGCGTGTAATGGTGTGAGTTGCTCTTTGGTTTTTATTTATTTCTTTAAGTTTAAAGAAATCCTTGTTTGATAATCACTGTGTGATTGATTAAGATGCACCATTATGTTATGTTATTAACATTTGGTTATGTTTTGTTTGATTTTTATCGTTGCTTATGGATTCTCAAATCTCCTCCCACCAAAGTTTTGTAGTGGGACACTGACCAAATCTACGGGTTTAGCAAGTAGTGATTGAACGGTAATGGATGTTTTTGTGGTGTAATAACAACCCCCAACAGACCCCCCCTTTAGTGGGTTGGTCTGTAGTTTTATTAACCACTATAAAAATATACTTACCGTTCAATCACTACGACCCGGTCTCAGCCACCCCGCTGGGTATTGATTTGAGAATCTATTCTGGATATATGGCACTTAAATTTAGAAAAGTGAAACAGTTTTCACATTTGGGACCTACTGCGCGTGCGCGAGCATGCTTAGTGACAGGCGTCACCAAGGAGTGTGTACAGACTGGTGCCAGTCTATTGTAAGGCTAATGCAGGGGTCCCTCTACCAGAAGCCTGGTTGAGGGTCTACATGGTGATGGTATTGGCATTAGGGAGTATGTAAGCGAGCATAAAAATTGTATTCTGATAGCTAAATGCAGATATTTGATTTAGCAAGTAGTGATTGAACGGTAAGTATGTTTTTATAGTGGTTAATAAAACTACAGACCAACCCACTAAAGGGGGGTCTGTTGGGGGTTTCCAGACTGTGGCTGTGATCTGTGTGATCATACATAAAGATTTAACAAATTTGGATATGACAAGAACGGTATGGTGGTCTCGACGGTGGTTTACAATCTCTGATTACTCCTGTTCATAATGATATTTATCAGGCATCACGTCTTCGACAATGATGGTAGCTAAGTGATAACTAGATTGCTTGGTCGATGACGCATTATAGCAAATCCCCATGCTCACCACTTTGACCTCTTTACCCATCCCATCCCTGGGGGCCTATCCTCTGCACTCCATAATCACATACCAAATTTGTTTGAATTAGTTTCATTACACAGAGACTGTAGTGGATTGTTGTGAAAAATCTGGATATCATCAGAGGAAGTGATCTGTGAGAGCAAGAGTTAAAATTAACATGAGCCAGAGGCTAGTAGAAATTGACCAGGGTTAGTACAATGACCAGCCCAATGGTAACAATTTCATTTGTCAACCCTTTAATGGTCATGGTGGCCAAAGAATGCCTCTGCTGTGATCTTAAGAAATGTTGATTAGCAGAGCAAGACTTTGAAAATTTACCACTCGAATGCTCGGTAATTGAGCCAGTCATTCCAGTTGTAAAATTTCAAAAATAGTCTTCCCTTGGTCTGTATAGAAAATTTAAAGGGCTAAAATAGAATCTAGTAATCACTAGTCCTATCTGAACGTAGTGACTCATTTGGCTTAATTTCAGTTCATGGAGAGGGTGTCAACTGGTGTGCGAGAGTGGTCTATGAAAAATCCAGAAATCTAGATAAATCTGGAAGACTCCAATCTCTGCTTACAATAAATTTCTTGACCTTTTAACCCCTTCTCCAACCCAAAGAAATAAATGTCAGGCAGTCCACAATTATATGGGCAACCCACACACCAAATTTCTTTGAATTCAGTTTGGGAGTAAAGTATGAGATTTCTTTTGGATATTTGAACTTTGGACCCACCCCCTGACCTCCAGTGGGTGGGGCCAAATCTAAATGTTGTCTTGCAAAGCGCAATCATATGGGTAACCGCCATACCAAATTTGGTTGAAATCGACCCAACTGTTTGGGAGGAGATAGCATGGACGTACAGTTAAGTGGATGGAGGCAATTATATCCCCATTTTTTCAAAACATGGAGATAATGAATGGAGGCAAGGTAGGTATGGGGATAATGAATGGACTCAAAGAGACAAGGTAGGTATGTATAATTAATTCAAAGTCATCATACTAAAATGTAATTTTCTTTCGGATTGAGAAATTAGGCTACAACCATCATTTGCCATGCCACATTGTTTTCAGGACTTGTCATGAAAGGGTTAAACATAGTAAAAACTGGAATTGACAAAAGGAAGGACAAAGCAGAAATATTGATTTTCTAATGGATGGATCTACTTTTAGCTATGCCCCGCGTATCTCTACATAAGCTCCATCGATGATTTGCACGTGTTGGGATAAGTTTATATACTTTGAATCCTGAATTCAAATTTCATGGTAACCATAGATACCGCTAACTTGGTGAATATTTTGAAACCAATTTCAAGTACCGGTACTTTGATTTGACTGAAAGCTGTTGCTTCCCAACTCACCAGGTCAGCAAAGGCAAACTAATTCTAAAATATTCACCAGCTTTCCTTTATAAATTTTAATTTTTTCCCCATTAAAATGAGATATGGGCAATTCATCTCTTAACTTGATCTTGTGCACGTTACATTGTGTAGATTTCACTCTGCTGTCACCGCTACTCACATAACAAATTCAGTTGACGTTTTGCCCCTCCCCCATCAGCCCCTTCCGACCCGAGCAGTGTCGCAGCCTAATGTATTAGGTTGTCTCACATTCTACTACCATAGGGCCATGATATGGTAAATCACCAGATTTGGTTATATTCCTTTAACTTTGACAGTCTTCCATCAACCCCCCCCCCCCCCTCTGGGAATGGAGCCTAGTGTAAACGGTGTCTCCCAATCCACAAGCATATCACTAATTTACACAATAATTTTGATTGAATTCTACCAAAAGCTTTCTGAGGAGAGGGATGGACAGACAGATAGATCGAGGTGATTGTAATATCCCTGCATTTTTTTCAAAACGTGTGGGTATAATTAAGAGATTAAATTTAATTTATTGATATTTGATTCAAATCCCACCCAATCTCAAATGATACATAGAGCTTATGTGAGATGTACATTAGCTGAGCCCTCAGGAATACGGTGGATAACAGTCGGCAGTCGATCCAGAACAGCCGCCGGCATAGCTGTAAGCCATTGATGTGTGTAGTAGCTGATCATGTTTCGAACGTACATCATCATGTTTTAGTTCAAATATACTGTTTCCATACAGAAATTAGATTATAGAGTAACACAGGTCATCAAATTTTTATTTTTATAAAAATCCATGTTACTAAATCCATTAGCCGTAGCAGGAAAAACTGAGTCCATTTAGAAGCTATCGCCCATCAGTCACCTGCAAAAAATAGGAAGGATAAGTCAGAAATATAGAAATTCTAGAAGTGTTATATTAAGACTTTAACAATAAAATCTTTTCATGAAAATTTAAATTTTCTCATACAATGCCCATATGCAGACCAAGAGCAAGTCATTCCAGTGATACATTTTCAAAAATAATCTTACTTTGGTCGGAAAATTAACATTTTCCTCCACAACTGCAGCAGTTTTGGTCTGACTCAAATGTTAAATGGTTAAAAATAGACATGCACGGCGCAAGGTCAGAGGGATATATAGTCTGAGTCTGCTCTGACTCAACCCGCCCCAGTGACAGATATTTGGACAGACTGACAGTCTGTCCAAATATCTGTGACAGGGGCAGGTTGAGTCAGAGCAGACTCAGACTAAGGGATATACTGGTAAACATTATGACCCGACAACGGGTGTTATGGTCATACACCGCCCTCAGATTTTAGCGCAGAAACGAAATGAATAATATAAATAATGGTGGGCATATATCATCCAAGGAGGGAGTATGACTACTAGTTACTGGATTAACCTTTTCAATCGACAAGAGTGAATAATAAATTTGCTACCAGTTTCAAAATTCTGTTGAATATTTTGAAACTAATTAAACTGGCTAAGGCAGCACCAGCTTCACATTGGATTCAAAATATTCAACATCTTACATTTATAATGACTGTAAATGTGAAGTTCTGGAATTTCAGGTTCAAATGTGACAATTGTTTTTGATTTTGGGCACAAGTTTATTTCAGGGCCCCGGTTCTCTATATCTTTGATCAGAGGATACTGGCCACACAGTAAATGATGATAGAATGTTTGTAACCAGGGCAATAGTGAAATATTTGTTTTCTAATGAATTATTAGTAAGTTCCAGTCATCAATGATTATTAGTAAATGTTCTGTTACTTGTAAGTTGTTATTACACCACAAAAACATCTTGACCGTTCAATCACTACTTGCTAAATCAAATATCTGCATTTAGCTGCCAGAATAAAATTTGTATGCTCGCTTACATACTCCCTTATGCCTATATCATCACCAGGCTACTGGTGAGGGAACCCCCAGCATAATCCTCAGTATAGACTGTCACCAGTCTGTACTCGCTCTTTGGTGACGCCTGTCACTAAGCGCGCCCGCGCAATGGTTCCCAAATGGGAAACAGATTCACTTTTCAAATGTTCTGCAAGCAGAACAGTTGGCCTGCTATCCAGCTTAAGTTTTTACAGCTTTGCGCTGAAGATCAGCTACATATTTAAGAGTTTTCTGATTCAGGAATCATGACTATTATAAACGCTAATCTCCCTAATTATGTCTATTAATTATGTCTTCATGTTTTTTGGGAGTTTTTAACTCTGGTTTATGAGTTACCAGTTTTTGTGTCAAATACACCCGTTTTTTTAGGTATTACAATTCATGCCTATTTAATATCATCAATCAAAACCATGCTTTAGAAAAACAAACAAAAAAACTTTAGTACTCACTTATTAATATTTAGTGCCTACATAAAAATAATAATCTTACGAATCTTCGTAAATTCTTGGTCTTTCAGTAAGATTTCCATATCTAGAGATCTCTTATTAAGTACATTTATTATATAAGCATCATAAGAACAGATATCTCTATTTCGTAATTTTATAAAGAATTAGTCTGATTAAGATGATAGTCGTAATTCTTGCGGCCGTTTTCGTTAATGGGGAATCCCACGTCTTTCACGACCAGGCATAAATTACGTCTTTTGTTGACTAAGGCTTTGGTTTTCTCTTAAAGCCGGTAAGTCTCAGTCTTTAGCCCATATATGTCTTGAGGGGGTGCATTACTCTTTCGTGATTAGCGGGTGGGGGATTGCTCAGTAATGCCCCGCTTGGCTAGGATGGTAGATGGATTGGCTACTCGCTTGACTCAAGATGGTGGATGGATATGCATTTGGGTCGTGATGGTACCTTTGGATTGAATAATGAAAGCAGGAATATATTACTGGAAATTTATTTTAAACATATAGAAGTTGCAATGGCAGAAAGTTAACTTGAATCAAAACAGTGATCTAAATGGTATATAGTAGTAGTAGGAAGAGCATGAAGAGAAGTGAGATGAGGAGTGTAGAAATGAGGAGCAGCTGTAGGGGGAGAGACAGTCGGAGGAGTGACAGCAGGGTTTTGAGTAGTAGTAGTAGTAGAATGGGGAGGGAAAGGATGAGACGCAAGGGGCTCGGCAGTAGTAGGAGTAGTAGTACTAGTAGCAGTAGGGGTAGTAACAGCAGTAGTATGAATAGTATCAGGTGTAGTATTTGCAGTAGGTGTGGTAGTAGTAGTAGTAGTAGTAGTAGTAGTAGTAGTAGTAGTACCGGTAGTAGTAACAGTAGTAGTTGTAGCAGTAGTAGCAGCTGTAGTGGTAGTTCTGTAAATGTTATTGAATATATATATTTTGTATAATAAAGTATGCATTTAAATACCTAAAATTCATCTGGTGTTATATATCAAAATATCCAACAGCTTACCTCTACGGGTGTTTTGAAATTGAATTACTGGGACGGTAGCATTGAAAGGGTTAATAAAATTGATGTATGAACAATGAATTCATTTATAAATGGCTCACAAATTATTTAACATATTCATATTAGTTCATGTATTTGGTTTGGAATGTGTATAATTTCTGGCATGTGTTTTGAAAAATCGCCACTGGAAACTGTTGCTGTATAAAACAGCAACAGCATTCAGTAGCACAGTTTAGAAACACACACCTAAACTTTTGACTTGTCATATTCATAGTGAAAACAATAGTGCCTCAAGCTACCTGCTTAGGGCAACAATAGCTGTCAGCAGTGCTGTGCCCAAAAAGCACAAAATCTTGCTTAAATTATAATAGCAGTATAAATCACTTTCAGTTATAAGAACAGGCATCTACATGAATATAAACAATGAATCTTCCTATATATTTCTCTATCAATTTATCTGTCAAATGCTATCCCATGAATCTATTAAATAAGTGTTAGATTTAATGTTAAATTTTGTCTATAATATGCTATGCTCTTAGTAAAATCTTGCACTCACCTTTGGATTGAATAATGAAAGCAGGAATATATTACTGGAAATTTATTTTAAACATATAGAAGTTGCAATGGCAGAAAGTTAACTTGAATCAAAACAGTGATGCATTTCTGAGAATGTCATCCGGTTTTGTTCGAGCTAACTGACCACCGCTTCCATTTCAAATTCTCATTTTCATTGGCTAATGCATTCATGATCAAGTCCGGCACTGATTTCAAAATGGGTTTTGGTTGGATAGCCTTTCCATACTCTCTAAACAGTTAATTTTGGTAATATCTCTACATTTTCATGTTTTGACAGGTAAGTAAGTCATTCTGTTGGCAAACTGTGATGTCTGGGATTTAGCTTTGTTTGAAAGAGGTGTTAAACTCACCCATATGGCAAGCTGATTATGCCCAGCCCTATAGCTGACACTAAACAATAGTAGGCATTAATTGCTACTAATGGTAGGCATTAATTGCTACTAATGCAAGAGCTCCAGCTATGGTTCTAACATCTGACACTTGTCCCCCTATATGATTTTGAAGGCTTTATTAGTGAGCTGTAATTAACTAGAGCTGCCTATTTTGAAAATCTTTATTCTGAGGGCCATTGTTGTGGATGACAGCAATAACTCACAGTTCAACTATCTTCAAATTACCAGCACCGTAAACATTCAGTTCTTGTAATTTCTATATTTAATCTCATAGCTATTTCTTTGGACATTCAGAACTAAGTGGTTCATTTATAGAAACTTTCTCCACTTAATGTCAACAAAGACCTGTCAGGACTTATTCCTACTAACATTTCATTCGTTCATGCATTCCTTCCTTCATTCAATAATTCATTCATTCATTCGTTCATTCATTCGTCCATTATTTATTTATTTATTTATTTATTTATTTTAACCAAAAATCTGTAACTTCATTAATACAAAGAATTAAAATAAAATCAGCAGCTTACATCACATACCAAATATTTCATGAAGCATGGGTATACAATAAAATTACTTCATGTATCAAAATGCTGCATAAGGTACATTATATATATTTACAATTAATATATTTCAAAATAACACATAAAATGGCTGGCAGGTATATATATCAAGAGCTACTTATTTCTATAGCTTTGAGCTATTACAATGGATATCATTAGTGAATCGTTTCTATACTTAATCCTTTCTGACACTTCTTATAACAATCTGCCTAGAAGTTTGAAGCAATTTTTATGAAAGATATTTCTGCAGTAAATGCTTTCATTCAAACTGCCCAAAATAACATGCATGACTGGAGGTGATTTCTTTACATAGTGTTTTTGTTCGAAAGGTTCAATAATCAAATGGTTAAGAAAATACATTAAAATTTGCCAAATATTCCCTATTAACATTACATGGCTATATGTACATGACAAGTATTACTCGAGGGCTGTTTTGAAGCCAGCTTTGTTGTTGTTTATTGCAAAAACAACTTTTACTGTTTGAGGTAGATCCAGTAGGTGTCCCCACAAAACTTTAATAACTTATTTTTGGAGTGTTGTTGAAACCATTTGAAGAAATTTGTTGCTGTCTAAAACAGCAACAAATTTCAAGCAAATTGTTTCTCCAAGCCAACCTGCCCCACCATAATTCCTTCCTGTCCACCTATGTTTGGTCCCCAAACATCAGTACCATCAAATAAAACATTACTAGTTGATATATATATATATATACACATGTTGTGTTGATTAAGGGATGAACAGTAATCATATATTATCATTTACAAATTACACACGTAATCCGTTGATGATATAGAATGTTGAAAATAGATATCAATTATATACCATCACTTAATAGAGTTACTACGTATAATAAGCAAATGTTGATTAAGAAATACCAATTTATATACAACTATGTACTACAATTGCCACGTTGAGTAAGACAGTTATATTTAGTATGAAGTATTTATCTAACGTTAAGGTAGTAGATATTGTTGTTCAACTGATACATCTGGATATAACCGACATGTTTTATTTTGAGAAGCTGAGATTTCAGTTGGTTCATTTTCCTCTGTTGATGTGATAGAACTCGGTTTAATTACTGGGAGGTACTGAGTATTGTTACCATTGGTCATAAATAAACTAGAGTAGTGACTTTGTTTTAGAAGTGATTTGAGCTTCCAGGCTGTCCATGGATTAATTTTACCTATCTTAGGCAAAGTCAGTTCTTGAGCAAATAGGTTACTACCAATAGTCAAACTTGAAAAATCTAAGAAAAGCTTGGGAGAAAATAATCCAGAAATACATATTCTGGGTGTTTGGTTGTAATTGGAGATGCGTAGCATGTTTACGCAAAAGCGAAATCTTACAAGGTTAATTTGAACACATGAAAAGCCATTTCCGATTTCTAAATACAAGAATGTGAAGTGGCGATTTCTAATAAGCTTCAGGACAATGATAATTACTAGTAATATAATAAGTAATCCAGGTATGATATATGAAAAATTAAATGTCGGCTGATAAGTTTCTGGGATTGTTGTAGATGGCAGTGTAGTTTTATAGACAAAGGATGGTACAGTTGATTCTGCCTTAATTGACTGAATTCTTTGCAGCACAATCAAAGCAGTAGTAACTGTCCTCAGCTTCCGAAACATCCAAATACACATGAGCGAAGCCATACCTGCTAAACATAGTGAAGCCAGAGCAATATAAGAATTGAAATTTGGCCATTGTGTTTGTATATCTAATTTTCCGTCCAGTAATGGTTCGGCTAGAGACTGAAAAACAATGCCATCATTTTTAACTGCTTTGGCTAATTTTCTTAAACTTAAGTGTGATTTCTTATCTGCAGCTAAAAGATTAGAAAATTTATGATTAAAAATGGCAATGTCTGGGATAGAAATCTCCAATGGTTTTTGAAAAATAGAGCTACCAGATATGTCTGCATAAGAATTATCATCAAAGAATTCCTGTATTAAAGCTAAATTAGTTGGATGAAGAACAGAGATTTCACTATCTTTTGAACAGTGCATAATACGGGCAGGATAATAGAGTGAAGTTGTCATAATTGAGCATAGACATGGAAGAGTTATCAAACAGAAAGCGCAGCCAGTGATCATCTTTTGCTTGCCATTGCAATCTAAATTAAGTATATCATTTTTGTAGACTAAAACAGTTGATGGTTCAGTCTCTATGATGGTTGGTTGAACATGATTTTGTAGGAAACGGAAATCACATAGCTTATTTATAACAGATTTATCATCATGAAATAAGGCAGTTACACATGATGTTTGTGTAATTGGTGTCATTGCTATATTAACAGAACATTGCTTATGACGAGTACCTGTGCATTGAGATAAACCTGTTTCAGATATGGTAAAGTAATACTGATTGTCTCTGGTGATTGCAAAATAATCGGGTAAGTCCAATAATTGAGTTGCATGAAAGGAGGTTCTGTTAATTGGTACTGGTAATGAAATGATTTTGAATAATTTTAATGGTGCTTCTTGAGTTGTCAATGGAAATTTAAGAGTTATATACAAATTTGATCCGTTTCTTGCGAGCAAAATGTGACCTCTCTCGTAGTAAAATGATGTGTCTGTTTGAGCAATATAAAAACCTCTGAATTTAGTTTCAAGCAGATGACGAACATAACGCATGGCTTCCCAAAGTTTCATTCGTGACAGAATTAGAGGAGAGAGGTTTCCTTTTACCAAATCAGTGACACCTAGTTTCAGCTCTTCTAGTTTATTTTCCACCCAAGAAGCTTGTGAAATTTGATCGATGAGAAATTCATTAGCCATAGAATATTCTTCTCTAACTCTAGTTAATGACTTTTGTACATAATTATTTAATTTTGCTATTCGATGATGATTACTTGCAATACCAGAGACAAGGTTATCCATTCTGTCATTCACTTTAGCCATATATGAAGACAAATGATCATTATGTTGTTTTACGGCAGTGGCTAAACGTAAATGCCTTTTTGACAGAGCTTGAATATGTTGAGCAAGAATATTAACATCTCCTTCGGTTGCTAAGCCAAAAATCGATTTGGCTAAGTGACCAAAGAAGGGCAATAGAGATCGTTTACGCATCTGTGTTGATATAATCTTAACTTCCGGGACAAATTGTTCAATATAGTCTAACGTTTTTCGTAGTCTATTCATAGTTTTAACCTTAATCAAATTCGCTTGATGAATAATATTTTGCATTGTTGTACATGAAGTATTTGCAGTATAACAGCTAGGAATATTTTCAATTGCCATGAAAACAGGAAGTTTAACCTGGAAAGTGTGCAACCAATGCTGAGATGAAGCTAGAATTGTACCTTGTCTTGAGAAAACTACACCATAGTTTATTCGTTGGATACTTGGACTGGCGGAAACGATGCATGGAAGAAGTAAAGCAAGTAGTAATATGTGAAATGTGTTGAGTGTGAAGCTTGATTGGGATCCCGTTTTTCCAGTTCCTAAGATAGAAAGGAACAAAAAAAAAAAAATTTAAATTTCAGAGATAACAATTTGTACAAAGCCTTTGGTTACAAAATTGAGGTTGGCCGGCCTCATAGCACTAATAGGAGTAACCATGCAGCTTTTTAATAAATAATAACAAAAATATGATAAAATAATAGATTTTTAAAAAAATTTAAAATTCTCCAAAGTAATTCTATCTTTGAGACTGGCAATGATGGATGCTTAATATTTGTAATGTGTGAGATGTTAATTACTACTTGAAATAACTTCGCTTATGCCGTTTTAGCTTTTTAGCCCGCCCATCCATAGTTTTGTTGTCATGGAAAAACTTCTTGTCAGCATCTGGGATTTTATCCTCTAGCTCCCATGTCCGTTTAGACTGATGAGCCCACTGAACCAAATAAACCTTTTTCCCATGATGCATTGCACACTTGTGTAATTTAACAATCTTGTGTGGTGTACTCGGAGTGGTACTACCTTGAGACAGATCATGACCTGGTTCCGTTGGAACATAAGGTAGCTGACTGTCCTTATTAGAATCCTTACCTGTATCTCTACCTGGCTGTACCTGGGCATTCGACGTAGAAGGCTGACTTACCCGTGTGTCTTCTCGAGGCAATTGTCGTATTCCTACATTTTCTGTACTGTAGTATGGTCTAAGCCTATTTGCATTTACCAGTGATTTGCCAACTTTGTTGTCTGCACAATCTCTTAGCATGTACGTATAATTTGGACCTTCTTGTGCAATCACATAGGGCCCTTTCCATTTATCTTGTAGTTTTCTACATTTACCTTTGGCACATTTGAACTGCTGTAGCATAACTTCGTCACCTTCTTTATACTTTGGTTCTTCTGCTTTTCTGTCATGATAAGCTTTATTTCTTACCTGTGCAGTAGTCATCTCATTTGTAGCAATTTCTCTTATCATTTTCAGTCTCGAGCAGTTCATTCATGTGTTGTTCAGCACCCTTACCTAATGACTCTTTGGGGATAAGAGCCGTATCGAAGGGGAGATTCATTTCCTTGCCAAACAGTATTTGATAAGGGGAGAAACTTGTGGACTGTGTAGACGGGGAATTTCTGAAAGCCATCATAACACTAGGTAGGATTTTTGGCCACTGTTCAGGTTGTTTGCTACAATATGCACGTAGGGTTGCAGCTAAGGTGCTATTTGTTCTCTCACATGTGGCATTTGTTTGTGGATGATAGCTTGAAGTCAAATGATGGGTAATTTGGAACAATTCACATAAAGCATTAACAAGTTTTGAGGTAAAATTCCTCCCACGGTCAGTGATTAATGTTCTCGGGGCCCCATATCGCGTGATAACTTCATTATACAGGATATCGGCCACTTCCCCAGCCTTCTGAGTCTTTAAGGGAAAAGCTTCACACCATTTCGAAAAGCTGTCAACTACTAACAAAATTGATGTGTAGCCTTCTGGTGAAGTTGTAAGTGGTCCAAGGATGTCGACATGAATTCGAGAGAATGTGTCTTCTATTGGCATAGGTGTCAGTGGAACATCTTTGTGATGCATATGACGCTTTACTCTCTGACAGACATCACAGGACTTGATGTAATCTTGGACATCCTGCATCATTCTAGGCCAGTAGTATTTGATTCTGATTGCAGTATGGGTTTTCATTATACCTAAGTGACCACCTCCAGCTAAGCTATCATGATATGATTTAAGCGCATCTAAACGGAGTACCTGTGGCAATGCAAGTTGTCGAATGAAGCCTAGATTTTCTGTTACCTTTTTCTGCCGTGGTTGGAAGAAGTGATATAAAACTCCATCAACAATTTCGAATTGGCCTGACCCAATAATTACCGTTTTCATCTGCTTCTCATCATCTGGCACTTCTTGATTCGCTAAATAGTTAAATATCGGACCCAGGTTTGGACATTCACTCTGTAGCTTACCTATATTCTCTGTGTTTTCAGAAGGTGGAACATTTTCAGTGTCCTGCACATTGACATTCAATAAAGCTGGTTTCTCATGCTTGTAATAGAATTCCACCTGAATCTGCTCTTTATCATATTCATAAAAATCTATTAGGCCTACCTCTGGTCCCATGACATCAGTGTCATCAATTTCTGATTCAGCAGTCTCTGGGTACTCACGTCTAGAGAGGATATCAGCATTGATCAAGCTCTTACCTTCTCTGTGTACTATTCGGTATCTGTGACCTTGCAATAGTAATGACCACCTGGCTAAGCGACCTGTTGGTTGCTTAGCTTTATCTAGCCATTTAAGTGCTATGTGGTCAGTTACTATCGTAAACTCACAATTTGACAAATAGACATGGTAATGACGGATACCTTCAACTACTGCCAAGCATTCTCTGTCTGTGATAGCCCATTTACGTTCTCCTTCCCGTAAAGACCTTCCCCCAAATGCAATTACCCGTTCTTTGTTATCATCGTCTAGCTGACCTAATATGAAGCTTATAGCAGTTCCACTTGCATCCGTAGTGAGAATAAATGGTCTATTCATATCTGGATATGCCAGCACTGGGGGAGAAACCAACTTTTCTTTTAACTGGACAAATGCGTTTTCGCATTCATTGGACCAGTTAAAAGGAAAGTCTTTTTGCAATAATTGATTCAGAGGAGCTGCTATTTTAGAGAAGTTGGGCACAAATTTCCTGTAGTAGTTGGCCAACCCTGTAAAACTTCTCACATCATGCTGATTACGAGGCCGAGGAAATGTATTTACCGCAGCTGTCTTCTCGGGGTCTACCTCTATTCCATTTTTGCTTAAAATATGGCCTAAGTAATGAACACGCGGTGCTGCAAATTTACACTTGGCTGTCTGAAGCTTTAAGTTTGCATTTCTAAGCCTATAAAATACTTCTCTGAGATGGTCTAGGTGCTGATCAAAATTCTGACTGAAAATTAGCAAGTCGTCAATGTATACCAGAACATAACGCCAATTTATACCACGAAATACATTTTGCATGACCATTTGAAAAGTAGCTGGGCTGTTCATTAACCCAAAAGGCATGCGATTCCAGGAAAAGACGCCGTCATGAATAACGAATGCCGTTTTCTCTTTACTGTCTGGACAAACAGGGATTTGCCAAAATCCAGAGGCTAAATCAAGTGTACTAAATATCTGGGATTTAGCCTCCCCAATGGCGTCAAAAACGTCATCAAGTCTGGGTAGTGGAAAATGAACCGGTTTTGTAACTTTGTTAAGATGGCGATAGTCCACTGCAAAGCGAAAGGAGCCATTCTTTTTCTTAACTAGAACTACAGGACTTTGCCATTCACTGTCAGACGGTTCAATGATGCCAGCTTTTAACATTTCTGTTGTTTGCCGCTCAAGTTCTTTTTTCATAATGGGACTAACTCTATACGGATATCTGCGAATAGGGGGTGCGTCACCTGTATCAATTTTATGACAGTAGAGGTCAGTATGACCTAATTCTGATATGTCTGTCGCAAAGATATTTCTATTGTCTTGCAGAAATTTTAGAAGTTTCGCTTTGTGTTCGTCGGTGAGGTCAGCATCATGGAGGTCAATGTCTAACTTATTCGTCGGAGTATCAGGATTATGTAACTCAGCACTATTATCAACAATACCATTAACAGACTGACTACCATTGTCATCGATAAATTGAATGTCATTTGCCATTGCCAGAATCGTGCCTTTTGGTATAATAATTTTGGAATTGGTCGGGTTTAGAACGTGGAAGTAGGCATTATGTTGAAGGATTTTAACCACACCCTTTGCTCCCAATATTTGAAACTCTTTAAATAGCATTATTGATGGCTCTAGTAAAATTACTTCTCCATTCTGACGTCTTGAAATAGTTACTGGAATATCTACTTGAGTAAGTGGATCAATAGTGACTGATTGAATTGCTCTGGCTAAACCATCATTGTGAGTTAAAATTGGAACTATTTCTTTATCGTTATCAACAGACATGAAACCACTGGGTAAATCTAATGTTACTTGGTTTTCCATTATGAAATTGATACCTAAAATTATTTTATGATGCATTCTGGATAGAACATGAAATTTTACTGGAACTGTTATAGAACCGAAGCAGATTGGGAGGATTACGGTTCCTACAATTGGTAGAGTTTCACCACTTGCACCTAAAGCACTATTTGTATTACAATTTACAATTTTTAAGTTTGGATAATTACTTTGCTCAAGAAATGACTTTGAAACACAAGAAATTGAGGCTCCAGTATCTACCAAGGCATTTACCTTTGTTTTGTAAATAGATATTGGAACCACATTTTTCTCAAGCCCTACTACAACAGAAATCTCAGCTTCTTTTTGCATATTTTTATCCATCTTGTATTGCTTCGACTTATCTTTCTGGGGGCGCCGAAATTTCCTACTATGCCTGCCCACTTTATGTTTATGAACAGGCGTTGAATCCTATCTTGAATAATATGGCTGCTTGAATTGACAGACAGAAGCTAAATGTCCAACAGTATTACATATATTACATTGATAATTTCTATAGAAACAGTCTTTTCGCATATGGTTTGGCTTACCGCAGGAATAGCAACTGCCTCTTCGGAGTGATGAACCTTGGACGCCTTGTTGTTGCTGGGGAACTCCCTGTTGTGGTGGAACTCCCTGTTGTTGCTGTTGAACTCGCTGATGCTGCGGTGGGACTCCCTGATGTTGCGATGGAGGCTTCATTGTCGTGGCATTGTGGCTATACTGTTGACTGTATGCTTCTCGGACTGGCCATGGATTCTGAATTGTCTCGGCCGGATAATGTATGGAAGGTCTCGGGTGTGGCCATTGTTGGTCGTGCATTGGTTGACTGTATGCTGGTCTGTTGTGTTGTTGTTGTCTGGATATAATATTTACACACTGTTGCTCGTTGCAGCAGCATGCACTCGAGGAATTTGGTTGTATATTATTAATGTTGTCGACATGACGCAAATTATTTAGGAATTGTGCTGAAACCTCTTCTCGTATTGTGTCCTTCATGGCTGCCTGCATCTTAACTACAATTTCATTGATGGACACTACATCTGGTGTGTTGATCTTCTTCAGTGATTCTACTGTACGTGCACTACGGAGGATGTCATTAATTGATTTAGGGTTGCTAGTTACTACATGACTTTTTACTGCGTCTTTTAAGCCATTGATAATTATTGACATAATTACCTTATCAGACATCTCGAGTCTTTTTACTTTATATAGCACTCTCGTAATATACGCATCAGTTGACTCATCAATGTTCTGCTGCTCACTAAGCAAGTCGCTTGTATTTGCCCACTGCTCTTCAGGCCTATCCCCAAATCTGTCTAGGAATGCGGTTTTAAACTTGTCAAGTTCATTCCTATCCTCCAGTTTAACATTGGCATACCACTGTTTAGCTATGCCCTGAAGATTGTTTGCCATTGCAGCAAGCTGTTGTCCAACGTCTTTCTTATGAATCACTGTCCAACGTGAAGCACACTCTAACCAATCATAAGGATCTTCATTTGCTGTTCCTGAAAAGCTCTTCATTTGTTCCATGGTGTTGTCACTGTGGTCTAGAATTTGTTCTGGTTTGCTACTTATCTCTTCTATGCTCTTACTACTTCTTGTTCTCATGGATGAGGTACCGGGTCTTGTTTGTTCCTCCACCACTTTTCGTGATTAGCGGGTGGGGGATTGCTCAGTAATGCCCCGCTTGGCTAGGATGGTAGATGGATTGGCTACTCGCTAGACTCAAGATGGTGGATGGATATGCATTTGGGTCGTGATGGTACCTTTGGATTGAATAATGAAAGCAGGAATATATTACTGGAAATTTATTTTAAACATATAGAAGTTGCAATGGCAGAAAGTTAACTTGAATCAAAACAGTGATCTAAATGGTATATAGTAGTAGTAGGAAGAGCATGAAGAGAAGTGAGATGAGGAGTGTAGAAATGAGGAGCAGCTGTAGGGGGAGAGACAGTCGGAGGAGTGACAGCAGGGTTTTGAGTAGTAGTAGTAGTAGAATGGGGAGGGAAAGGATGAGACGCAAGGGGCTCGGCAGTAGTAGGAGTAGTAGTACTAGTAGCAGTAGGGGTAGTAACAGCAGTAGTATGAATAGTATCAGGTGTAGTATTTGCAGTAGGTGTGGTAGTAGTAGTAGTAGTAATAGTAGTAGTAGTAGTAGTAGTACCGGTAGTAGTAACAGTAGTAGTTGTAGAGTAGTAGCAGCTGTAGTGGTAGTTCTGTAAATGTTATTGAATATATATATTTTGTATAATAAAGTATGCATTTAAATACCTAAAATTCATCCGGTGTTATATATCAAAATATCCAACAGCTTACCTCTACGGTTGTTTTGAAATTGAAATACTGTGACGGTAGCATTGAAAGGGTTAATAAAATTGATGTATGAACAATGAATTCATTTATAAATGGCTCACAAATTATTTAACATATTCATATTAGTTCATGTATTTGGTTTGGAATGTGTATAATTTCTGGCATGTGTTTTGAAAACATCGCCACTGGAAACTGTTGCTGTATAAAACAGCAACAGCATTCAGTAGCACAGTTTAGAAACACACACCTAAACTTTTGACTTGTCATATTCATAGTGAAAACAATAGTGCCTCAAGCTACCTGCTTAGGGCAACAATAGCTGTCAGCAGTGCTGTGCCCAAAAAGCACAAAATCTTGCTTAAATTATAATAGCAGTATAAATCACTTTCAGTTATAAGAACAGGCATCTACATGAATATAAACAATGAATCTTCCTATATATTTCTCTATCAATTTATCTGTCAAATGCTATCCCATGAATCTATTAAATAAGTGTTAGATTTAATGTTAAATTTTGTCTATAATATGCTATGCTCTTAGTAAAATCTTGCACTCACCTTTGGATTGAATAATGAAAGCAGGAATATATTACTGGAAATTTATTTTAAACATATAGAAGTTGCAATGGCAGAAAGTTAACTTGAATCAAAACAGTGATGCATTTCTGAGAATGTCATCCGGTTTTGTTCGAGCTAACTGACCACCGCTTCCATTTCAAATTCTCATTTTCATTGGCTAATGCATTCATGATCAAGTCCGGCACTGATTTCAAAATGGGTTTTGGTTGGATAGCCTTTCCATACTCTCTAAACAGTTAATTTTGGTAATATCTCTACATTTTCATGTTTTGACAGGTAAGTAAGTCATTCTGTTGGCAAACTGTGATGTCTGGGATTTAGCTTTGTTTGAAAGAGGTGTTAAACTCGCCCATATGGCAAGCTGATTATGCCCAGCCCTATAGCTGACACTAAACAATAGTAGGCATTAATTGCTACTAATGGTAGGCATTAATTGCTACTAATGCAAGAGCTCCAGCTATGGTTCTAACATCTGACACTTGTCCCCCTATATGATTTTGAAGGCTTTATTAGTGAGCTGTAATTAACTAGAGCTGCCTATTTTGAAAATCTTTATTCTGAGGGCCATTGTTGTGGATGACAGCAATAACTCACAGTTCAACTATCTTCAAATTACCAGCACCGTAAACATTCAGTTCTTGTAATTTCTATATTTAATCTCATAGCTATTTCTTTGGACATTCAGAACTAAGTGGTTCATTTATAGAAACTTTCTCCACTTAATGTCAACAAAGACCTGTCAGGACTTATTCCTACTAACATTTCATTCGTTCATGCATTCCTTCCTTCATTCAATAATTCATTCATTCATTCGTTCATTCATTCGTCCATTATTTATTTATTTATTTATTTATTTATTTTAACCAAAAATCCGTAACTTCATTAATACAAAGAATTAAAATAAAATCAGCAGCTTACATCACATACCAAATATTTCATGAAGCATGGGTATACAATAAAATTACTTCATGTATCAAAATGCTGCATAAGGTACATTATATATATTTACAATTAATATATTTCAAAATAACACATAAAATGGCTGGCAGGTATATATATCAAGAGCTACTTATTTCTATAGCTTTGAGCTATTACAATGGATATCATTAGTGAACCGTTTCTATACTTAATCCTTTCTGACACTTCTTATAACAATCTGCCTAGAAGTTTGAAGCAATTTTTATGAAAGATATTTCTGCAGTAAATGCTTTCATTCAAACTGCCCAAGATAACATGCATGACTGGAGGTGATTTCTTTACATAGTGTTTTTGTTCGAAAGGTTCAATAATCAAATGGTTAAGAAAATACATTAAAATTTGCCAAATATTCCCTATTAACATTACATGGCTATATGTACATGACAAGTATTACTCGAGGGCTGTTTTGAAGCCAGCTTTGTTGTTGTTTATTGCAAAAACAACTTTTACTGTTTGAGGTAGATCCAGTAGGTGTCCCCACAAAACTTTAATAACTTATTTTTGGAGTGTTGTTGAAACCATTTGAAGAAATTTGTTGCTGTCTAAAACAGCAACAAATTTCAAGCAAATTGTTTCTCCAAGCCAACCTGCCCCACCATAACTCTCATGCAGTGGCGTCGGTGACAGAAGTTACCGATTATTCATCCCATGCAGGTATAGCCAGTATGTCCGCTCCCGTTATTGCTCCTGGCTTGTCCGTGCAGGCGGGTTCTAAATCCGGTATTGCTGCTGGTTTGACCGGGCGTCCGGATATGAGCTCTGTGATTGTTTTGGCTTGGCTGGACATTCAGAGTCTCATTCTCTTTTTCATCTGGCTGTTTTCATTTTATTTCTCCACTTATTTTTACATCCGTTTCCAGTAGTAACTTCTGGTATGAGAGGTGCTTTTCCGGGTCTGTTAGATCCGACGACGCATCAGTTTTCTATTTCCGGTTCCGGTTCTTTTCCACTTCCATTCCCGATAGTAGTGTATCTGCTTCCAGTAGGAGAGATGATTTCAGGGTCTGTTAGATCCTGCTAAGCATCTGTTATAATTTTTTGGTTCCGGTTCCACTCAATTTCCGGTAGTAGTGTTTCTGCCTCCGGTAGGAGAGATTATTTTTCGGATCTGATAGATCTGGCCTAGCATCAGTTATTCATTTCCAGTTACGGTATTTCCTCTTCCTTGTCTGATAGTAGGTGTTCTGCTTCCGGTTGGAGAGTTGATTTTTCAGGTCTGTTAGACCTTGTTTATCATCTGTTTTCAATATCCGGTTCCGCTTTTCTTCCGGTAGTAGTGTATCTGCTTCCGGTGGGAGTGATGATTTCCAGGTCTGTTAGATCCTGCTAATCATCTATTATCAATTTCCGGTTCTGCTTCAGCTTCCGTTTCCGGTAGTGGTGTATCTGCTTCCGGTTGGAGAGATGATTTTCCAGGTCTGTTAGATCCTGCTAATCATCTCTTTTCTATATCCGGTTCCTCTTCACTTCCGGTAGTAGTGTATCCGCTTCCGGTAGGAGTGATGATTTTCCAGGTCTGTTAGATCATGTTAATCATCTATTATTAATTTCTGGTTCCGCTTCAGCTTCCGTTTCCATTGGTAGTGTATCTACTTCCGGTAGGAGACTTTATTTTCCGGATCTGTTTGATCTGGCCAAGCTTCTGTTTTCAAATTCCGGTTCCTCTTCCGTTTCCGGTAGTAGTGTTTCTGCTTCCGCTAGGAGAGCCGATTTTCCGGATCTGTTAGATCTGGCCTATCATCTGTTATCACTTCCGGTTCCGGTTTTGCCCCTTTTCTGTTTCTGGTGGTAGTGTTTCTGCTTCCGGTATGAGAGGTGTTTGTCAGGGTGTGTTAGATCCGGTCAAACATCCGTTATTTATTTATTTCTGGTTACGGTTATTTCACTTCAGTTATTGTAGTGGTGTTGAGAAAATGCTACAAGTTTGAGAGGTGCTTTCCGTGTTTGTTAGATCCGGTCACAGCTTCTGTCTTAATTTTCTGTTTCCAGTTGGGTTTTTTCGTTTCCAAGTATGTATCTACTTCCGGTAGGAGGGGTGCTTTTCCGGGTCTGTTAGATCCTGCCTAGCATCATACTTCTTTCTTTCTTTAGAAGTATGGTGTGCAGACCTTAGTCTCTTGACAGATCCTGTTTTTGGCATCCGTGCCTAGGTGTTGATTCTGGGGCGGTCTAGTCTTATATCCTAGAAGGGATTTTTTATCAAAAATTCAATCTAACCATCTCCCAGCTAAGCCAGTTATTTAAAAAATTGTATCTTCCTTTTCACCATCTGTCTGACTTCAGTATATTGTCAGAGTTTTTTTAAGTTTTCAACCATTGTACTGATTCTTTAGAGATCCAATCTATCCCATTTCTGGGTCCTGTATGCAGAGGAGGTAGTTAGGCCAGTCTCTAGCTTTCTATGGCCAGATGGAATTCTGAGACCGTTGTTTTGAGAAGGCTTCCTCTGATCATATTAATCTTTCTCGCATTTAAGCTCATGAACTTAGATGGAAGGCTTCCTCTTTCGTTTTCGCTGGCTCTTCTTCTTTTTAGGTAATGTATCTAAAAGGCTGAAGACCATTTACCAATCTCACTACTCCATTTCCGTTTGTCTGCGTGAGATGGTGAGTTTTTTTCATTGGTTTGTTATTTATTTCTTTACGTTTAAAGAAATCATTGTTTGTTAATCACTGTGTTAAGATGTACCATTTTGTTATGTTATTAACATTTGGTTACGTTCTGTTTGATTTTTATCCCTGCTTATGGATTCTTAAATCTCCACCCACCTAAGTTTCACAGTGGGGCACTGACCAAGTCTACGGGTTTAGCAAGTAGGGATTGAATGGGCCAGATGTATTTTGTGGTGTAATAACAACCACCAACAGACCCCCCTTTAGTGGGTTGGTCTGTAGTTTTATTAACCACTATAAAAACATACTTACCGTTCAATCACTACGACCCGGCCTCAGCCACCCTGCATGGGAATGATTTGAGAATCTAGTCAGGATATATGGCACTTATATTTAGAAAAGTTAATCTGTTTCCCATTTGGGATCTATTGCGCGGGCGCTCTTAGTGACACACGTCACCAAGGAGCGAGTACAGACTGGTGCCAGTCTATACTGAGGCTTATGCTGGGGGTTCCCTCACCAGTAGCCTGGTTATGGGTATGCATGGTGATGATATAGGCATAAGGGAGTATGTAAGCGAGCATAAAATTTTATTGTGGTAGCTAAATGCAGATATTTGATTTAGCAAGTAGTGATTGAACGGTAAGTATGTTTTTATAGTGGTTAATAAAACTACAGACCAACCCACTAAAGGGGGGTCTGTTGGGGGTTTTCAGTTACTCAATGACTAATTTAACCGAGATAGTTATAGATTGTGTTAAGAGAGCAGCGGAACCAATAATATATAAATCAATTTCGTTTACCTCTGGTCGCGAAATAACAATAAGGTTATAGATAAACAATCCAATAGCTCAATCATCGATGCGTGTCATTGTTTACAATTTCCGAGAAAGTGTACTCTTCAAATTACCGTCAATAATTAGGGCGAGTTGAGATGCGAAAGTTGTCAAATATTATATCGTCATCCCACTTCCCGATTGGCAATATCGTTAATCTAGTCATCTGTCTACTTTTTAGTTTGTGGGGTAGAAGAAATATACATAGATTGACATTTGAACACACGTACTATTTTGCAAAACAGCTGATCGTGTCGCCATCTTGCCGGAAAAATTAATATTCATGTTTTCCCGACCAATCAGACGCATCAATTTTATAGCACGTGATACGGTGTTGCCAATAATGGGTAATGAGCTTGGTACTCGTATATTAGCTATGGGTACAATTCTACAAATTCCTCTCATTCTCTCACGATCTTTCATGATAAACGATTCCCATTTGGGACGCCGCTACGAACAAATGTCTGATGCTATAGAATCTTAATGTAAAACATTCGCGTTCACTTTTTAAATGGCTGAGTGCACCCAGCAATGCTACATAGCATAAAATTTGCCATTTATTCGCTGTCAACGCTGAGAAACCCTGGTATGTGTTCAATTATGTATAAAGGAATTATTCAACGTTGAATGAGGCCTCCTCCCAAAAAAAATCATGACCAGAATTTCTGGAATTTTTACGGTACCATGACATAATATGATTGTCATTTTCACATCTTATCGGATGAAAACCTTCACAAAACTTTGGTATCTGTTAGTTTTAATACCATTGTGATTAAATTTATCAATGGCATTTATAAAATTTTAAAAAAATGCAAAAATAGACCAATGTTTTTATCCTACAAGGTGTGGCCATTTTGAGAGGCACATACAAATTTTATATGTACTTAAAGGTATTTTATTGCCCTTTCTAATGATATATAGTTTTATATATAGTGATCTGTTACTTTGCCAAAAATAGTTAATATAGTTGGCATGGTAGCACTACGCCGCTATCATGCCACTACCGCTTATAGGCTAAGTTTCTAAGCAAGTTTCTAGCTTTTGGCTGTAAGGTTTCTAGCAATTTTTGTAAATTCTTGGTAGGGCCCAGAGGGTTAACTCAAGTCAGCCAAAAACCGCTTCTGCAGTGGTCTTGAGAAATGTACATTTACAAAACCAAGAGAAGACTATTTTTTTTAATTTACCACTAGAATGACTGGCTTGATAACTGTGCCGAGCCAGTCATTCCAGTGCTAAATTTTCAAAAATATTCTCGGTCTGCGAGTCCGCATGTCATGACATATAATTGCATTCGCTTTGTTCTATTTGATGTGTCCACATCCCCATATATATATATATATATATATATATATATATATATATATATATATATATATATAAATATCTGATATATATATATATAAATATCTGATATATATATATATAGATGCATACGAAAACACTGCGTTTCAACTAAAATGTAAAAAATAAAATGAAACTAATTATTAATTCATTTAATCCGTCGCTATAATTATTATCCAGCTGATGTAACCCAAATACAATTACAGAAAGGAAAATGAAATTGATGTTTCTTTGAAGTCAATCCATAAATTACATTATTAGCTCACCTGGCCTAAAATGCCAAGTGAGCTTATGTCGTGGCGACCATCCGTCATGTGTCCTCCTGTCCGTCAATCTTTTCTTTAAACAAACCACCTCTCGTGAAGCGATGGGCCGATTTTAATTAAATTTGGCAGGAAGCATCCTTCGGGCATCGAGATCCAAGTTTGTTCAAACGAAGCCAATCGGCCAATTTGCCCGGTGGCCATCTTGGATTTTAGGCCGATTTTAGGAAATATCTTTAAAAATCTGAAACTGCTTTGGGGATCGATTCAAAACTCATGAAATATCATTTAGGGCAAGAGCTGAACCAAGGTTGTTCAAGAAAACTTGATTGGCCATCTTGGATGACCTAGTTTTTCCAAAAATTTCTTCTCGAGGACTGCTGAAGGGATCGGGCCGAAATTTGGTATCTATTATTAGGGACTAGGGGCCATTAAAGCTTGTTCAGAAGTTGATACGTAAAAAAAAATGTACTGTTTGGTGGCTATTTTGGGTTTTTTTATGTCATAGATTTTGAAACCGAAATTACTTTTATGTGTTTTTTTGGGTATGCTGATTTCAAATTTGCCACTTTCGAAACTGTCGGATAAACGGTTTGGTGACCATCTTGGCCTTAAAAGCCTACTTGATAACCACTGGGCCGATTTCAATCAGACTCGAATGGAAGAACCCTAGCTTAGTATGCTTCAGATTTTGTATACAGAATTTTGATTGGTCCATTTTTTTGGTGGCCATCTTGAATTTTCTGGAAAATGGCTGGAAATCGTTTAAGACGCTACTCATTAACTGCATGAACAATTTCAACCAGAGTTGACTGGAAGGATACTAGGCAGGGAGCTTTCAGAACTCGTATACAGAATTTTGCTTGGTCAATTTTTCAGGCGGCCATCTTGGATTTTCTGAAGATTTCTCTAGATCTGTTAAAAGGCTACTTATTAACCGCTTGAACGAGTTCAATCAAACTCAGCTGGAAGGATCCTAAAGTGGTATGCTTCAGAGCTGGTATACAGAATTTTGATTTGTCAATTTGTTCGGTGGTCATCTTGAAACTGTAAAAAAAAAAATGCTTGAAAATCATTTAAAACATTGGTCCTCATTAACTACTTGAGTGATTTCAACCAGACTGGCTGGAGCGAGCTTATGGCAGTAGGCTTCAGAACTTGTATACAGAATTTTGATTGGTCAATTTTTTCGACAGCCATCTTGAATTTTCTGAATATTTTGGGAAGTTAGTTAAACGGGCTACTCATTAACTGCTTGGCCGATTTCAACCAAACTCAGCTGAAAGAACCCTAGGCCGGTATGCTTCAGAACATGTCTACAGAATTTTGGCGCCTTGATTTTGAAGGTGGCCATCTTGGATTTTCCGGAAAATGGGAATTTGTATAAAATACTACTTCTCATTAATCGCCTGGGAAATTTCAACCAAATTTGACTGGAAGGATCCAATTGTCCTAACCTCTAGTCATTCTATTCAGAATTTTGATAGGTCAATGTTTTGGCAGCCATCTCTGATTTTCTGAAAGTTTTCCGGAACCATTTAAAAACTGTACTCCTTCAATCAGTAGCTCGATTTCAACAAAGCTTGGGTGGAATGATCCTATGATGGTAGGCTTCAACATTTTAAATGAGAATCTTGATTGGTCAATTTTTCTATGGTCATCTTGGATTTTCCAAAAATCACCCATCATGTCTATTTAAATGCAAATGGTTTAAATGGCAATGGTCCAGGTGAGTGCCACAGGCCCTTGGGACTCTTCTTGTTCATCAAGTCCATCGTCATCATCAATGCATTCACTCTCTGTATTATGCATGGGCTGGTTCTCACACATGTCATCATTGCTTTCACAAAAACAAGCAGAGCTGCACTTCAACCTAAATTTGGCACACTTACCATGAGAAGAAAAACATCTTGATTTGTCACATTTGCATGTTCTGAAATCTACAAGTTCATCTGGTAGGCTTGCATGATTTTTGTTTTGAAAGATTGCAATCGATTTTATAAAAAAAAATTGCAATTTTTTATTAAATTGTACGTCCAAATTCTCAAAAGTATAAACCGGGGTAATGTGACAAGTCACGAAAACTGGGACTTGGAATTTTTAGAAAGAGTTGAAATAAATGATACAAAAATAGCACGAAATTAGAACACAATTTAATGTGACAAATTCTTACCGCCTAAATATTGCATATAGTTTAATAAACATCGTTTATTTCATCAGAATTTGACATAAAATCTTGTCAAGACAAAATATAAATGATGTGATGTATCAGCTTCCGCTTATAGCCTCCCTTTGTAGGACGAGTTTAGGTCATTACCCAAGTAACGCGAAGACGCTAATATTAGTACCCGGGGAGATACTGTGCAATCCACATACATAGGACGGTAGCTTTGAGTAGCTACAAGAGTAACAGCATAAACTTGTCCTATGGTGCAATTTATAGTTGCTTTCAGAATGTGCGATTTACATTTAAGATTAATCAACTATATGCACAGTTAAAAATACAACAATCTGGAATGCTGTTGCTTTATCTTCTTTAATTAGGCATGACAACTGAATCAGGAAGGAAAATTTATTACACCGCTTGAAATCGCTAACTCTAGAATTAAAAAGAATTATATTCACTGATTATTACCTAACACTCTGCAACTAAGTATATATTTGGTAATGCACGACAGACTCTGGGTCTGCAGCGAAAGAAAGAAAATTATATGGCGATTCGACGGAGTAACTAGCTGGTTTTCTCAATAACAAAGGTGTTACTTTGCTATTGTCAGCTTGTTTATCATAGCGCTTTGTGTTGTGATTAGTAATTATTCGACACGTCGGATATAAACACAATGAACACAGGCGTGAATCAATTATAATTGTACTCCTGTACTGATAAAATGCGACGGAAAAGTACAAACTTCAGATTTGAAACAAACATGACATTTTTGACGATTTTCTGATTTTTCCTCAATTACATCGTAAAAATTGTGATTTTAAAAATAAATCGAACTTCACGATTATATCGAAAAATCATGCAAGCCTATCATCTGGCACTTCAGCTGAGTCATCAGTAGTGGCACTTCTCTGTCTCCTTCCATGTTCCAAGTTGTGTTGGAGATGGTATATTAGGTCTTGATGCCAGTGCAGTTTTCCAAATATCACATTTATAATTAGCGCTGTGGAGACGTTAATTCTGTTTTGGGGTCTTGTGTCACAAAACGTAGATATTTACTACATCTGATTTTGGTTGGTAAATTCGACACACGAGCTCAATAGAGATGTCTTTTACCTTATCTGGAAGATTAAATCTGTCTCCAAATTTAGCAAGTCTCTGAAGATTATCTGGAATTTTCCAATCAGTCTTCTTTTCCCGGCCCGTGAAACAACTTGTACTGTCGCATACAGTCAATGCATGAAAAGGCAACGAAAGACAGCATAGCATGAGACCAAGCTATTCACAGAGGTTGTTAATGGAAATGAATCTACATTTGTAACTGGCCATTCTGTTTCCAGTTTTAAACCACATCATTCCTGAGATAAATTCATTTAAATAAATCCTCAATGCCAACACGTTTGTGTCTGGTGACCATATTATCGCTTGTTGATTCTTAAACCTGTTTGTAGAATTAAACACACAAAGAAATAACCGACTGTCAGCTTTCTGTTGGGTACTGTAAATTTCATTCAGATGCTGCATATCACTTGAATGGATGTAAACTGTTCATGGTCACTATACCTGGCAGCCAAACCAGTATTTGATTTGACTGAAGGTTAAATTTTCTGTTTTCTGTTAATCTCCAATACATTTTGTTATTTCGTATATAATGACCTTGCTTCAGTAAAGCCCAGATTTAAACAGAAACTGCCCCTATTGGGGAGGTGGGAAAGATGACAGCTTGGCGGATATGCACCCCACTACCACACATGTGCCGGCTGTCACTTTCTCTTCTTGCTTATTGACTGCCTACGCAACATTCTTGTTTCCTTATCAAAGTTTTTTGCATTTTCCAATTGAATTTAGAAATTGTTACTACATTACAACCTACCTCCTTGCATTACTTTTGCTCTTTCCTTCTCTGAAGGGAAGCATATTAGGAAGAATTTTTACAGCCACTGTCTCCTGGGTGGTGTGGTTATTGACTGACTGAAGGCTCCTTCAAGTATCTCCATACTCTCTCTAATGATGAGATCCATAGTAATTCGTTTGAATGCTATATCTCAGCATGAGGCATTAAGAGGGTTAAGCCAATACCAATAGCCATTCAACAGGTCATAAAGCACAATGACAACCTCATTGGCTGATAGCAATTACATTACCTCTGTTAATAGCAACCTTGACATCATTCATTTTCCTACTCTTGATGTGGAAAGTGAGAAAAATTTTACATGCCTTAGAAGTTCTAATAACTTTTGCGTTTGATATCTAAAGTTCTGCTGGTGTTCCTGAGTTAACACGATTATGTCATATAAACCCAGGAAACCTCCAAAGATGAGTGGTTTGCTGGTTCTTTGACTATTAATGTAATAGGATCATTACTAGTGTTTTTGGTATGCGTGTTAATGGTTTTAGTATTAACGCTTTTGAGTGATTATAAGACTAAGATTAAAGTCAACAATGCTCCTTTATTATTATACAGTAGTAGGTATTGCTACTGATTTGTCATTCTAATAAGTTAGAAGGCGTGATGTTCTGATATCTCGGAACATACGCTCTCATTATTACAGTTTTGAACTCATAATAAATCAAAACATTTAAATGAGATCAGTTGGGTCTCTAATTATTTGAATAATAAATTCGGTTAGTGATTAGGTAACCTAAAAGCATTCTCGTGAGCTCTTGCTCTATGCGCATTTCATCTGTTTATGATTCAGATTCGAAAAAGCCTTCTAAGAAAGAAAAGATCAAAGATAAGAACCATTCGGTTAGATGTCTGTCGGGCAGCTGCCAACACTTCATCAGCTTCATCAAAGCAGAACATGTGTGCCTTAAATGTACTTCTTGTACCATTGATTTTCCGTGTTTGATTTCATGGCCCCAGTCTGCTAGACTGGCTTTTTTCAAGCCGCCTTCTCCGGCTCTTAAAGATCTCCCTGGTTCTGGGAATTCAAAAGGAGAAATTTCATCTCTAGTCTCTCAGTCTAAGATAAACTGAAAATCCCACGTGAAACCCGAGGCCTGGGCTGATGCAGCTATACTTGAAAGAATAGGTCTGTCTATGGAATGCCTCCAAAAACAGGTACACAAGATAGATTCATCGATCAATGACAGAATTGCTTGGATCATCTCTGGTCAATCGGATTCTAATGCTTCACCTGTTAAGTTGGTTGAAAGTGAAGCCTTAGAAATCACTGCCCTCCCCCCCCCCCCCCCTCCACACCCGAAAATGCTTGTTCTTGAAAACTAATAAGTCTACTCTTACAGATATTCACTGTTTTAGGAGTGCCTCAAAGAAAGGAATTTCTTGATCAGAGCGGTACAGGTCATCTCTCATCCATTGTTTTCCACCAAGCCGGTCTTTTCTCATATGTCGTCTCTGCCGCTTCCCCGGCTCCACTTCTGGCCCTGGGCCCAGATATTTTCCCGGCCCCAGTTCTTTATCTTTACTTATATGAAGTACAATGCGATTGATGTCAGAGGTCAAGGTCATTGTAACATTTGTATAAAATGCAGAGTTTAACAGTTTAGTTCTTGTTAGGTCCACTGGCTTTTTTTTCAGAATTGGCGAAGTTATTGGAACTAAGCATTTTTATAAAGTTACGTGAACAAGGAGGAGCACCGCAGACATTCAGACTTTTGCGCTCACGGTCAATATGATTTTGTACAAATCTAGATTTGCGCTTCCAAATACAAAATGACAATATTTTTGCCAATATCCCATCAGTGTAACACTGATGTCTTGTTTCTTATCACTCAGTGCGTGGACGGGTGAGTCAGTTGGTAGGTGTCCCTGAGTGTGTGTGTGTGTGTGAGTGAATGGTGCCACTGACCATGCGTGCATGTGTGTGTGTGTGTGTGTGTGTGTGTGTGTGTGTGTGTGTGTGTGTGTGTGTGTGTGTGTGAGTTGGACAACTAAGTCGGATTGAGTGGGTGGGTGGATGGGAGAGGGAATGTGTGGCAGTGACGGCGAGTGGCTGGCACATAGGTGGTGAAGTTATCTGTGGGTGGCGAGAAAACGCCATCTTATGGTATGCAGCATTTGGTTTATGAATGTTGTCAAAATACATGAATAATTGACAGTATGACTGTGAGATAAGAAATTCAATAGCATTTCTTTATGACAAATATACAGAGTAGGCCTACGTATAATTGTGGTTTTTCGGGGAATGAAATTAACACTAGCCCGCTAGTGTGAGGCTAGGAGAAATTGACGAGAGATAATATGTGGTGATGCTGCTGTTTTAGGTTTAACGAGCGATTCGTGCGCACATTACATTATTTTTACATGATAATAGAGTTTGGCAAACAGAATAATATATGTGGTTTAGAATAATCAGTATCTTGCAGTGTGTATACTATAAACACTTAAATAATCGTGAAATACACCACTATTGCGGACAAATGCAATATTGACATATGTCCATTGATAAGAATCATTCCCTTTTACATGTCACAGGTCAAAGAGCACTTGAACAAGACAGATTTCCGATTAACCCATTTCTTGTAAGGAAAATGATACTTTATCGCTACAAAATAAAAGAATGACTAGGTGTATTTATTTCATCTGATATTTAATAATAGTCGGGCGCTGTGGATACGGGGCTGTGTGGTTACGCTCTTTAGTGCTATGCAGGAAACAAGCATGGTGGCACTATTTTAACAAATATAAAATATATTTAATACATATTAAATTAACATTAAAAGACAAATGTATGTTGCATCGCGAAAATATTTTAATTATTTAAATAAACTATAAGGGGTATGTGTCTATTATTAAATATTGTGGGAATTCTTAAAAAAAAAAAAAAGGCTGTATGGATATTCTGATTATTTGTAGGCAGTTATATTGGGTTTAACTAACTGGCGCGTAGCCGTATTCAGAGCTCTAACATTTTAGTTAACCGCACAGCCAATGTGAAACATATTTTCAGAAAGTTGATATATAGACCTTTCATTTGGCACCAATGAACCTTTTCTTACAGAGGTATGCAATGGAAATACACTTTTTTTGCTCAAATTACATGTTATAAAAAGCTACTGTGCACGATATACAAGGATAAATATTTGTCAAATTTTTTTTGGCCAGAATTTTTCGTCAGAATTGCAAAATTCAGAGCTGAAAATGTGATTTTATGGATTGAGAATCGGTCAGGAATAACGATCGCATTCTATCATGTCTGATGGTACTACCTCAACTGGATCATTGAAATGTCTTACTACTGTCTAAATATTGTGTTATACCTAATATTGTGTTGTAAAATGATCAAATAAAACATCTTTCAACTTTTTTACAACGCCATTGTTTCCTGTAATTTGTTCTAATATATTCAGAGTTGAACATAGAGATGTTTAAAATCCATAGATCGCTATCCAGACACGGCCATAAATGAGTTGAAATAAGTACGATAAAGCCGATGTTTTCCAAGGCAATGTAGCATTTATTATATCTATAAAGCGACATTACTCTTGTCTTCCCTAGTTGGACATAGAGATGTTTAAAATCCATAGATTGCTACACATATACGGACATAAATGCATTAAAAAAAGAATGATAGAGCCGATGTTTTCCAAGGCGATCTGACATTTACATAGATATAGAAAGGAATATTTTCTATGTGCTAAACGGCACAATATTGTGACCAATCGGCGGACAGGATGATAATTATGATTGACAGGTTACGGTTAAAGCTCACAGATGTCAAAGACTCGGATTCTAACCTGTTCTGATGGAAATTATATTTGTATTTTTATATCGTTCAATAAAGTTTAATACAAAATATTTACTAAAAGTGAAGACAAATGATATTCCCGTGATTAAACAACAGATTAATGTATGCCACAAACTGGATTTTATAGGAAAAGCGTAGTCGACACGCAGTAAGTCAGTGATTTTTTGTTACCCGTTTTTGTCCACATGTCTCTCAATCTTACTGCATGCTATATACGAAAACAAATTTTTTTCAGGCTGATTTTGGTCAAATTTAGGGGTGCGCACTATGCACGATAGTGCAGTATATACAAAATTTTACGGTAGTTGTGCCAGTGTGATGCTACAAGCTTATTATTTATCATTTCTAATTTAGCCTGGCATGCTCTCTTTCCTTAATTTTGAGTGAATTTTCTAATTCTACATTTACATTGGTTGAGACTTGAATTTCCGTTAACATATTGACTTTTATTTCTAACTCTTCATTAAGTTTTTCAATTTTACTATTGCAACAAGCTAGCTCAAGTTTTTGCATTTCAATGACATTCTCCAATCTATCCACTGATTTGGATGTGCCTAGATTTCATTTGCTAATCATGTTTTTGATTCCTGTTGAAGTTACATAATCTTTTCACTACAAACAGCCAGTTCTTGTTTTTGATTTTTGAATAGATTTTCTAACACTGCAACACGGATGATTTCTAAAGATGCTACACTAGGTTGGTTTTGAACTTGGACTGATTTAGTAGCAAAATCAAATGTGTTCCTCTCATTTTTCTTGTTCAAATTTTTATTTGAGTGTTATGTTTCGGCCTACTTCGTGATTTAGTTGTTCATCCAGGGTGTCTGGTCTGCTCAATAGTCTAAATTGATTATAATTAGATGCTTTAACATTAGCTTTATTAACCCTAGTTTTTCCAGGATTTGATGCAGAACTTTTCCTAGGTGACTGAACTTGTAGACTGGCACTTTTGTGACTATAATGATCAACTAGTTTTCTAGAATTATGGTTTAGAGACATGTTAGCATTCGGCCAACTGCTATACAGTCTAAAATAACAGACTTAATCAAGTGACCTGGTTGGAGCAGTAGAAGCATCATTTATATCTAGTGTGACATGTAATAAGATGATTAATTATAATTTGTCTCATACTCACCACACCTATGACAACGCTGCATTTTGGAATGATGTTTTCTAACTGCGGTGCTGATCAGGACTGGAAGTTTTTTGCTCTTGACTAATATCTGCATGAACTCTGTGGGTTCCTATGACCCACGGATTCAAATTCGGCCGACTGTATCCCCAGAAATCCATTTTAAACTCTGTGGGGGATTAGTGTTTTTAGCTGAACCGTTTTGATATTATGGACACAATAAGTCATTAATGAGCTACTCACTTGGCAATTAAGACATACTGGAAAAGTATACCTAAGAAATATACTTATGCATAGCTTCGTTCCTCACCATTTATGGGAAACACGGTTCTGACTGATGGATGATTGAATTTTATGCAGATGATTGAGTGATTGGTAGACTGTCTAACAGACAGATTGACTGTCAGAATGATTGACAGACAGATCGACTGGTAGACTTCTCAAGGAGAGGTTGCTTCACTAATGGACAGGCAGGCAGGCTGATGGAGGGACTGAATAGACTGGTCACTGGACTTACAGATGAGCAGGCATTGCTGGCTAGTTGCTTATATACAGTTGCTGGACAGCCAGATGTATACTGACGGGCAGATAAATCTGGCCAGTAGCTTATATATAGACTCCTTATAGCATTAATCAATAACTGCCAATTGAAGACATTTTGATAAATTATTCAAACCTTTACTTTCATAACTCTATGATGATCAGCAGTTACAGTTTTGAAAACTTTCAAAATTAAATGGTTTCAAAGCAATATAAATATTTGGTAATCTCTTATAAACCTGACTGTAGCTGAGTTCTTAGCTACTATTGGCCCGGTCTAGCATTGCCTATATATGCCACTGGCTAAATGTCTTCTACAGGACACAGTTCATCTTTATAAAAGGAAAATTGGTATGACAGTAAACAGTTTTCAAAATATGTTAGCAACAGCTCAAATAGTGACAGAGGTGATGTAATTATTTCATTTAACGAAACTTAAGCTGTCGAATAGCTAGACACAGCTTGCCATGTTTGTCACAGCCAAATACATGCATTTACAAGTAAATATAGCAACAATAGTAAATACAGTTAAAAAAGATCACATTTCTGAGTTCTTGTCGTGTCACTCAGTTTGTCAGTTACCCAGCTTGATATCTGTATGATAGCGAGAGACAACTCAAAATTTCAATTATACTAAAACATGTCCAAATTCAACAAAATAGCTATTGCTGACAACAATCAATTAATGTGACATGTATGAGTTCTTAGGCAATTTTCAGTTGTTGTGTTAGTCACCTGGCATTCATGTGTCATTAGTGACACGAGTACCATATTGTCTAGGATCGGATTAGGCGTGGCGTAATGTACATGCACCCTTTGGTCCTGGTAGCATTAGCATGTTCAGGTGTTAATTCATCCTTTCTTTCCCTACCGGCCGGAAAATACACAGTATGGCAGAGGTAGTTACATTTACTACCGAATTCGTAGTTCCACCTATATACCAATTTCTGTTAACCTTTGCAAGAGCGATTATCCGCTGGTGCTGAATAATAATGCAACAGCTTTAAGCAACATCGTTATAGCATGGCACCGGCGAGATATTCACTCTGCCATAGAAGTCACCCATAAAACCGATATTTGGTTAAAACTGATATGAAAAGTCATATCGAAACCGATATCGCTGTAAGCCAAACCATGCAGCTCTAGGTCCAGATGCAAGATAAAATATGGCCACCAAGCAGCCGTCTTCAAATTTTGTTTCTTGTTAATAACTCTACGTCACTTTGCTTAAATTATTTAATTCTGTGTGAAGTTACATATATTTCTAAAAATATGTCTGGATGTAAAATCTTGAAAGTTGCTTTGCATGTAGAATCTGGCTAAAACCAGCCTATGCAGTGGTCTTAAGGAATGTCCATTTGCAGGAGAAGAGAAGACTATTTTGAACATTTACCACTGGAATGACTGGCTCGATAACTGATCCAGTCATTCCAGTGGTAAATTTTCATATTATAGTCTTCTCTGGGCCTATAAATGGACATTCAATAAGCAAATATTTTGAATTATTTGAACAAATTTAGTCATTAAAGGGTTAACTGACTGTTTTGAATCTTTAGCATGTCTCTTAATAGCTTTGATTGATTAACTTAAACATTTGGAAATCCATTTAGCGTGGTGTGTGATGATCACTATCAAAATTTCCGGCATTGCCGTTTTAATTATTCGTCTCCAAGGGATAATACTCCATAGAGTTGGACGATTGATTCATACTTTGGAAATCCATTAGGTGTGGTATAGAAGAAGTTATTGGTTTGGTTGGCATCTATCGAATCCCTGATTCCAGGTCCCATTCACGCCATATCTAGGCTGGTTTTATTTCAGTCTATTATTGGTAACTTCCCCAGTTTTTACATGGGTACCCATTTATACTCCTGAGTGGAGCGAGCCAAGGAGCGAAGGAGATTGCCGATGTATGCACAGACAGCAAGATAGTGCACAGGTTCTCCGGTTAAGTATTCCTGAGTGCTAGCCACCACACCACGCCTTTATTAGGTGTGGTATGGATATAATATCTAATCAGTAAATCATAAAATACCTTTACATAGACATGGCATATTGACTCAAATCTGTGGCCATTCATAGTGTGTAATATGGCCAGGTCCCATCAAAACTTTTCTTGCTGCAAAGCCCGATATACTAACCATGCTGGTCAGCTTGTAAATTGGCTTCTGTGCAATAACTTTGCAACAATAATTTTGTGTGATTAATCAGAGTCGGTAGAATTGACAGAATTTGCAGTAATGTAGTTTAATATCATCCAGGCAAGCATTATGAACCATTATTTGTCTCTTGAACTGCATGCGAGCCTAGGCTTGCACAATTATCCGATATCAAAAATCGCAAAAAAAAATTTCAGCCACAATTTTTTATGATATGATTGTTACAAAATTGAAATATCGCGAAGTTATTCTGTCTATTTGTAGCATAGGCTTCTATTATGACACATTGTTCAATTTATTTCCAAAGCAACATTTCTGAGAAACGGTGGGCTTGTATTAGGAATATGTCAAGAAGAAGTTGAAGTTCATTCCGTAGATGGATAATACGAAAATTTAACGCAATTTACCAGTACAATTTCTTGCCGCCTTACTGTATACCTCAAAACCATGGTTGCGGGAGTCAAATTATTACCTGGGATGGTATAAATATTGTTTATTTTTAATAAGCATGGTTTATAAAAATCAAAATTATTCTTAATTTTAACACTAAATGGCATCGCAAAAGTATATAACTGCTTGCTCTCCTGTTTTTGAAGGTGAGAGGTTGTGTGTTCACAATTCTCATAGCTAAATGAGATGGTATACACACTTTAGCAAGCACTTGGCGAACTATCCTAGATGTTTCTGAAGGCTAACTATTATTAATAAAAATATATAAATCACGTGATATTGCTCACTCCTATTTTTGGAGGTGAGAGGCGGTGTGTTCACAAATGTGATAGCTAAATGAGACGGTATGCATGTCTTAGCCAGCAAAGTGAACTATCCGAGATGCTTCTGAAGGCTAACTATTATTAGTAAATGGGTACTCAGTAAATGCGGATCAGATCTAGACATTAGATGTCTATGGATCTAAAGTGCATTCCTAATATCACGTTTTCGCAAAGACGACATGAAATATCAAATTTTAGGATTAATTCTGATGTAATAAACAATGATTATAACAGAGTATGCAATATTTAGGTTCATAATAAGGAAAAATTAGTTACCTCTCCGGGATGTAGAAATTGTTTCAATTTCTACATCCCGGAGAGGTAACTAATTTTTCCTTATTATGAATCATCCTGGGATCGGGACCAACTTTTTCGGAAATATTTCGGTTGTCTAATATAATAATTTCACTCACACTGATGGACAGGGTATACTTAAAGCCAAGGTGTAAGGCGGCAATACCGGGAAATTTTGTCCTATTTTCATGTTATTAACAATCGGTCTTTAAGCATCTTGGTGACTGGATTTCAAGTTTTTGTTGCAATTTACCAATTAGAAGTCATATTCGGTTAAAACCGATATGAGAACTCATAGCGAAGCCGATATGGATACATAAGCCAAACCGTGCAGTCCAAATCATCCCAAGACCAATTCGCCCTGTGAATTCATATACCATAAAATAGGCTATACGATATATCGAAATATCGCAATTTTTTCACCACAATATATCGCAATACATCCTAGGACAATATCGTGCAAGTCTATGGGAGCCTTTGCTGAAAGATAAAATGCATTTTAGCTAATATTGAGGAAATCATTTCTGCCTCTGCCCTGTCAAGCTTGCTGAGCTCCAGCTACTTTGTGCATGCGTTTTGAACCCTGAATTCCCAAGATTTCTGGATTCTCCGCTACACATCCCAGTCAAATTAGTTTCAAAATATTCAACAGAATGTTTATTAAAATTATAAATTCAACAAAGACATAATTCAGATGGTTACTGGACATTTGGGCCTTTCACATCAGGACTACAGCATTTGATTGTGACATCAGTTAACGAATGACATATTTTGATTGTGGCGTCAGATGAGTGACATGTCATATCCCTCCATTGTGACCCGCTGTATGGGTAAGTTCAACTTAATCTCTCTTGCGTTTATGCTCTATTAAAGGAAGAGAAAAGGAACTATCAAATGCTGTTGACTGATAACTTCATAAAATAATAAAAATACTATCACCTGTAATAAACTGGAAATGAATCAGATTAATTTGAGAAAAAACATTGTGACTCTAGTAGTTGTAGCCATTTATAGTGCTTAATCTAGAACCGATGGACCTTTCCAGTTTTAGCTATACCCCTGCCCATCTTTAGCTGAGCTCCACCCACACCGCGCTTGTATTGGGATCGATCGATCTCTGAACTCTCTGACTATCATTTTCCAGAAAACTACAGCTAAGCTGTTTAATATTTTGAAACTTACTAGACTACGCTGTTGCTGCCTATGGCAGCAACAGCGCCCAGTCAAATTAGTTTCTAAATATTCAACAGAATGTTTTTTAAATGATAAAGACTATAACAATTCGTATAACGTGTCGGATTATTAAGCATTAAAGACGGACTGTATCGAATCATTCATGATGTCATAAAATCTTAGCAACTGTATAAACAATTGAATTGGACTACATTGGCTAAGAGAATAAACCTCAAAACAAATAGCATGACTTATAAAGCCTTAAATGACCTTACTCCAAGTTACATTAAGAACTTGTTCAAATATGTAGAAGATACACATTCCCTTAATTTATGTTCAAAAACCTTTGGTCATCTACATCTTCCAAAATTTAAATCTTGCTATGGAAAAAAGAGTTACACATATAAAGCAGTTCAACTCTGGAACGCATTACCTCAAAGCATTACACAATCTCCGACTCTATCATCATTCTATCATAATATGCAGAAGTATATGAATTCACATTAACCCTTTAATGAAAATCGTTGTCAAAATAAATCATAACTGTCTATTTGCAGGTCGGGTGAAGACTGTTTCTGAAAATTGACTCGTGGAATGGCTGGTTCGGTTACTGAGTCAGTCATTCCAGTGGTAAATTTTCGGAAATAGTCTGCACATTTCTCAAGACCACTGCAGGGATCGGTTTGGGCCGGCTTCATCATAAAAGGGTTAATATACTAAATAACTTAATTCTCAGTATTATGGATTCAAGGGAGATAACTGTTAAAAATTATATATTGAAAGTCATTTCTTCCCTGGACATATCCAGTGAGTTAATGGAAACTTGTTCATATTAATGTATATATGTAATATAAAATGTGTGAGTGAGTGAGTCATGAGTGAGTGAGTGAGTGAAAGAGTGAGTGACTGACTGAGTCAGTGTGTATGTGTATAAGTGCATTTATGAGTGTGTTTGTATGTATGTGTTTGCTGCTTATTTAACTGTATATAGTTTATTGTGTTTGGGAGGGCCTCAGGAAGATCACTTTACTGATGATATACCCTCGCCAAATAAAGATTATTATTATGTGATGATTATGACTTCATCCTACACGTCATGTAGTTGATTATTACGTCATATGATGGATGGATAAACTTGGAAAGGTCCATTAGTTAATCTCCTTCACGCTCAGTCATGTGTCAACTCTGTAGGCACTAGGTACAGCAGACCTGAATATAGTTTTGTCAGCGGTACAAATAATATTCGCTATAGTCATTGATATAGAGCGATTACCTCACTACTGTTAAATCACTGCTGATCAATTTTGAAAACATAATTGAAAAACCAGTTTCTTGTGAAAGAAACACATCTTGGTCATAATGTTTTCAAAATATACTGTTGGTTTCCAGGCTCACAGCATGATAACTGCTGAATATTTTTAAAGCAGTATGACTGAAGGTAGTTCCTATGGCTGGAAACAATGACTTTCAGTCAAACTGTTTTAAAATTAGACTAGATCAATCGGTCGATGACACGTCATCGCAAATCCCCATGTTCACTGCTTTGAACATTTGTCACACCCCACAACCCACCCCAGGGGCGGAGCCAAATGTAAACATCTGTTTGCACTCTGCAATAATATGGGTAACTCACATACCAAATATGGTTGAATTTCATCCAATAGTGTCCGAGGAGTTGCATTACAATCAATTTCATGACCTTTTGACCCCATCCCGCACCTCCTTGGGGTGGGGCCAAATGTAAATGGGCTCATCCACTCCACATTGATATGGGTAACTGACATGCTAAATTTGGTTGAATTCCGTCCAACAGTGTCAAAGGAGTTGCATTACAATCAATTGTATGACCCTTTGACCCCATCCCCACCCATAGGAGCGGGGCCAAAGGTAGGCCTACATGTGCTCATCCCTTCCGTATTGATATGGGTAACTCACATACCAAATTTGGTTGAATTCCGTCCAATGGTTTCGGAGGAGATGCTTTACAATCAATTTCTGCAGGTTAAAATTTGACCTTTTGACCCCTCTCCCACATCCTGGGGATGGAGCCAAATCTAAATGGCCTCTTGCACTCAGCAATCATATGGGTAACTCAGATATCTAATTTGGTTTAGTTCCATCTAACAACTTCAGAGGAGTTACAATACAATCAATTTCATGAACGTTTGACCCCATCCCCCACCTTCTGAGGACGGGGCCAAATGTAAATGTGCTCATCCACTCCACATTGATATGGGTAACTGGCATACTAAATATGTTTGAATTCCATCAAACAATGTCAGAGGAGTTGCATTACAATACATTTTTTTACCTTCTGACCCCCACCCCACCCACCCTGGGGGCGGGCCAAATGTAAATATTCTCTTGTACTCCACATTGATATGGGTAACCGACATACCAAGTTTGGTTGAATTCTGTCCGATGGTTTTGGAGAAGATGCATTACAATCAATTTCCGCAGGTTAAAATTTGACCTTTTGACCACCCTCCCCCACCCCCTGGGGGTGGATCCAAATCTAAATGGCATTGTGCACTCCGCAATTATATGGGTAACTCAGATATCAAATTTGGTTGAGTTCCGTCTAACGATTTCAGAGGAGTTGCGTTACAACTGATTTGACCTTTTGACCCCTGCATGCCCCCTTGGGGGCGAAGCCTAATCTAAATGTCATCTTGCAAAGCGCATTCCTCTGGGTAACCAACATGCCAAAATTGGTTCAATTCCACCCAACAATTTGGGAGGAGTTAGCGTGACAGACACATTTTGCAAAGCGCATTCCTATTAGTAACCCACATACCGAATTTGGTTGAATTCCACACAACAATTTATGGTGAAATGCATTATGATCAATTTGACGTTATGACCCCAATCTAAATATTGTCTTGCAAATTGCATTCCTATGGGTACCCTACTTAACCAAATTTGGTTGAATTCCACCCAACAGTTTGGGAGGAGTCAGCGTGACAGACAGACGGACAATCAATTTGACCTTTTGACCCCTGCCACGCCTCCTTGGGGGTGGGACCTAATCTAGATATCGTCGTGCAAATTGCATTCCTATGGGTAACCTACTTAGCAAATTTGGTTGAATTTCGCACAACGCTTTGGAGAGAGATGCATTATAATCAATTTGACCGTATCACCCCTGCCACGCCCAATCTAAATATCCTCTTGCAAATTGCATTCCTATGGGTAACCTACTTACTAAATTTGGTTGAATTCCACCCAACAGTTTGGGAGGAGTTAGCATGACGGACAGACGGACAATCAATTTGACCTTTTGACCGCTGTCATGCCCCCTTGAGGGCGGAGCCTAATCTATATCTCGTCCTGCAAAGCGCATTCCTATTAGTAACCGACATACCGAATTTGGTTGAATTCCACGCAACGCTTTGGAGGGAGATGCATTATAATCAATTTTACCTTTTAACCCCTGCCATGCCCCCTTGGGGGCGGAGCCTAATCCAAATGTTGTCTTGCAAAGCGCATTCCTATGGCTAACTCACATACCAAATTTGGTTCAATTCCACCTAACGGTTTGGGAGGAATTAGCGTGACGGACAGAAGGACAGACGGACGGAGGCAATTACAATATCCCCGACGGTGTTTTCAAAACGTGGGGATAACAATATTTACCTGTAAGACGTAGTGACTAATCAGCTTCACACAAAAATATAACTCGGATTATATGATCGGCTGTAGACGATATTACTTATTTGTTTGCGTACACCTGAGAGAGCAAATGACCAGCAACGTCACTAATTGTTTCTCGCAGTGTGACTGTAAGTAGTTCCTGTTGCTGGAAACAATGACTCAGTCAAATAGTTTTAAAATTAAACAGTATTTTACCTATAAGACGTAGTGGCTAATCAGCTTAACACAAAAATATAACTCAGATTATATGATCGGCTGTAGAGGATATTATTTATTTGTCTGCTTACACCAGAGAGCAAATAACCAGCGGCGTCACTAATTGGTTCCCGCTTAGACAAAATGTTTGTGCCCAGTAGAGTCACATAAGTGGTATTTATCTGCTTTTATCAAATTATTCCGATTTATTTCAGTTTTCTACCATTGGTTATTGTTTTATTATTATATGAGGTTATCATTCAACAGCATTTGATAGGTCTCTGGTCCCTTCCTCTAAATAGATTACTGTCTTCTTATTTTGCTGCTTAGTTTTGTCTCGCGCTCAGCTGCTTGTCTATCACACTTTGTCTTTCCATGCCATAATTGAATTGGTCTGTACTGCATTAGAGAATATGTCCAAGAAGCAGGGAATATTTATCTAGTTGTGACAGCTGGATTCAAGTAATAGACGCGGATGAATGCAGACTGACTGGGATATGACACTAGGTGACATTGTGGTCATCCGGTTAGAAAAAGTCATTATAAATGACATCCTCCCTTATGTATCCGATAGTCTAGCTGCTAATTGACTCCGTGCAGGAGTTATGAAAGGTTACAAAACACAGCAATTCAAGCAGAAAAATATTGTCTATCTGATTGTCATGTCAGCTGGCTGCAGAATTACCAAGAGCAATCAGAGATTGCAGACCCAGTAAGCTTCCCATTTTTTTCACAAGAGTTTAGGATTTTCCGCATTCTTCCATTTTCCCCAATTTATCTGATTTAGTGGAATATTTTATCATGCTCAATGTGGAATTCTACTGTATGATTATACCTTTTTCGTGTAATAATTTTAGCCAAATGGATCTTTTCAGTTTTAGCTATGCCCCGCCCATCTCTATCTAAGCTCCACGTACACCACGTGCGTGTTGAGATCGATCAATCTCTGAATTCTCTGACTATTAATTTCCAGAAAACTATACAGGTAAGCTGTTAAATATTTTGAAACTAATTTGACTGGGTGCTGTTGCTGCCTATGGCAACAACGGAGCCCTGTCAAATTAGTTGCAAAATATTCAATAGAATGTTTATTAAATGGTAAATACATACAATTTGTACAATGTGTCGGGCTATTAACACTTAATACTCTGGTGTCAAAATTTTAAATTTTCAAATTAAATTTAAAGATAAACATTTTTCAACAAATTTGGTGGACGATGGTGCCGTCATAGACAGCAACATCATCCACCAAAATCTTTTGAATTGTACACCAGTTGTTATTACACCACAAAAACATCCATTACCGTTCAATCACTACTTGCTAAATCAATTATCTGCATTTTGCTATCAGAATAAGATTTTTATGCCCACATACCCACCTCCCCCTGCCTAATCCCATTCCTATGGACCCTCAACCAGGCTACTGGTTGACTGTCCTCTCCAGCCTGCCATCTACTATAGACTGGCACCAGTCTATACTCACCTCATAGTGACGCTTGTCGCTAGGCGCGCTTGCGCATGCGCACTCGAGCCCAAATAGGAAACAGATTCACTTTTCAATTATTCTGCAAGCAGAATAGTTGGCTAAAAAATATTTGAAAGAGATTTTGTGTTTTGCGCTGTAGAAGCTATACCTATTTACTTTATATCAAGGAATATAATCATGCCTAATATGAAGACAATCCTCCCTAAGTTACGTCTAAGAAGTATAATGTGTTTGTACAGTATATTATAGATGAAATTGAGATATTACCGGTTTTCGTGAACATCGTATTATTCGTGGTATCTTGATGGTTATGCCTATCCTAAAATATCATCATCATTAATAATGTCCAGTCCAATGTCTAGAGCCTGTAAAAGAAGTTATTTCTAGTGCAGTATAAGGATATTGTAGAATTCCTTGAAGGTTTCTTGTCAGGAAATTTGAATTTCCCGCCGTTAGAACTGAGTTGAGGTTTGCTATTATTAGCGAGTTTGAGCGAAATGCTTCATTGTTACGTTTTTCGTTTGTAGGAGTCAGCGAAAGGGTCAGATAAAACCAAATGTACATCGGCGAAGTGTGATCGACATCACGCGATTGAGTTCGAAAGGCACGTTTGTGCGAAGTGTACGACCTGTACATCCACCGCGATGTGTGGGATTTGTAAAGGGTGGCCGGTTTCGGTGGCAAAAATGTTTTTTAATGATTTGTCAGGTAAACTATCGCTGCCCTCTGGTCGTCCTTCCCCTTCCTCCGTTGCTAGCAAGGCTAAGGCGGTGTCCTTTGCTAAACCCTCTATTCCGTTATCGGTAGCAACGGAGGGGGGAAATTCATCGGGAAACTCGACGCCGTGATGGCGCTTTTCGCCAGGTTTGAATCCTTCGCCACGGTATTGACGAAATCGCTTGATGAGAGGATAACTTCTGCGATAAGAGAGGTGAAAAGGCAGGAAACATCGTCGAGTTCCCAGGATAGCCCGAAGGCTAGCGGGCGTTCCCGCAAATGGGGGAAGCCGGTCCCTCTGACCTCTAGGCAGGTGATATCACCTAAGCAGAAGACAAGAGCGCCAAAGCTCTTGAAGGTGTGCTCGGAGAGTGCACCACAGAAAATCCACGTAAGACTTGAGGGTGACGGGCATAACCCTCAAGCAGTGGTGGCGTCGGTTGAAGCTGGCGTCCATGAGGCTAGTACTCATGAGAATGCCAATTTTACGGTGATTCCGGTGGGCAAAGTAGTATCGAGAGCGCCCATATCTAAGATACCTAGTCTTGCGAGTACCGGTTCCGGTGGGGTGGACTCGGGTCATTTGGACCCGGGTTTACTTAAATTTTCCGATTCACAGTCTTTTTCCGGCCGGAAGTCTGGGTTAGGTAGACATCCAGGTCGTCTAGATCCGGTTCCGGCTTCTGTGACTTCCGTTTCCGGTAGGACTTCCGGGAGGCGGGGTAATCCAGGTCGGCAAGATCCGGTTACCTCTTCCGTTTTGGCTACTTCCGGTCTGTCTTCCGGTTATTTAGGACATCCGGATCCTAGAAGTCTATTGTCTTCTTCCGGTTCCGGGTCGTGGAGCGCTTCCGGATATCCGAAGTCTGAGGACTCTGTTTATTTTTCGAATTCCGGTAGAAGCGCTTCCGGTTCCGGGGTGGACATTAGTCAGTGTACTTCCGTTTCCGGTATCAGAGGGGTACTTCCGGGTCGGGCAGACCTGGATAGAATTCCAATTTCCGGTTCCGGTTGGGAGTCAGGTTCCGGGTTAGCGAATGATCAAAATTCGGTAGCATCAGCGAGATTGGTGAATGTTAGGAATTTTAATGATTCTGGTCTAGTAAATTTGCAAAGGTTGTCTCAGGAGTCGGTAGATTCTAGTTATGATTCTTTCATTCCTCCAAGGGTCAGCGAGGTTGAGTTAGTTTCTCATTCGGATTCTTGTTTTCGTGACGCGGTGGTTAATCCGGGTTTGTCTAGATCTTCGTCCCTTTCCTCTTCTCTCTCGTCGAAAGACTTCTCCTCGTCTCATGTTACTAACTCTTCTCCTCTGTTTAAATCTTCCATTCCTCCTCCTCCGGGCTTTACTAGGCTTCAGTATGGTCCTCAATCTTCTTCCTTCCATGATCAGGGTGATCAAGTTTTTGCTTCCGGTCAGTCAGTGTCGTCTCCTCCTTCGTCGATGGCATCGTCTATGTCTTTTGACCATCTTGATCCGATTGTTTCGGTGGTTCTGTCCCCTGAGCTCGAGTTTCAAATTGTGGATTCAGGGTTAGATTTTTCTTTATTTTCAGTAGTTAGAGATGCTTCTTTAGATCGTTCGTTTGTGTCTGCTCGTTTGTCTATTATTTCAAGATTTTCGGCTGTGGCAGTGGGTCGTCCTTCATCATCGGCTAGTGAGGAATTGGGTAGGGATGCTGTGTTTATGCATGCTTCCTCTTTTCAGGAGTCGGGCAGTAGGCCTTCCTCTCCCGTGTTGTCGAGGTTAGGTGATTCTTTGGTCTCAGGAGACTCATCAATTCTTATAGCCTCTTCTTATTCTCCTCCTCCTGTTCTGTCTTCTATTTATTCTGCTCCTAAGTCAGTCAGGGCCAGGGATCTGAAGAGGTTTTGCCCAGTTAGAGCCTCTTCGGAAGACTGGTCCATGGCTCACCGATGGATTGCTTCTTCGCTTTCTCTTCCTCTGAAGGAATTCGCGGTGGATCCTCCTTCTTTCGGTTCTGCTCTTTCTTCTGACGATCCTTCCTCATCTTCGCCTCAGGTACTTCCTATTGACAATTTAGTGGTAGACATGTTAGACTTCTTCGTTAATGACTCAGTTGGTTCGGAATTTTCTCTGATTACCAAGTATGACTCGCCGGTTCAGATTCCTAAGGAGGACTTTTTAAAGGTAGCCTCGACTCAGTCTCTGTCTGGTCCTACTTGGGACGTTTTATCATCTCAGTTGAAGGAGGCGGCTAAGTCGGATTTTTCTTCTGATCTGTTTAAGTGGGAGTCAGTGTGTATGTCGCAGATTAAGTCGTCGAATTATCTTGCTCTGCTGTCGGAGGCTGTTCTTAAGGCGGAAGAACGAGGAGAACAAGTTCCTTTGGCGGTCTTTCGTTCTTTGGCAGATTTGTCCAGGGGTTCTCTTAGTTCGGTGTGTAAATCGTTAGGATTCATTACTTCCAAACGTAGGTCTAGAAAGCTTTCGGTGGTTAGGGTTTCCGAGGTACTGAAACAGAATCTTGTGGTTGCGTCTCCTTTCGGGACTGATCTGGTTGGAGAGTCAGCTCCTAATTTAATTATGGCGGAATCGGAGCGCTTGAAGTCCTCCAGGGAGCTTCAAGCTCAGGTTTCATGGGCCAAATCCTCCGGAAAGAGGGATGTCTCTTTGGTTAAAAGCCCTAACTCCTCACCTAGAAGAAAGAGTCTCAAACCTGATCAGTTTGGAGCTTATCCTTCTAGGGTAATTCATAACTCTAGTGTGTCCTCTTATGATCAACGGGATCGATCTTCGGAGGAAGATCGGTTCGACTCCATTTCATCCCATCGGTCAAGGTCTGTAGGGAGACAGTCCCCTTCGTCTTGGGCCAGGAGGGGTCAGACGCCCTTCTCGCCGTGCGTCCAGATCCAGAGGACGATTTTCTTTTAGGGGTTATCAGGGGAAGAGAGTTTTAAGGTTTGGACAGTTCCCGGGTAGGTCCAAATTTCTCTCCTCTATCCTATTCCTTCCCTTCTTCCTCCTCCTTTGGAGCAAGCAGTTCAGTGCTGTGTTCCCAACGTGCCAGTACGAGGGCGCCTTTCTCTGTTTTGGGAGAAATGACAAGCCCTCATTCAGAACTCCTGGCTAGTTTTCCAGATACGTTGGGGTTATGCTCCATCATGGATCCGTCATCCTCCTCTTCTCTCCCTTTGCCCAGTTTGGACTCCAGTTCCCACCAGTCTGGAGAAACTGAGGGCTTTAGAAGAGGAGTTGGAAGCCATGATTGTAAAAAGGGCTATAGAGGAAGTTCCCAGTTGGAGAGTAGACCCGGGCTACTACTCGACCATCTTTTTAGTAACAAAGAAATCAGGAGGCTGGCGTCCAATCATAAATCTGAAGAAGTTAAATCAGAACATTCTCACCCCAAAATTCAAGATGGAGACGGTTTCCCAGATTATTGCCAGTCTGGATCAGGGAATGTGGACGTCTTCCATAGATTTAAAGGACGCTTCCATGTTCTTATCCATCCGGTATTCAGAAAATTCCTGAGGTTTGCCTACAAGGATCGGGTGTGGCAGTTTCGCGCCATGCCCTTCGGCCTGACCACGGCTCCCTTCCTTTTTACCCGCATAGTGTCAGCCGTGGCAGGAATTTTACACCGTCGTTCTATCCATCTTCATGTTTATATAGATGATTGGTTGGTAAAAGCAAGGTCTTCCTCAATTCTCGAAGGAATTCTTCCAGAGGTTTGCAGTCTGGCTTGCAATCTAGGGTGGGTTTTAAATCTAGAGAAATCAAGCCTAGTTCCGTCGCAAATCTTTACTCATCTAGGAGTTGCTTTCGATCTGGCTCGGGGGTTAGTTTTCCCATCGGAGCCAAGGATAGAGGCGTTAGCAGTGGCAATGGAAATTGTTGCGTCTTCTCCAGTGGTAAGAGCGAGATTCTTTTTAAGAGTAATAGGTCTGATGGTCTGCGTAGAGAGGGTGATCCCTTGGGCGGCACTGATGAGGAGGCCATTTCAGATGTATTTGATGTCCCTGTGGAAACAGTCAGTCCATTCGATATACCATCAGATTCCCATCAGAGAACATTTGATCCCTCATCTAGATTTCTGGAGGGACCGTTCTCTGTTGCTGATGGGTGTTCCTCTGGTAAAGTCACCTCCTCAAGCAATTATTTTCACAGATGCGTCTCAGGAGGGTTGGGGAGCAGTCTGGGACTCCCTGTCAGTTTCCGGCCTTTGGTCCCCAGAGGAGTCGTCAGCCCACATCAACATTCTGGAGTTGTGGGCTGTCAAGAAGGCTCTCCTTTGCTGGTCAGATCAGGTGATAGGCCTCAAAGTATCAATTCGGTCGGACAATTCGACGGTCGTAGCTTATATCAACAGGCAGGGAGGTACACGGTCGTCTCTCCTTTGTCTGGAAGTATGGAATCTGCTATTGTGGTGCCGCATGAGGCAGATTTTTCTAGTGTCATCCCATGTCCCAGGCAGTCTGAATTTTCTGGTGGATCAGCTGTCACGTCCCAGCAAGTTCGTCCACACAGAGTGGCAGTTAAAGAAGTCGGTTGTCAAAGCGATTTTCAATCTCATGGGTCGATCTGTTTGCGACCTCTCTAAATGCCCAGATCTCCTCTTACATGTCTCCTTTTCCGGACAATCAAGCTCTGGCGGTAGATGCCCTGTCTCAGTCTGGACAGGGATGTTCGCTTATGCCTTCCCTCCTACGATTCTGATCCCGTTAGTTCTGCAGAAGGTCAAGGACCAAGTTTGCGAGATTCTTTTGATAGCTCCCTTTTGGCCCAAGAGGATTTGGTTTGTAGACCTGGATCTTCTGGTAGACTTTCCGCGTCTTCTTCCTGTATCCCAGGACCTTCTATCTCAAGTAAGAGGTCGTTGTGTACATCCAAGTCCAGGAATCTTCAATCTATGCGTTTGGAGAATCTCGAGTCTGAAAGCTTCCAGGATAAGGTTTCTTCAAGATCTCAGGAAATTATTGACTCGGCCAGAAGGGAATCGACCCGTCGAGTTTACAAGGGTCGTCTTAAAATCTTTGGTAAATGGTGTTCAGACCAAGGTTTCGTGCCCGATTCTGTTTCTATACCACAAGTTTTAGATTTTTTATCTTATCTGTTTGATTCTTTGGGTTTGTCAGCTAACACGGTTAGGGGTTATAGATTTTCGCTGGCATCTTCCCTTCCCTGTCTTCTGAATGCCGAGGTCAAGGATACTAAGATTCTTAATAGCTTTATTAGAGGTCTAGGTAATATTCGTCCTCCGGTTGCTAAGCCTTTACCTTCCTGGAATCTGGCTTTGGTTCTTCAAGTCTTGGCAGGTCGACATTTTGAACCTATATCGTGTATCAGTCTTAAGCTTTTAACTCTTAAAGCGGTTTTTCTGGTGGCTGCTGCATCGGCTAGAAGGCGTTCAGAGATTCATGCTCTTTCTGCTGAAAGAGATAGATTTATAGTGTCAGGTGACGGTTTGGTTTTATATCCGAGAAGGGATTTTCTATCTAAAACCCAGTCTAACCGTTTTCCTGCTAGTCCTATTATTTTAAAATCTTTGTCGTCTTTTTCGCCTTCAGACAAATTTTGGTGTCCGGTTAGAGCGTTACGAACCTATAAACAGCGAACCGATTTTAAAAGAACAGATCCTTCCCATTTATGGGTTTCCTATGCGGAAGAATTATCTAAGCCGGTGTCAAAGGCTACAATTGCCAGATGGCTTTGCGAGACAATTAAGCTTTGCTATGAAATAGCGTCTCCGGATCAAATCGATCTCGCGCATATTAAAGCCCATGACGTTAGGGGCATGTCTACTTCTTTCGCTCTTTTTTTTTGCCGGTTCATCATTAGATGAGGTCATGCAGGTGGCAGGATGGAAATCTGAATCTACTTTTACCTCGTTTTATCTTAAAGACCAGAGTGCAGCAGCTTCATTCTTTCGTAATATTACGATTTTAACTAAAAAAGCCGAAGACCATATACCCAGCACTTCCCACCATTTTCGTTAGGACGGTGCGTCTGTAAAAGGGGTGAGAGTCTTCTTTGGTTTTTGTTTAGTTCTTTAAGTTCTACTTATCCTTATTTGTTAAATCACGGTGTGATTGAGTATATGCACTATTATGTTATGTTATTAACATTGGGGTAAGATTGGTGTGATTTTTATCCTATGTTAATGATTCTCTAAATCTCCTCCCACCGTATGTGGACAGGGGGCACTGACCAAATCTACGGGTTTAGCAAGTAGTGATTGAACGGTAATGGATGTTTTTGTGGTGTAATAACAACCCCCCACAGACCCCCCTTGTGGGTTGGTCTGTTGTTTTATTAACCACTATAAAAACATACTTACCGTTCAATCACTACGACCCGGCCTCAACCACCCCGCGTGGTAAGATTTGAGAACCAGTTTGAAAGATTTTGCACTTAAATTTAGAAAAGTGAATCTGTTTCCTATTTGGGCTCGAGTGCGCATGCGCAAGCGCGCCTAGCGACAAGCGTCACTATGAGGTGAGTATAGACTGGTGCCAGTCTATACTAGATGGCAGGCTGGAGAGGACAGTCAACCAGTAGCCTGGTTGAGGGTCCATAGGAATGGGATTAGGCAGGTGGAGGTGGGTATGCGGGCATAAAAATCTTATTCTGATAGCAAAATGCAGATAATTGATTTAGCAAGTAGTGATTGAACGGTAAGTATGTTTTTATAGTGGTTAATAAAACAACAGACCAACCCACAAGGGGGGTCTGTGGGGGGTTTCTTCGCTATTTTCGCAGTAAAAGATAGAATATTGATTTCAGAGCGATAAGGGTTAAGCGTTAAAGACGGACTATTCGAATCATTCATGACGTCATGATTATGCCATCACTTAGTTAATTATAACATCAGATGACTGAGGGATAAACTTGGGAAGGGCCATTGGACCATACATTGCTGAGATATCTATACTGCTAGAATTTGATCTGACGCATAGCCAAGGTTTTTATCCAGATCATCGCCAAAGTCTGGAAATTCTCTTTCACGATAAAATAGTATGCTTTTAATGCATTTACACTTTAATAAACACGTCTGCTGAATATTTGGAAACTAATTTGATCGGGTGCTGTTGCTGCGCTCCCAGTCAAATTAGTTTCAAAATTTTCAGCATCTTACCTGTATAGTTACCTTGACAGTTAGAACTGAGAATTCAGCATTCAGATTTTAAATCGTTTTCAACATGCGTGAAAAAGTGGCCGGAGATTAGCTAGGGAAGGGTGGGTCATTGGCTAAAGTTTGAATGATGATCCGCCATTGGGTGGGTTGTTGCCCATATTTGGCAATAAAAGGTCATCCTGGCAGGCAAGTCTCAGAATTATTTGAATACTTGTGTTGTTATTTGATCTTGATGATAGGAGATTTTACTGCAGATTAAACTGCTCACTTAAACTCTTTAACACTCAAACTTATTTAAGAAAATTTCAATTTTCTCATAGAAAATGTCCACTCGCAGACCAAGCGAAGAATTGTTTTAAATTGATCGCTAATGACTGGCTCGGTTTTCGTCATTTCAGTGATAAATTTTCCAAAGTAGGCTTCTCTTGGTCTGCAAATGAACATTTCTCAAGACCACTTCAAAAGCCCTTTTTGACCATCTTGTGTGGTAAGGGATTAATGATTTAGACATTCAAGATGGCCAAAAACGTCTTCTGCGGGGACCTTGGAAAATGTTCGTCTGCAGACCATGAGATTATTTTTTTTAATTTGACTCGATAATAGAGCCAGTCACTCCAGTGTTAAATTTTCAAAAATAATCATTTGGTCTGCAAATTTACATTTTCTATGATTTTGGACAACGTTAAAGGGTTAATTATTTAGACCCTTAATTCTTCTCAGACCTAGTCATAGTCATAAACACATTCACAATTGCACAGTATTCACTGTGTTTTTACTGAGAAGTTTCTTAATTAAAACCACTGTGTCCATTTATGTATGCATGGATGGATATGTCTCTGTAATAAATAAGCCAGTCAGTTCTTCTCTCCTGAGTATTGCAGCTTCGATTGACAGGGGAACATCCGTTATATCACTGATTATCGCTTCTGCGTGACTATAGCAGCTACTGGCTTTTGGGGCCATAAGATGGTGGTTTATTAAGATCGGTGGTCTTGTCTTATAACACCAATCTTAATGAACCACAATCTTGAGGACACAAAACCTGTATGTTGTGACTGCCTGTCATTATAGTGACCACTCTTTGATAGCCTGACCATGCATATACTGGTTTAGCGCTTTAATTCTCGAATTTGTTTCAAGAAAAATTATATATATATATATATATATATATATACTCATAGAAAATTTGCATTTGCTGACTAAGAAAAGAATATTTTTTATGTGGGGCGAAAAATTTATGGGAACTTATTGTGAGGTACTTTGTCAATCCATTCTTTTGTCCATTTACCCTCTTCAAATTTGTCATGACCATAGTTTCAAGACTTTTATGTGTGCGATCGTGAAACTTGGCATGTGGATGCATCTTACGAACAGAAGATGTGCAGCATATGAAAAGTAGGTCTTTGACCTGCTTTTTATGGTTCACTGAACATTACAGTCTACAAGTTTGTCCGGGCTACAGTTTCAAGACTTTTATATGTATGATCAGTAAACTTGGTGTGCCGATGCACCGTATGGAGAAGACATGCACTGTATGAAAAAGTAGCTCAGTGTGACCTACTTTTGCCTTACTTTTCATGGATCACTGAACATTACAGTCTACAAGTTTGTCCGGGACATAAGGCTCAAGACCTTTATATGTATGATCATGAAACTTGGTATGTGGATGCATCTTGTGGCAAAAATATGCAGTATATGAAAAGCAGGTCAGCATGACCTACTTTTCACAGTTCGCTGAACAGTACACTATGGGCCATAGTTTCAAGACTTTTCACATATATTCACCAAATTTGGTATGTGAAATCATCGGAGGGCGAAGATGCGCAGTGTATGAGATGTAGGTCAGGTTGAGCTACTTTTGACCTACTTTTTATGGTTCTGTGAACATTCCAAAAAATTTGTGGCCAGGTTGTTACGTTACAAGTGTTTTTGTTATACTGTGGCTGAGGCACTAAACTTGATATGTGGATGCATCTCAGGGAAGAGGGTGTGTAGTGTATGAAATGTAGATCGACATGACGTACTGGTACTTTTCACAGGGCCCTGAACAGTACTGAATGGTTTTCTGCACGCTGTAGTTTCAAGAGTTTTTGGTATGCGGGAACTAAACTTAGTGTATTCGTCCATTATATACTGTCGTTGCGTTACTTATGAAAAGTAAGTCAGCATGACCTACTTTTCATGATGAAAAGTAAGTCGAGATGACCTGCTTTTCATGGTTCACTGAACATTACAGAGAATATTTCTTCTGGCTTAGTTTCAAGAGTTTCCGTGCGGAGTATGTCTCCGGGAGCATGCATCAGTTTACTGAATATGCCTTGTTAGCTCACATGGCCAGAATGGCCAAGTGAGCTTATGCCATGTCGACCGTCCATCTGTCTGTCCGGTTTCCGGCCATCTATCAACTATTGCTTAAAAATGCTACACCTAATTAACCGCTTGGAAGATTTCAACCTAATTTTGCTGGAAGGACCCTATTGGGGTAGGTTTCAGAACTAGTATACTGAATTCCGATTGTTCAATTTTTTGGTTGAAAATCTTAGATTTTATGTGTACCGGAAATTGTCAAAATGCTACTCTCTCATTAATGACTGGGCAGATTTCAACCTAATTTGGCGGGAATGATCCTATGGCACTTAAGCCTTTTAAGGCACCAAGAATTTTGAACATGTATACAGATTTTGATTGGTCAATTATTCCCACAGTCATCTTGTATTTTGGGAGAATTTTGTAAATCGGTTAAAAGCCTACTCCTCATTAACCGCTTGGCCGATATTAACCAAACCCAGCTGGAGTGACCCTAGGTGGGTTATGGCTTCAGTACTTGTATAGAGAATTTTGATTGGTGAAATTTTCCGGTGACCATCTTGGATTTTCCAGAAATCCTTAAAATAATACCTTTAATCAAATGGCCAGATTTCAACAAAACCATGATCCTATAGCGATAGGCTTCAAAAGTTCTTATGAGAATTTTGATTGGTCAATTTTTTCAGAAACCATCTTGGATTTTCCATTAAAAATATCAGAAATTCTTTAAAACGCTACTCCTTAACCAATGGCCAGATATCACTGAGACCCTGGCTGGAAAGATGCTATGGTCATACGCTTCCGAATTTGAATAAAAGAATTTAATTGGTTAACTTTTTCGATGCCCATCTTGGATTTAAAAAAGTTTTTCCAGAAGCCTTTAAATCACCTACTACTACTACTACTACTACTACTACTACTACTACTACTACTACTACTACTACTACTACTACATAATCAATGGCTCAATTTTAACCAAACTTTGATGGAATGATCCTATGACAATAAACTTCAAGAAAACAAATGAGAATTTGATTGGCCAATTTTGTTTTATGGCCATCTTGGATTTTCCGAAAATTATCCATCATATTTAAATACAAATAGTTCAGATGCTAATGGTCCAGGTGAGCATCACAGATGCTTGGACCTCTTGTTAGCTCACCTGGCCCAAAGAGCCAGGGTGAGCTTATGACATGGTGGCCATTCGGTCCTATTTGTCGGTCGTCCGTCTATCCGTCAAATCACCTCATTTATGCTTTGACCAATTTCAACCAAATTTGACTGGAACTGTATTCAGAACTTTGATCGGTCAATTTCTTTGGTGGCCAATATAGATGACCCGGGCCAATATTACCAGTGGCCATCTTGGATTTTCTGAAAATTTATGGAAATCAGTTAAAAACCTAATCTTTATTAACCACGTGGCCAATTTCAAGCAAACTCGGTTTGGAGGACCCTAGAGTGGTATGCTTCAGAACTTGCATAGAGAATTTTTATTGGTCTGTTTTTTTGGCTCCCATCTAGAATTTTCTGAATTTTGGCGGGGTATCATTTAAAACGATACTCCTAATTAACTGCGTGGAAATTTCAACCAGACTTGGCTGGAAGGATACTAGGCAGGTAGGTTTCAGAACATGTATACAAAATTATGATTGGCCAATATCTCCGGCGGCCATCTTGGATTTTCTGAAAACTTATGGAAATCAGTTAAAAGCCTACTCCTCATTAACCGCTCGAACTATTTCAAGCAAACTGCTGGAATGACCCTAGAGTCTTATATAGAATTTTGATTGATCAATTTTTTTGCCGTCCTTGAATTTTCCCCAAAATGGTGAAATCTTTTAAAACACTACTGCTCATTAACTGCTTGGGAAATTTCAATCAGACTTGGCTGGAAGGATACTAGGCTGCTAGGTTTCAGAACATGTATACAGAATTTTGATTGGCCAAGTTTTCCGGCGGCCATCTTGGAGTTTCTGAAAATTTTAGGAAATCAGTTAAGATGCTACTACTCAAGAACCGCTTGAACGATTTCAAGCGGACTCAGCTGAAAGAACCCTAGAGTAGTGTGCTTCAGAGCTTGTATATAAGAATTCTGATTGGTCGATTTGTTCCGCAGCCATCATGAATTATCCAAAAAATGGCTCGAAATCGTATAAAGCGCTACTCCTCATTAACCGCTTGTTCCAGTGGCCATCTTGTTCTCCAAAGTGACACCTCAGGAACTGCTGTACGCATCAGGCTAAGGCTTATTAGATTTAATTTCATCGATAACTAAGGGTGATTAAAGTTTGCTCAAGAGAATGTGATCCTTGATAAAACATGGTTGTCATGGACAAATCAAAATTTTGAGTTTGATGGCCATATTCGAAAGACAGTCTTCTCTTGGTCTGCAAATCTACTTTTCTCAATACCCCTGCAGAAGCTATTTTGGACAGCTTGATTGTTAACCCTTTAAAGGTAAAATTTGGTTAAGAAAAAATGTAAATATCTGCCTATTGAATGTCCATTTATAGGCTGAGCGAATCCAATTCATGAAAATTTATCACTGGAATAACTGGCTCGGTTATCGAGCTAGTCTTTCCAGTAGTAAATTTTCAAAAATTGGATTCTCAAGCTGTAAAGGGACATTCTACAAGAACATAGAGGCCTGTTTTGGCTGGCATGTCTATTAAAGGGTTAATGATCATAATTTGTCAAGAAAAATTAAATATTTGCTTAGTGAAAATCCAATTACACCCAAAAGAAGACGCCAGTATTTTTGATATTTTAACACTGGAATTACTGACTGGGTTATAATATTTTTTTGTCCTGCAAATGGACATTTACCATGACGATTACAGAGGCATGCTTTGCCTGGTTTTACCGTTAAATGATTATCTCTATGTGTTTTGTTCCCGTCATTGTGTGAGCGCAGGACTAATCTCTTGGCCATGCATTAGCGCCATTATCACATGTAATTCCATGATGTAATACCCCTGTTCGCAAATTTTTCCTTTTAAGAGCATTTGGCATATTATATGGGACGTAATGGACTTGATGTGAGCTGATCACAATTCATAAAATATTTGTGGAATGACTCAGAATGGGATGATCTCATAAAGCAGACAATAGTATGCTTCTTGTGGCATAAAGATTGACATGGTAGCATTTCTAATGTGTCATTACCCAGCAGATGGTGGTAAAAAGCCTTTTCACACATTCTCACTGATAAGCAGCAGTTGGTATTGATTCCAAATAGAAAATATCAAATGTGAAACATTTACCCGTATTTCAAATTTGTTTTAGGACATTTGTATGACATCTACCAATATCTTGCCTTCATAACCACATGCGACACCCTTGCCATACATGGTCAATAATGTTATATCTGACCATCAATCTTACTCACTTGGTGTTGTGCGCGTGTTCCCAGTAATCATTCTCTTACCGAATAACCAGTCTAATCAATATAATTCTATTTTATTGTCAAATATGGTTGTTCCGAGTAGAAGAAATTCCTACACACATGGACATAAATAGAAACCAGTAGTTATATGAGTTGTGCCATGAATATCTAATATTAGAAAAAAGCTTTGTCACGATAATATTTCTGAATATTAAACTGCACTATATTACACAGCTAACAGTAAAGACTGCGCATCATGAAAGCCTTCACAATGCACCTTTGCCTTTCACCATTTAATGGTCACAGTTTTTCACAATAATTGAAATTTTTCCTTGAGTGTATGTCCATTTGCAAGCCAAGGTAAGGCAAGTTTTGAAAATATTTCACTGGAATGACTGGCTCGATTATCATTCTAGTTGTAAATTTGCAAAAATAGTCTTATCTTGACCTTCAAAACCACTGCAGAGGCCGAGTTTGGCCAGCTTGACCATTAAAGGGTTAATCATATAGATGGTCAAGATCGCTGAAGATTGATCAAGAAGATCAAAATCTCTGCTAGATCAATGTCCATAATTTGCAGGCCAAGAGAAGAATATCTTTAAAAATTGACCACTAGAATGACTGGTTTGGTTCAGTACTGAACCAGTCATTCAAGCAATACATTTTCAAAAAAGTATTTTATTGGCATACAAATGGATATCAATTAATTAAGCACAAATTTGAATTTCCATGAGCTTTCTTCCCATACACATTATGCCAGTGGTTGCCTCTGGGTTTTCTTATTTACTTAAGCTGCCTCCAGTGGAACCTATCAACAACGTTGACATTTAGTTCTTGACTTCCGAGTTTTCTTTCTGTATAATTGTCATATCAGGTCCTTGCTGTTTGCATTCCACACTGTCTCTTTGTTGTTCTTAGTGCTTCGTTTGGCGCTTTTCGAACTGGTGTGTCTGCATTTACTGTAGCATCATTAGATACCAAGTGAGTGTTTGTTTCAATCACGTCAATCTTATTTTCTCAGTCCATTTCTCTTCCTTTGTTCTTTCCAAACCTTTTTATTCTTTATTATATGTGGCCATTTTATTACCATTCCCTGCAGGGGGAAGAGGGTATAGTGTGTGTGTGTGTGTGTGTGTGTGTGTGTGTGTGTGTGTGCGTGCGTGCGTGCGTGCGTGCATGCGTGCGTGCGTGCGTGCGCGCACACATGCATGTACGCGCGCGCGTGCATGTACGCATGGGTGTGCCTGTTTGTCTGTGTCTTTGGAGCTGTATTAAAAAAAACCTACTGAGATGATTTGGCTCACATTTTAACACAACGAAGGAACTAAGCGGTGCAAGAGGATTTCCACACTTTGGCTGTGATCCAGATTGGATCAAATTCGGCATATGTGGATGCTCAGAAACTACTAGTCCAATTCCGCTCAAATCTTAACACATGAACGGGTGTGATGTTAAAGTATGATGCCACAACTTTGGGCTTGATCCAGAAAAATCTGGAAAAATCAAGGAAAAAAGTCTAGAAATTCCAAAAGACTTTTTACAATGTGACAGAAACGGGAGGCCGAATGCCAGCTATCTCTGATTGCTCTTGTCTTCATTACTCTTCTTAGGAGTCTTTGATGAAAGGCACCAATGTTCATGACCAATTTTGACAACTAAAGGGATAACATGGGATATAACAGTCCAGACAGCGGGGTCTCTGAACCGACCCCTGAGGATGACTACCAGGCTGACCTGGAAGAACAGTCCTTGGAGGACGCCTTCCTCCCGCTCTCCTACCACAGTGAAGAGGAAGATTTCCTAACCCCTATTGAAGACACCAGAATAGAAGAGGACGCACTGTCGGCCGAAAACTTACCACTGATCCTAAATGAAATGGATTATAGGTAAGAATAAACACTTATTTCTTACAACTATGTAATGACTATTTTAATTAACCATCCAGAACCTGGTCCAGTATCGTTTTTTCCCTGATGAGTATAACCAAACTTGGTACGAAACGCCATGAGTCAGCATTTCACTGGAATGAATACTTAACCCTGTGGCAGTGACGGGACGTATTATCAGCTAGAAATAATTAGGTTCCTAGTCCAACGGGACATATTTATTATCGACAAGAGACAATTGGTTTGCAGGAGCGATGGGACGTGTTATCGTCTAAACCTACCACCAGTTTTCGATCGCTAAATACGCAAGCATTACAGGCATTTTATCCAATCAAACTTAGCGGTGCATTATTTTCTAAATCCACTGTCGATTGGTCAATCCAGTTTGTTTAAAAAATTTGGCGGCAAAATATAAATAGTTTTCTTTGAATGAGATTCCTAGCGTAAAATTGTCAACGAGAGCATGTTGATTCCTTTATTTAACCGAGTACTCGATTCCCCGATGGACGGAATCGCTTAGTGAGTATGTGAAATTAGACTAGTGAGCATGTTTAAATTCAGTTGATTGGTCGAGAGTCACGAAGAAATTAAGATGGCCACGCTCATGATTTATAATTTTGTTTGATAAAATATTACATAAAACTGAATATCTACACTAACGCCTAAAAGATTTAAAGTGCGCATCCTTACATAGCTTGTCCGTTAATACCATTATCTCCCACCCGTCCTTTAACTCCTAGGGAGATATTGGCATGCTTGCACTGTCTAATTTGTGTTCTACAATCAACTATCCTGATAGGGCATGTTACGGGGCCACTACTGGGTCAATACTGGCCCTTAACATGTATTATTAGCTCACGTGGCCTGAAAGGCCAAGTGAGCTTATGCTGTGGCGACCATCCGTCGTCCGTCAACTTTTGCTTTGAAATGCTACTCCTCCTTAACCAATAGCCACATCTTAGCTAAATTTTGGTCAAAGGATGCTATTGTGCTCGGATCCGGAACTTCTCTTTGGAGTTTTGATTCAAAAATTTTTTGCCTCAAAATCTTAGATTTTATTAAAAATTTACCGGAAATTGTTAAATTGCTTCTTCTCCTTAGAATTTTGACCAATTTCAACCAAATATGGCTGAAAGAATCCTATAGTAATTCGCTCTAGATCTTCCATTCAGAATTTTGTTGCGTAAATATTTTGAGTGAAAATCCTAGATTTTATTAAAAATTTACCAGAAATTGTTACATTGCTTCTTCTCCTTAGAATTTTGACCAATGTCAACCAAATTTGGCTGAAAGAATCCTATGGTAATTCGCTCTAGAACCTCCATTCAGAATTTTGTTGCGTAAATATTATGAGTGAAAAGCCTAGATTTTATTTTAAATATACTGGAAATTGTCAAATTGCTTCTTCTCCTTACCCGTTTGACCGATTTCAATCAAATTTGGCTGAAAGGATCCTATGGTCATAGGTTATAGAACTTGCATTCAGAATTTGGCTGAAAGGACCCTATTATGGTAGGATCCAGAACTTCAATTCAGAATTTTGATTCATCAATTTTTTGGGTGGCAATCTTAGATTTTATGAAAATGTACCTGAAATTGTCAAAATGCTTCTTACCATTCCGAGTGATTTCAACCAAATTTGTGTGAAAGGACCCTATGGTCGCAGGCTCCAGAACTTCCATTCAGAATTTTGATTCATCAGTCTTTTGCGTGAAAATCTGAGATTTTATGAAAAATGTACCGGAAATTGTCAAATTGCTACCCCTCTAGCTGCTTGACATATTTAAAAAAAATTTCACTGAAGGATTCTATGGTGGTAGGTAGGCTCTAGAAATTCTATTCAGAAATTTGATTGATCAATTTTTTTGCTGAAAATCTTAGTTTATGAAAAATTTACCAGAAATTGTCAAAACACTGCTTCTCCTTAGTTGCTTGACATATTTTGGCTAGAGTGACCCTATCAAGGTAGACTAGAATTTTCATTCAGAATTTTGATTGGTAAATTTTTTGGGTGACCATCTTGAATTTTCCGAAAATTATCCATCATATATATTTAAATGCAAATGGTTCAAATGCTAATGGTCCAGGTGAGCGCCGCCTACAGGCCCTTGGGCCTCTTGTTAGAGTAAGCAGTCGTGAGGCATATTGGCTTGTTATTGCCCTTTGAAATCAACTTTGTTGATTGTTCCAGTTTTATTTCCATTTTCTATTGTTCTTTCATGTTTTTTTCTTCAGGATAATATCGTGAATACGACTGATCAGGTTGAGATTTCATGTAAATGATGATTCTGTAATTCTATTTTCTGTGCGATTTTATTAACCCTTACCACTCAATGTCAAAATTTTTAATTTTCAAATTAAATTAAAAGAAGAACTGGTGTTCACTTCTCAACAGATTTGGTGGAAGATGTTGCTGTCGTAGATAGCAACATCATCTACCAAAACCAAAATTGTGGAAAAATGTACACCAGTTTCTAAGATAGACTATTGACATCAGATGTACTTGATGTGAATGTACTGTACCATTTTATTTTGAATCACTTAAGCTTCCATTGTAAACTACATGTATATCAAGTACCATTTCCTCTATATAAGAGTGTCATATTACTTAGTAGGACTGGTGAGAAAATTGTTGAATATTTTGAGATCGATTGAACTGGAAGATGTTGTTGCATTAGGTGACAACATGTTCCAGTGGTAAAGCTTGCGTGATGTATGATTGAATACTGTATTATTTGTAACCTTTCAGTGTAAATATAAAATACAGTGTACTCGAAGTGAGAGGGAGAGAGAATCTAATCTTAGGTAATCAGACTGGACTATGTATAGTAGATTTGTTGAATATATCGAGTCCAATTTGATTGGAAACTGCTGCTGTTTTGGACAACATCACAACAATAGATGGCAATTAAATTTGTCAAAATATAGTCAACAAATTATTACTTTAGATTGCAGGTACTTTTGATCTTTATTGCTATTCATTCCTAGATTATTACCCTTGCCCTAAGGGGAAAAGGGTATTGCGTGTGTGCGTGCATCTGGTATTGCATCTAAAAATCTAGTGATCCGATTGCCTTACAATTTTAACACAGCAAAGCAACATAACCTAAACAAGGATTTCCAGACTTTCGCTGTGATCTGGACAAAACCTCAGGATCCAGATCGGATACAAATAAATTTTAATCTATGGCCATCTCGGAAACGTCTTATTAGATTTTGCTCAAATTTTAACAAAGGAGACGGTGTGATCATACATTAACCCTAAGGAACCTATGAGCCACCTGGACGGCACGCAAAAAGCGTACAAATAAACCTACGAGCCATCTGGACGTTGTTATTACACCACAAAAACATCAATTACCGTTCAATCACTACTTGCTAAATCAATTATCTGCATTTAGCTATCAGAATAACATTTTTATGCCTGCATACACACCTCCCCATGCTTATTCCTATTAATATGGACCCTCAACCAGGCTACTGCTTAAGTCCATCTCCAGCATACTGACAGCTATATACTGGCACCAGACTATACTCACCCCATAGCGACGCTTGTCACTAAGCGTGCTTGCGCATGCGCACTGGAGCCCAAATAGGAAACAGATTCACTTTTCAATTATTCTGCAAGCAGAACAACTGCACAAATATTATCAGAAAGTTTTTATAGCGTTGCGCTGTGTCAGCTTACACTTGAAGGACTTCTTCACGCTAAGATATGCCTATTATGAAGTCTATCCTACCAAAATTATGTTTTTGGAACTATTTTGTGGTTATATTGAACTTTATAACTATGTATATAGATGTTACCGGTTTTCGTGGGTTTCATTTTCGTGGTAACAACTATAACATGCCTAAGTCATCATCATATAAAAACACTCTATTACTCCAGTGAACCCTTAATCACTTTCAGTTAAAAGAAAAAATAGTGCGCTCTCGTTTCGTGGTAACTTAATTACTATGCCTATATCATCATCATCATATTAATTCTCTAGCATTTAACCAAGAACCCTTATCAATTTACCTCTAGTGCATTATAAGGATTATCATTTATCCCTATGCAAGTTTGTTTTCTTGTCGGTAGGGATTTTGATTTCTAATTTGAACTTTCCCGCCTTTTTAGAAGTGTGTTTTATGTTTCTAGTCTTCTACTAAGCGGTATGCTTCATTTTTACGCTTTTTTCGTTTTTAGGAGTCCGCTAAGGATATCTTCTGCTATTAAGGAAGCTAAGAAACAGGATGTTTCTTCAAGTTCTGACGATAGCCCGAAGGCTAGGGGGCATTCCCGCAAATGGGGGAAACCGATCCCTCTAACCTCCATGCAGGTTAAGAAATCTCCTAAGCAGAAGTCTAGAGCGACTAAGCTCTCAAAGGTGGGCTCGTGTAGTGCACCGGGTCAAAGCCGTGGTGGCGGAGGCTGAGGCTGACGTCCATAAGGCTGGTATTTATGCTAATGCCAATTTTTCGATAAGAAAAAAGAAATCTAAGCAGAAGTCTAGAGCGACTAAGCTCTTGAAGGTGGGCTCGTGTCGTGGGCATAACCCACAAGCCGTGGTGGCGGAGGCTGAGGCTGACGTCCATAAGGCTGGTACTTATGCTAATGCCAATTTTTTGATTATACCGCTCGTCAAGGTTCTTTGTAGATCGCCCATTGCCAAGAATTTGAGTCCTAGTCTTGCTAGTTCTTCCGGTTCCGTTGTGGTGGACTCGGGTCCTCTGGACTCGGGTTTACTTCCTTTTTCCATTTTAACTTCCATTTTAGCAAGACATCCGGGTCTTCAGGATCCGGTTCTTTCTTCTCTGGCGTCCGTTTCTGGTAGGACTTCCGGTTTGGCAGGAAATCCAGGTCATCAAGATCCGGTTATTACTTCCGTTCCATCCGTTCCAGGTATATCTTCCATTTTTGTAGGACATCCGGGTCTTCAAGATCCGGTTCCTAGTTCCGTTTCCGGTTTTAGCGGCGCTTCCGGTGATGCCGGATATCCGGGGTCTGTGGACTCCTATTATTTTTCGTCTTCTGGTGGAAGCGCTTCCGCTTCCGGTTTGGATTCCTGTCTGTACACTTCCGCTTCTGTTTCTAGAGGTGTACTTCCGTGTCGTTCAGACTCGGATAGACTTCTGTCCTCAGGACAGGGGTTACTTCCGTTTTCTGGATCTACCTCCATTCTTTCCGTATCCGGTCTGACTTCCGGTTTTGTGTATTTCCGGTTCCTTTGTTTATTCTTGGGTTTTTTTACAGTGCGTCCGGGTTCAGTTTCCAGTTTGCGCATTTCCGTTTCATATTTTTTCACTTCTGGATTCGTACATCCGGGGATAGGGTCATTACCGGTTTCATGGTGTTCTATGATTAACTTCCGGTTCTGTTTTCCTTTTTTTGGATAGCTCTTACTGAGATTCCAGGTTTGTCTTTCCTAGGATCTAGTCATCATCGTGCCTAAGAGTTAGTCTTATTTCAGTAAGTGCTTTTAAAGTCGGAATATTTAATCGCTGAAAATATTAATTCCGAGACATTGCCAGTCTTGAAGTTTCTCTTGAAATTGTAGATATTCAGCAATTATTCTTTTATCAGTGAAACATTTCAACGTAATTAAAGACTCTTCCGACTGGTTGCCGGATGGGTTTTTTGTTGCAGTCGATAAGTCAGTGTATTTTACGCATTATCACTAGATGTCGCAATTAAAATTAGTTTTTAATTTCATCGAATGTTAGATGGCCAGTTGTCTTCGGGCCGTTCAGCCTTTTTTCGCGCTCTTTTTTCCTCTTATGTCGGCAGGTTGACATACTTATTTTATCCAAAGGGTGTTATTTTCTTGAAGAAAATCCCCGTTTCTAGCGTAATTCTTAGTCTAATTCTGACAAGCGCTGAAAGGAATAGTTTCAGTAGTGGATTTATAGGGAAGAGAATGGCTCTAAGATTAATGATTACAAGAGCTAGAAAACGCTGAGAATAGAGAAATAAGATTATGGTGAAGGAAGAAGGAATAAAAACCGAGTTTTCTTCTGCGTTGTTACAGTCATGGTTTAGGTGAGTCTTTTTGCTTAGATTTTATATCGCCTCTGTTTTTAAGCATTTTGTTTTGTGTTTTCATCCCGTAGTGTTTAATCATAATCAAGTATTAGTGTTTTGTGTGTTTAACATCCAGGTGTTCCTGGGATTCATTATCATTCTCAATCATTCCTTTTATTAGGATATCAATCTCAATGACATCCGTCTTTACATGATGATAATATTGGTTCTAAGTCTTTAATAATAATGAGTAAGATAAGTATAGGTCTCTTCCTTCATCCTCTGCTCCTTCTGCTAAACTTTTCTTCTAGTCATGTTCTCCTTCCTCTCTCTCTCCTCTCTCTCTCTCTGTCTCTCTCTCCCCTCCTCTGGGCTTTTCCCGTATTTCATCTTCTATGTATCCTATCCAGAGATCTTCTGGTCCTGTTCTTTCCTCTTCATCTTCCATTCTTCTTAATTCCTCTCTTCCTCCTCCTTCCTCTTTTGATCATCTTGATCTGATTGTTTCTGTCATTCTCTCTTTTGACTTGAGTTTCTAATTGTTGATTACGGTCTGTTTTTTTCATTGTTTTCTGTTTTTAGGGATTCGTCCCTTGTTCGTTCTTTCATGTCAGCTTTTTTCTCTATTCTTTCCATGGCCTCTGGTCAGGATGTTGTATCTGTTCACATTCCTTCTGATCAATCTTTTTCCTTTTCTGATTCTTTACGTTTTTCTAACCTTCTAGCTTCCAAGAGGCCTTGCTCTCCTCTTTCCATTTGAACTGTTGATTCTATGGCCTCTGGTGACTCTTCTCATCTCTTTTCTTCTTCATCTCCTAATCCTTCTTCTTATTCTTCTATTCCCTAGTCAGTCAGGGCTGAGGAGATTTTGTCCAGTCAGGGTCTCTTCGGATGACTGGTCCCTGTCTCTCTGGTGGATTGGTTAGACTCTTTCTCTTCTTTTTAAGGACAAGTTTTCTATAGACCTTCCTTCTTTTGTGTCGGCTCTTTCCTCTTTTAATTCTTTTTTCTTGTCTCCTATGGTCTTTTTAATTGACAATTTGGTCATTGTCATGTTAGTTTTCTTTGTAAATTATGTTAATTCTAAGGAATTTATACATACATGAGAGCGTTCAGCCTAGGGTAGGTTTTCCTACCCTGTCATTAAATCTTAGTAAAATGATCTCTAGTCACTCTGAAACATTTATATCTGCATTAATTTTAATTTAACAAGGGGATATGTCATGATTAAATCTCAAGATTCTTACTCCCAAGTCAAGATGGAGACCATCTTGCAGATCTTTTCCAGTCTAGAGCAGGTTATGTGGTCATTTCCATTGACCAAAATGACGCCTTCTTTCATGTTTTCATTTACCCTTCCTTCAGTAAATTCCTAAGTTTTGCTTACTAAGATCAAGTTTGGCAGTTTCGCGTCATGTCTTTTGGCCTGACCACGGCTCCTTTGCTTTTTCTCGCATAGTCTCAGCCGTGCCAGAAATTTTCGCTGTCGTTCTATCCATCTCGACATTTATATAGACGATTGGTTAGTAAAGTAAGTCTTCTTCAATTCTCTCAGGAACCTAGGGTGGATTTTAAATCTAAAGAAATCAAGCCTAGTTCCATCTCATATCCTTATGCATCTAGGCGTTTCTTTCGACCTGGGCCGGTTTCTAGTCTTCCCCTCAGATCCAAGAATAGAGGCTTTATCAGTGGATATGGAAATCCTGTCTACTTCTCCCATGGTAAGAGCAAGATTCTAAGAGTGATAGGACTGATGGTCAGCGTAGAGAAAGTAATTCCTTGGGCGGCGCTGATGAGAAGACCCTTCCAAATGTATTTAATGTCCTTTTGGAAGCAGTCAGTCCACTCTATTTACCATCAGATTCCCATCAGAGAACATTTGATCCCTCATCTAGATCTGTGCGTTTGGAGAATCTCGAGTCTGAGGTCCTCGAGAATAAGGCTTCTTCAAGATCTCAGGAAATTATTGACTCTGCCAGAAGGGAATCGACCTGTCGAGTTTACAAGGGTCGACTTAAAAAATTTTTGGTGAGTGGTTTTCAGACCAAGGTTTCATGCCCAATTCTTTGCCCTGTAGGTGGGGCTTAGAATACACCTTCCGTATCCTCTGCGTGTCGTACGAGGCGACTAAAGGAGGTAAGGGTGAGGTAACCCTGACAGAAACCTTGAGTGCTGAAGACAGAGGTTCCAGGCCGCACGGCGCACTCTAATAAACCGTTGATCCACGCACTTAACGCTTATGATCATGTCGATAGTCACTTACAGGACTGGCAGTATGATCAGCGAACGAAAAGAAGATGCCCAATTCTGGTTCTATACCACAAGTATTAGATTTTTTATCCTATCTGTTTGATTCTTTACATTTGTCAGCTAATACGGTCAGGGGATATAGATTTTCTCTGCCGTCTTCCCTTCCTTGTCTTCTGAATGCTGATGTCAAGGATACTAAGACTTAATAGTTTTATTAGAGGTCTAGGTAATATTCGTCCTCCGATTGCTACGCCTTTACCTTCCTGGAATTTGGCTTTGGTTCTTCAAGTTTTGGCAGGTCGCCATTTTGAACCTATTTCTTGTATCAGTATTAAGCTTTTAACTCTCAAAGCTGTTTTTCTTGTTGCTGCTGCCTCTGCTAGAAGGCGTTCAGAGATTCATGCTCTTTCTGCTGAAAAGGATAGATTTATAGTTTCAGGAGACGGTTTGGTTTTATACCACAGAAGGGACTTTATCTAAAACTCAGTCTAACCGCTTTCCTGCTAGTCCGATCATTTTAAAATCTTTATCGTCTTTTTCGCTATCCGATAAATTTGGGTGTCCTGTTAGGGCATTAAGAACCTGCAAACAGCGAACCGAGTTTAAAGAGTCGATCCATCCCATTTATGGGTTTCCTACGCAGAAGAGTTATCTAAGCCGGTCTCAAAATCTACGATTGCCAGATGGATTTGTGAGACAATTAAGCATTGTTATGAGATAGCCTCACCGGATCAAATTAATCTCTCCCAGATTAAAGCCTATACGTTAGAGGTATGGCTACTTCTTTCGCTCTTTTGACGGTTCGTCTTTAGATGAGGTCATGCAGGTGGCAGGATGGAAATCTGAATCCACTTTTACATCTTTTTATCTCAAAGACCAGAGTGCAGCAGCCTCCTTCTTTCGTAACATTACTATATTAACTAAAAAAGCCGAAGACCATTTACCAAACATTTTCCACCATTTTCGTTAGGACTGTGCGTCTGTGAGAGATGGTGAGAGTCTTCTTTTGGTTTTTCTTTTCAAGTTTTCCTTATTTGTTAATTATGGTGTGATTGAGTTAAATGCACAATTATGTTATGTTATTAACATTTGGAGAAGATTGGTTCGATTTTTATCCTTGTTTGTTGATTCTCAAATCTCCTCCCACCAAATGTTTAAATGGGGCACTGACCAAATCTATTGAACGGTAATGGATGTTTTCGTGGTGTAATAACAACCCCCCCCACAGACCCCCCCCCCCTTGTGGGTTGGTCTGTTTCTTTATTAACCACTATAAAAACACTTACCATTCAATCACTACGACCCGGCCTCAGCCACCCTGCGTGGTAAGATTTGAGAATTGGCCTTTAATATTTAGCACTTAAATTTAGAAAAGTGAATCTGTTTCCTATTTGGGCTCCAGTGCGCATGCGCAAGCGCGCTTAGTGACAAGCGTCAGTATGGGGTGAGTATAGACTGGTGCCAGTCTATAGCTGTCAGTATGCTGGAGATGGACTTAACCAGTAGCCTGGTTGAGGGTTCATATTAATAGGAATAGGCATGGGGATGTGTGTATGCAGGCATAAAAATCTTATTCTGATAGCTAAATGCAGATAATTGATTTAGCAAGTAGTGATTGAACGGTAAGTATGTTTTTATAGTGGTTAATAAAACAACATACCAACCCACAGGGGGGTCTGTGGGGTTTTTTTCCAATAAGTTGATATTTTATCCAAGCAAACTTAGCGTTACATTACGTCAGATGATTGAATTTTATAAATCCACTGTTGATTGGTCAATTCAGTTTGTTTACAAATTTCTATGGGAAAATATAAATAGTTTTCTGTGAATGAAATTCCTAGCGTAAAATCGTCAACGATAGCGTGTCGATTCCTATATTTAACCGAGTACTCGATTCCTTGATGGCCGGAATCGCTTAGTGAGCACGTTCAAATTCAGTTGATTGGTCGAGATTTGCGAAGAAATTAAGATGGCCGCGCTCACGATTTATAATTTTGTTCGATAAAATATTACATACAGCTGAATATCTACATTGACGCCTAAAAGATTTAAAGTGTGCATCCTTATATAGCTTTCCCATTATCTCACACCCGTTATTTAGCTTAGACTAGGGAGATATTGGCATGCCTCTGCGGTCTAATTTCTGTTCCTCAATCATCTATCCTGATAACGCATGTTACGGGGCCACTACTGGGTCCATACGGGCCCATAAGCTGGATTATAAGAGTAAGCACAGTCATTAGGCATATTGGCTTGTTATTGCCCTCTGAAATCACCTTTGTTGACTATTCCAGTTTTATTTCCGTTTTCTATTGTGCTTTTATCTTGTAAATGTTTCTCTTCTTTTTTTCTTCAGGATAATATGGTGAATACGATAGTGATCAGGTTGAGATTTCACGAAAATGATTATTCTGTAATTCTGTCTTCTGTGTGATTTATTAACCCTTACCACTCTGTCAAAACTTTTAATTTTCAATTTTGTCGTAGATAGCAACATCATCTACCAAACTAAAATTGTTGAAAAATGTACACCAGTTTCTTTGCTATTGGCACACTAAAAGATAGAATATTGACATCAGAGTGGTAAGGGTTAAATCTGATGTGCTTGATGTAAATCTATTGTACCATTTTATTTCGAATCACTTATTGTATAAGCTGCCATTGTAAACTACATGTATATCAAATATACTTTCTTCTATGTAAGAGTGTCATATTACTTAGTAGGACTGGTGATTAAATTGTTGAATATTTTGAGATCGATTGGACTGGAAGATGTTGCTGCATTAGGTGACAACATGTTCCAGTGGTAAAGCTTGCATGTTATAGGGTTGAATACTGTATTATTTGTAAACTATCAGTGTTAATATCAAATAAAGTTTACTCGAAGTGAGAGGGAGAGAGAGAATCTCATCTTAGTTAATCAGACTGCACTATGTATAGTAGATTTGTTGAATATAGCGAGTCCAATTTGATTGGAAACTGCTGCTGTTTTGGACAACAATAGATTCCAACTAAATTTGTCAAAATATACTCAACAGATTGCTTCTTTAGATTGCAGCTACTCTTGATCTGTATTGCTATTCATTCCAGGATTATTACTCTTTCCCTAAGGGGAAAGAGGATATTGTGTATATGTGTGTGCCCAGTGTCCCCGGTAAAAAGCTACTGATCCGATTCTTTAAAAATTTTAACACAACAAAGCAACAATACCTAAACAAGGGTTTCCAGACTTTGGCTGTGATCTGGACAAAACCCAGTATCCAGGTTGGATACAAATTTTAATCCATATCTCGGACTACTGATTAGAGCATCCGTCGATGATTTGCGCGTGTTGGGATCAGTTTATATATTTTAAATTCTGAATTCCAAATTTCATGGTAACCATAGACACCGCTAACCTGGTGAATATTTTGAAACTAATTTCAAGTACTTTGATTTGACTGGAAGCTGTTGCTGCCCAACTCACCAGGGCAGCAAAGGCAAACTAATTCTAAAATATTCACCAGCTTTCCTTTATGGTAACGTTAAAATGAGATATGGGCAATTCGTCTCTTACCTTGATCTTGTCTGTGTTACATTGTGTAGATTTCACTCTGCTGTCGCCGCTACTCACATAACAAATTCATTTGACGTTTTGCCCCTCCCCCATCAGCCCCTTCCAACCCAAGCAGTGTCACAGGCCAAGCAGTGTCACAGCCTAGGTTGTCTCGCATTCTACAACCATAGGGCCATGATATGGTAAATCACCAGATTTGGTTATATACCTTCAACTTTGACAATCTTCCATCAACCCCCCCCCCCCACCCCCACCCCCACCCCCTCAGGGAATGGAGCCTAGTGTAAACAGTGTCTCCTAACCCACAAGCATATCAGTAATTTACACAATAATTTTGATTGAATTCAACCAAAAGCTTTCTGAGGAGATGGATGGACGGACAGATTGATGGACGTGATTGTAATATCCCTGCAGTTTTTTCAAAACGTGTGGGTTTAATTAAGAGATTAAATTTAATTTATTGATATTTGATTCAAATCGCACCCAATCTCAAATGGTACATAGAGCTTACATAGTCATGGTCACAGTGTAAAAAATATTTTTTTCGTTCAGAATTTTTGGGGATTTGCAAAACTATATATTTTCGGAAAGCTTTTAATGTGTCAATTTCAAAAACCAATGTTTGCATTTGCACAAAAGTCTTCATGGCGGCCATCTTAAATTTAAAAATGACCGCCATCGAAAATCTTTGAAATCCAATATATCTGCAACCATATGACCTAGATTAATAATTTTGATGTCTATATCCATGTTTTCTGGGTCAGTGAATGCATTGGTAACATTTATAATAAACTTCAAATAACAGAAATCATGTTTTGGTAGATAAGTCCTGACTTAATATGTAATTTACAGACAGCATCTGCAAATTTGTAACTTTTTGTGATAATGTTGCAATGATGAATTTTATTTGACATAAAACAGAGTTATCTCACCAATTTAATCTAAGTATTCAAGCAACAATCAATGTGCTGCATCAGTTGCTGTCTACCTAGCAACATTGGCATCATCTTCATCATCTGCTATAGAGACATCAACGATTGAGTCATCATCATTTTCACACTCTGCGCTGCTTTGGATTTGCACGAGCATCGATGAGAGGAACAATTCGATTTGCATTGACACCTAACCATCTAAATGAGAGACTTTGGAGCTGGTAAAACATCTGTTGTTTTTGCCTTTAGTTGGCCACCTGTCTCCTTGTAGTATCCATTCTGTAGTGGATCCAGAAACACATGATGTGAAATGTGTGCCTGACCCCACACATTTGCCTGGACTTGTACTCTAAGGACATGCTGTTTCAAAGCACCAATAGTAGGCGGTATACTTTCACTATCAGCAAGCTGCTTACAGAATAAATGCCAACGTAACTCTGGGATGTTCTCGATTCTAATAGACTTTGGACAGTATGCAGCACACACAAATTTTGCCAGAGTTGAAAGTAGCTCATCTGTGACCTCAGTGCTTCTCGATAAATTTATCAGAGCATCGATTACATCGCTGTCTGCCTTTAGGAAAAGCTTTAACTATGTTGATTTACCTATCCTAGAGAACCTGCCAATTTTGTCTTCTCCAGTAAAGGCATGGAATGCAGGTAATGCTCTTACTTTCTTCATGCCTAGAGTTTTCCATATAGGCGTAGCTTAATGGTACCAGAAACCATTGAGATAGACGTACTCTTAGGTAGATTGTCATAATATGCTATTGCCAGCACTAAGACATCAGTGTCTGGAGAGAAAATCACCAACTCTGCTGTATCAAGATTTCGCTGTGTTGCACATATGGCATAATAGGTCATTAATGTATCAGCTTCCTCATGATTGTTGTTCTCAAAATGTAGGCTTCTATTACTTATCGTCTGGCCTGATGCTGATGCTATGACCAAGGTAGATGAGTCTTTATTGTACTCAATAGTCTTCTCTGCCAGATACTGCGCAAGGTCATTCTTTGTTTGGTCATGAGACAAAAACTTGTCATAGTGATATGCTTGATACTGGTATCATCTTTGACTTGATATCTAATTGGATCCTTCCCATGTCGTCGTTTCTCTCTGGTCGTGTTTTTCAGGGAATCTGCTTGATATGTATCAAATACAAGAATGATCTCATCATATCCTACTGTCAGACTCATTAACCTGTCATTAAAACATTTACTAAGGTCGTTGACTGTCACAATAGTTGCTGGTTTCTTTGCCAGCTTCTGGACAAGAACCATTCCATCCACAACTGCGATTCTCCTACTAGATTCCTTAGTTGCGATGGCAGTTGCTTCTGTTGCACCTAATAAGAGTGAATCCTCTGTGCTCTCGGTTTGTGGTAGGTCAGTCAGGAGCTTGATTAACTTCAACTTGTCGGTGCACTGTAGGACAGAGCCACACGGAGCAAACAGCGCCCTCGGTGTCAGTGTGAATTCAAAGTTGCCGATCGAATACTTCAAATCAATGTCTCGACTCGACTTTGCGAGAATCATCAGCCTAGCATATAGATCTTTAGTTTCCTTGAGATCAACAGCTTTGTCATGAATACGTACTGTTGTCTTTTTGTTTCCAGATGTATACATCTTGTTTTTCTCACGCTTCACTGGTACCCAAAGGCTTACCTCTCCATTAATGCGCTCTTTCACATACTCTTCATATAATGTCTGTCCTCTTTCGTCTACATCCAGGATTTGTGGTACCGACTCTTGTGGTACATAAGCAAGTGAGATAATGTTGTAGATCATGTCACCTTCAGCAGCGAAAGGAATACCATGAGTCAGTATGGCAGGCTTTATCTTGTCGATTGTGGTGGGTTCATGTTTAACAGCACTTGCTCCAATGCCATGGTGATCTCTGACCTTGACTTCTTGCAAATCAAATTGACACTTGAATTCCTGGGATAACCGTGACAGTTCTGGAGCAGCGAGGAAAAATCGATGTCTCGCATTTGCATTGTTAGATATTCCAATTAGTCCTGAGTGCACTTTCATCATTTTGTTCAGATACTCACATGCATGATCCGCACCAATTGAAGTGAATGGAATGTCATTCTTAGTCACTGCAATGTTTTCAGTTTCAAATTCTTGCAATGTGTCTGGATGATTCTGCTTGAGTGCATACATATCTGCTATGTATCTTGGCCAAAGACGTTTGTATTTGATTCTATCAAAAGCAAAGAATAACTTGCTCAGTGCTTCTCCAGCTTCAAGATGAAGGGTCAGATCAGTATTTCTGGATGCTGCGATAAAGAAAAGGATTGTTTCCACACGGTGCAGATAGTTCATTAATGACTTGAACATCGCATGTTGGGACCTCTTTGTCACCCATGTCTGAAAGAGATTCAGCATATCAGTATTAGACAGCACTTGGAGAAGATTGCTATGAGCCGGCATCACTGATTCTGCCCGGCTGGCTTGGTTTGATTTACTGCATGCCTCTTCTATGTCATCTGTAGCTGATATGCATGCATCCCTTAGATTTGGATACTCTTTGAAGAATTTGTCAAAGACCAGTTCATACAATGCGATGTAAGAGTAGATATGAGCATGAAGAGAACGTGAGTAGTGCTTGCATTTCAGGATTTGTGTCATTGTGGTAGAGCTAAAGACATCAGCCTCGATCCATGCATCGTTTATTCCGGAATTCTCAATAGAAGTACCGAGAGCTCTCAATGCAGCCATGACGACATGGAGTTCACCAAGTCTTGGGATAACACCACTCTTTAAATTGGCGTTGACATCTACAAGCTGCACTGCTTTCTCATACAGGGTCATGTCAAAAGTAATGACTGTTAGATGGTCTTTACCAACAGCCATGTCCTTCAATGTTTGTGCTTGTTTAATTACAGTCATTAGCGTTGACCATTCATGAGCCAGCTCTGGGAGAAGAGGCAATGCACCAACATTGGTTAGAGATCTACTTGATGACAGGAGTGAATTATACCCAGCCCACCCAGGAACCAAACACATCTCTTTCCTTTCATCCATCCTCGCAACAACAGATGCTATGACCCAACCCATATGGGTCAGCTGATAAGAGTCTGCAACACCGGTTTTACTCAACACAAAATTACTTTGCATTCCAGGTTGAGCCTTTGGTTTGACGCATGGCAACATAGATGTGTGTTGTGATGTAATGGATAAGCTCTGCATCACCAATGTTTAAGGTGGTGCAATGGATTCCCCGGGTGCAGAAGCTTTTTGATAGACCGCAGCAATTGTTCCATGTGTAGTACCTTTACCATCAATGGTATCCTCAGCAAAATCGGTGTTGTCCACAGCAAAGAAAACAAATGTCCCTTTCTTTAGAAATGGTGGTACATACAGATTATTGAATATTGCTGTTTCTAGAAGCATGGTATGGTGGTAGGATATGCAACAGTTCTGTGCATGAAGAAGATTCACAATCTTCTTATTCTTGGTGTCGTGATGCACAGATAATGCCAATCCTAGAACCTGAGAATTTTCTCTTCTTTGCTAGGATCTGAATTTTTCAGAAGAGGCAGCTTTAGGTTTATGCATCACTTGCCTATCCGATTTAAGTCCAAACATGAGGGTTTGACAAGATGTAAGCACTGCTCTATCAACAAGACACTCTCTGGTTTTGCTATCCAAACTATCTACAGGTCCAACCATTATCCATCGTATCAGTGTATATAGTTCACATGGGATGTCATCCATATTGCTGGAAACAAGGACTGAACCAGGTTCACCATCTTTCTTAGTGAATGTTGTGATGCTTTTTCGAACAATCTGTGCTGCCCTATAGATCGCCTTCATGCCTTCCATACCATCATCTTCACACATCGCAGAATGAACCATTTCTTCCTCACATGCTTCTAGTGAGTACAGAACGGCACACTTGCGCCTGTCCTTTTGAAGGACAGATCTTACATGATTTAGCTCAGAAAGGATTTTCTCTTTCAGCCACTGCCTACTAAATGTAGGTGAATGATTGTCCAAGGATTTACGGTCAAACATGTTTATATATGTTATTTCTATGTCAGCCATAGACAGATAAGCCCCATTTTGGGTGTGTGTATCAACAATATGGATAATTTCAATCAGACATGCCATTTGCTGGGAGAGATCATTCTCAGCATTTCTTGTAGTATCTGAATCTCGTAAAATGTGGAAAACATGCTTCCTCCAGCATGGCTTGTGATACCAGACATCAATTGCATGTGCATCACACGGGGAAAGCGAGGTATTTAGTCTAGTAAGTAATGCTGTATCTTGTGCTATTTCCAATGCATCTCTTAGGGCTTTACCAGCATTATGAGTTCGTAATTTGAACAACTGCTGATTATGATCGTCTGTCTGGCAGAAGAAACACAGCTCCTTACACAGTGGAATTGTCGAGGAACGTGTAAATACTGAAGTTGATGTCGATGCCTCATCAATAGCACTTTTCCTCTTTATCCCACGTTTCTTGGTAATGTAAGACCCACTAGATAGTGCATCCTCTATGCGATTTCGTGCACATCATATTTCTTCTTTGTTAGTGGCAGTAGAGTAACAACTGCGATGCCAGCCCGCTTTATGTGAAGATAGGTCACCATATGTGCAAAGTCTAAGTCTTCTGAATTTCAATGTATGAACCATCTTTCAATGTTGCTCTCTCTCTTCGACTGCTTGCAACAAATTGGTAAATGAGTCTTCTTGGATGCTGCACCATTGGTCCTTTAACAGTAGCATCTGTCTGGCATAAAATGCATAGCTTCCAGTTTGTTAACTCCTGTGTTGCATCAAGCTGTACATCGCTCATGATTTACTCAAATTTGATGACAAAATATATTTGATCAATGCTTATTGCAAGTTTACAAACGATAATCCTGAAGATTATTGCTGTCTGATTATGCTTATTGCTAATCTATGAGCAGACGATCATTTGAACAACTTTTCTGCAAAAATTTGCTTTCAGTTTACTTTTACTGGTGAATTTGAAAATTACCCTGGACCATCCATTATTGTAAAATTGTGACGCCGCTCACCATATACATACTCTGTCATAATATGTTTATTAATAAACATGATGACAATGTGATTACGTAGATAACAGGCCATTGGGCTATATCGTCATTTTATCCCCTCTATAGGATTACTATGGGCTACTGGTACCGTTAAATATTGTAACAAATATTGATTTTGAAAAAAGGTGCGACATTTGCAGATGTTGTGTGAGAATTGCTTATTATTTTGGGAATTATCAACCAAAACATTATTTCTGGCACTTGAAGTTTATTATAAATGTTACCAATGCATTCGTTGACCCAGAAAACCTAGATATAGACATCAAAATTGTGAATTTAGGGTACATGGTTGCAGATATATTGGATTTAGATGGCGGCCATTTTGAAAATTCAAGATGGCCACCGTGAAGACATTTATGCAAATGCAAACATTGGTTTTTGAAATTGGCATATAAAATGCTTTCCAAAAATATATAGTGTTACAAATCCCCAAAAATTTTGAACGAAAATACATAGTGAACCCTACTAATAGAACTTATGTGAGATGTACATTAGCTGAGCCCTCAGGAATACGGTTGATAACAGTCAGCAGTCGATCCAGAACAGCCACTGGCATAGCTGTCAGCCATTGGTGTGTGTAGTAGCTGATCATGTTTCGAACGTACATCATGTTTTAGTTCAAATATACTGTTTCCCTACAGAAATTAGATTATAAAGTCACAGGTCATCTAATTTTTATTTTTATAAAATCCACGTTAGTAAATCCATTAGCCGTAGCAGGAAAGACTGAGTCCGTTTAGAAACCATCGCCCGTCAGTCACCTGCAAAAAAAGAGGAGGGACAAGTTAGAAATATACAAATTCTAGAAGTGTTATATTAAGACTTTAACAATCAAATTTTTTCATGAAAATTTAAATTTTCTCAGACAATGCCCATATGCAGACCAAGAGCAAGTCATTCCAGTGATACATTTTCAAAAATAAGTTTACTTTGGTCGGAAATAGTCCGATTCTGCTCTGACTCAACCCGCCCCTGTGACAGATATTTGGACAGACTGACAGTCTGTCCAAATATCTATCACAGGGGCAGGTTATGTCAGAGCAGACTCAGACTAAGGGAAAAACTAGTTAAGAATTATGACCTGACAATGGGTGTTATGGGTATACACTGCCCTCAGATTTTAGCGCAGAAATGAAATTAATAATATAATAAATGTTGGACATATATCGTCCAACGAGGGAGTATGACTACTAGTTACTGGATTAACCTTTTCAATCAACAAGAGCAAATAATAAATTTGCTACGAATGTTTCAAAATTCTGTTGGATATTTTGAAACTAATTAAACTGGCAAAGGCAGCACCGGCTTCACATTGGATTCAAAATATTCAACATCTTACATTTATAATGACTGTAAACGTAAGTTCTGGCTTTTCAGGTTCAAATGTGACAATTGTTTTTGATTTTGGGCACACAAGTTTATTTGAGGGCCCCGGTTCTCTATATCTTTGATCAGAGGATACTGGCCACACAGTAAATGGTGATAGAATGTTTGTAACCAGGGCAATAGTGAAATATTTGTTTTCTAATGAATTATTAGTAAGTTCCAGTCATCAATGATTATTAGTAAATGTGCTGTTACTTCTAAGTTTTCAGTTACTCAATGACTAATTTAACCGAGAAAGTTATAGATTGTGGTAAGAGAGCAGCAGAACCAATAATATATAAATCAATTTCGTTTACCTCTGGTCGTGAAATAACAATAAGGTTATAGATAAACAATCCGATAGGCTCAATCATCGATGCGTGTCTTTGCTTATAATTTCTGAGAAAACGTACTCTTCAAATTACCGTCAGTAATTAGGTCAAGTTGAGATGCGAAAGTTGTCAAATATATCGGCATCCGACTTCCCGATTGGCAATATCGTTAATCTAGTCATCTGTCTACTTTTTAGTTTGTGGCGTACAAGAAATATGCATAGATTGACATTTGAACACGCATACTATTTTGCAAAACAGTAGATCGTGTCGCCATCTTGCAGGAAACATTAATATTCATGTATTCCTGACCAATCAGACGCATCAATCTTATAGCACGTGATACGGTGTTGCCAATAACGGGTAATGAGCTTGGTACTCGGAAATTAGATACGAGTCAGACTCTGCAAATTCCCCTCGTTCTCTAACAATCCTTCACGCTAAACGATTCCTATTGGAGACGCTGCGGTGAAAAAATTACCAATGCTATTCAATGTTAGTGTTCGTTGTTTAAATTGGTGTTTGAAACCAGCAATGATACATACCATAAAATCTGCCATTTGTTCGCCGCCAATTCTGAGCAATTCTGCTATTTGCTCGGTTATGTATAAAGGAATTATTCAACATTGAATGAGGCCTCCCCCAAAAATCATGACCAAAATTTCTCACAACGTTACGATACCAAGGCATAATATAATTGTACCATGGCATAATATAATTGTCATTTTCACATCTTATCGGATGAAAACCTTGACGAAATGTTGGTATCTGTTAGTTGTTATTACAGCAGAAAAACATCCATTACCGTTCAATCACTATTTGCTAAATCAATTATCTGCATTTAGCTACCAGAATAAGATTTTTATGCTTGCATACACTCCTCCCCATGCCTATTCCTATAAATATGGACCCTCAACTAGGCTACTGGTTAGGTCCATCTCCAGTATATTAACTGAGATAGACTGGCACCAGTCTGTACTCACTCCCTAATGACGCCTGTCACTAAGCGCGCTTGCGCATGTGCACTGGAGCCCAAATAGGAAACAGATTCACTTTTCAATTATTCTGCAAGCAGAATAACTGCACAAATATTATCAAAAAGTTTTTATAGCCTTGCGCTGTGTCAGCTTACTATTGAATGACTTCCTCACGCTAAGATATGCCTACTATGAAGTCTATCCTCCCAAAATTATATTTTTGGGAATATTTTGTGGTTATATTGAACTTTATAACTATGTATATAAATGTTACCGGGTTTCGTGGGTTTCGTTTTCGTGGTAACAACTTTAATATGCCTAAGTCATCATCAAATAAAAACACTATTACTCCAGTGAGCCCTTAATCACTTTCAGTTAAAAGAAAACATAGTGCTTTACAAGGAATTACGTTTATTTCCCTATGATAGAAAACAATCTTGAATTTGACCTTTTCCGGCCTTTCTTTGAAAGACATTTGCATATTTCTAGACTCCTTTTATCGAAATTCTAAGCTGTATGCTTCTTTCGTAATCTTTTTTACGTTTTTAAGAGTGTGTTTTAACGAACGATAAATCGAGTGCACGTCCTCAATCTGTGAATGAGTTCACTCTGTGGAGTATGGAGGACATGTCTGTTTTAAGTGCACTACGTGTACCCTCACATCGATGTGCGGGTTTTGCATAGGGTGGTCTGCGTTCGTATCTAAGTTTTCTTTAAGGATTATTCGTCCTTACAGCGCTGCCCTATGGTCATCCTTCCCCTTCCTCCGTTGCTAGTAAGACAAAAGCTGTGTCTTTTGCAATATTCTAATATGTCTATTTCAGCAGCAACGGAGTGGGGGGGGGTGCCTCTTCGGCGAATTCGGAAGCTGTGTTAGCTTTATTTGCAAGATTTGAATCCTTCGCTGCAGTTTTGACTAAATCTTTAGGCGAAAGAATATCTTCTGCCATCATGGAGGCCAAGAAACCGGAAGTTTCTTCTGATTCCGACGATAGTCCGAGGGCTAGCGGGCGTTCCCGCCACCCACAAATTGGGGGAAACCGATTCCTCTAACGTCAATGCAAGTAATCAGGTCTCCTAAACAAAAGTCTAGAGCGACAAAGCTCTCGAAGGTGAGCTCGTGCAGGTCAGCGGGTCAAACCCACATTAGTCTTGAGGTTGATAGGCATAACCCTGAATCAGTGGTGGCGGCGGCGGAAGCTCCCGTCCAAAAGCCTTATGCTAATGCCAATATTTCGGTCATACCGGTCGTCAAGATTCTCCATAAGTCGCCTATAGCTAAGAGTTCGCATTCTAGCTTTGCTAGTTCTTCCCGTTCCGTTGTGGTGGATTCCCGTTCCGTTTTCCAGTGGTACGTCCGTTCCGACCGTTTCCGGTATGACTTCCGGTTTTGCAGGACATCCGGGTTTTCAAGATCCGGTTCGTACTTCCGTTCCGACCATTTCCGGTATGACTAATAAACTCTTCTGACTGCCGCTTCCGGTTGGGACGTAACTTCCGGTCTAGTGGATGAATAAAGAACAAAGAGCAAATAAACTCTCGAAGGTGATCTCGAGCAGGTCACCGGGTCAAATCACGTGAGTCTTGAGGTTGTAATTAAGAAGAAAAGGCATGACCTTCAAGCAGTGGTGGCGGCGGCGGCGGAAGCCCCCCCCCCCCCTGCCGTTAACATATATGCCAATGTCAAAGTCTTAGATCAGTTGTAGTGGATTCAGGTCCTCGGGACAGGGGTTACTTCCATTTTCCGGATCTACTTCAGTTCTTTCCGTATTCGGTCTGTCTTCCGGTTTGCGTATTTCTGGTTCCTATGCTTATTCTGGTTTTTTACTGTACATCCAGCTTCAGTTTCCAGTTGTCTTCTTCCGGTTTGCGCATTTCTGTTTTCTATTTTTTTCACTTCCGGATTTGTACATCCGGGGATAGGGTCATTACCGGTTTTCATGGTGTTCTATGATTAACTTCCGGTTCGTTTTTCCTTTTTTTGGATTTCCGGTGATAGTTCTTACTGAGATTCCAGGTTTGTCTTTCCTAGGATCTAGTCATCATCTTGCCTAAGAGTTAGTCTTATTTGAGTAAGTGCTTTTAAAATCGAAATGTTTAATCGCTGAAAATATTAATTCCAAGACATTGCAAGTCTTGAAGTCTCTCTTGGAATCGTAGATATTTAGCATTTTTTCTTTTATCAGTTAATGTAATTAAAGACTTCCGACTAGTTGCCGGATGGGTTTTTGTTATAGCCGATAAGTCAGTCAGTATTCTACGCATTATCGCTAGATACATAATTTTTAGTTTCATCCAACTTTAGATGGCCAGTTGTCTTCGGGCCGTTCAGCCTTTTTTCGCGCTCTTTTATGTCGGCAGGTTGACATATTTATTTTAACCAAAAGGAGTTTATTTGTTGAAGAACATCCCTGTTTCTAGCGTAATTCTTTGTCTAATTCTGACAGGCGCTGAAAGGAAAAGATTCAGTAGTGGATTCATAGGGAAGAGAATGGCTCTAAGATTAATGATTACAAGAGTAAGAAGACGCTGAAAATAGAGAAATAAGACAAAAGGGGTGAAGGAAGAAGGAATAAAAGCGAGTTTTTTCTTCTGCATTGTCACAGTCATGGTTTTGGTGAGTCATTTCGCTTTGATTTTATATCGCCTCTGTCTTTCAGCATTTTGTTTCGTGATTCAACCCATAGTGTTTTCATCATAATCAAGTACCAGTGTTTTGTGTATTTAACATTCGAACTGTTCCCGGAGATTCATTATCAATCTATCAATCTTTCCTTTTATTGGCATATCAAACTCAATGACATCCGTCTTTACAAGATGATTATATTGGTTCTAAGGTTTTAAAAATAATGAGTAAAGATAAGTTTAGGTCTCTTCCTTCATCCTCTGCCCCTTCTCCTTCTAAAGTTTGCTTCTAGTCATGTTCTCCTTCCTCTCTCTCTCTCTTTCTGTCTTCCTTTTTCCATCCTCTGGGGTTTTCCCGTATTTCAACTTCTATCAATCCTCTCCAGGGATCTTTTGGTCCTGTTCTTTCCTCTTCATCTTCCATTCTTCTTAATTCCTATCTTCCTCATTCTTCTTCCTCTTCTTCCTCCTTTGATCATCTTGATCCGATTGTTTCTGTCATTCTCTCTTTTGAGCGTGAGTTTCAAATTGTTGATTAAGGTATGGTTTTCTCATTGTTTTTTGTGCTTAGCGATTTGTCTCTTGTTCGTTCTTTCATGTCAGCTTTTTTCTCTATTCTTTCAAGGTTTCCCGCTAGTGGCCTGAATCACTTTCCATGTCCTCTGGTCAAGATGGTGTATCTGATCACATTCCTTCTGATCAATCTTATTCCTTTTCTGATTCTTTACAGTTTTCTTCTCTTCTAGTTTCCAAGAGGCCTTGCTCTCCTATTTCCATTTGAACTGTTGATTCTATGGCCTCTCTTGACACTTCTCATCATTTTTCTTCTCCATCTCCTAATCCTTCTTCTAATTCTTCTATTCCTTAGTCGGTCAGGGCTGGGGAGATTTTGTCTTATTCTTCTTTCTTCTTTTCGATCGCTGGTATCACACTTGGAGAGTCGTTCTCAAGATGAAATCTGTGGTTTTCTGCAGTTCTTCCACAGGCCCATACAGCTTTTCAAGAATAGAGGTTGACAAAGGCCAGATCTCTTCTCTCAGCAGCTGATACGTACTGCAACATTGAAGTATGTGCTCTGTGGTCTGTTCTGCTTCTCCACAAGGACAAGCGGGCAATGTCGTAAGGTGGAACTGCCTGTACATGTGTTGGTTTAGTCTGTTGTGTCCAGTTCTGAGACGAAAAATGGTCACTTGCTCTGGCCTCGAGAGATGATGGTAGGCATCTTCTGATTGAGGTGTTCTATAGAGGGACTTAATGATAGTCTTCATCTCTGTATGAACTATAATGTTCTCTGACTCCAGGTACCACTGCAACCGCTGGTTGATGATGCGCTCCATGGTCTTGCATATGCAGCTTGTAAGACTGATAGGACGGTAGCTCAGCACTTTCGTCTTGTTCTTTCCTTTTTTCAGAATAGGAGTCATTCTGGCTTCCTTCCAGAACTGAGGAACCTCTCCATTGGTCCAACTGAGATTAAAGATGTCTAGCAACTTGCGAAGAGACGCATTACCAAGGTGTTGGATCATTTCATTCGTAATGCCATCTGGCCCGGGAGATTTCTTCTTTTTCAGTTGGCGGATAGCCTTCTTCAGTTCTGTTAAACTAATGTCAACTTTCATTGCATCGTGAGTGTTGGTGTCTGTTCTTTCCTTTTGCTCTTTTCTAACCTCCCTTTGACGCATTCGTGGTATAGAAATGTTGCTTTCTTTTGCATATGCCTTCGCAAAGGCATCTGCTGCCATCTTTCCTGTCAGTGTTTGTCCATCTTCTTCAAGAGTAATCTTCTCTCCCCTGACACCCTCATCATTGAGTGCTTTAGTCAGTCTCCATAGTTTTGTGGTGTCTCTCTCTAAATTAAACCCTGCCGTCTTTTCCCTCCAGCTTCTTCTTTTGGCCTCCAGCTTGGTCTTTAGATACCTGGCTTTAGTTTGTTGTAGCGTGAAGTGGTTTTCATGACAGGGATTACCCTCTGCATCTTCTCTGGCCTTGTCTAGTTTATCATGTGCTGCTTGCAGTTCTGTTGTCCAGTAGGGGCGGTAGTTTTTCCTGAACCCTCGAGGAATCGCTTCATTGGCAGCCTTGAGGATACTTGAATTAAATTCCTTGACCACATTGTTGATGTTTCTCCCTTCTACTGCTATATTATGGGTAAGCTCATTGGAACGAATGCCGAACAGACTCCAATTTGCCTTTTTGTAGTTCCACCTTGGATGTTGAGGTGAACTGGTCGAAATACTTCCAGAAAGAGAGAGGAGGACTGGGCGGTGGTCGCTTCCTCCTAACTGCGATCCGACCACTCTACTGAGGTTTCTGTGAATGTCTTCTGTACAAAATGCCAAGTCCAACGTTGTTGTCGAGTGCCATCGGCGCGAGTAGAAGGTAGGCTGATCTGTGGGATCGTTGACAAGTAAAAGGTGCTTTTCATCTTGCCATGCTTCAATGTCTTCTCCTCGTTTATCAAGTGTTCTGTATCCCCAGCTCTGGGACTGGCTATTAAAGTCTCCCGCAATGAGGAAGTGGCAGTCCGGGACCTGGATTGTGTCAAGTGAGAGATTCTTGTCATTAGGGCAGTAATAATTGACAATTTCAATCACAGAGTTGCTGGTTGTTACCTTGATCTTGATATATTCTGCCTCTTCCATAAAGGTTTTGATCTGGCTGGCGTTCACGCTGTTTCGGACCAAGGTCATCACCCCACCTTTCTTTCTTCCTCTTCGATCACACCGGAAAATCTGGTAACCTCTGATCTTAAATGGTTTTCCTTCTTGCAGGTGTGTCTCTTGAATGCAGCAGATATCAATGTTGTTTTCGTACAGGAACTGTTCGAGCTCTGATTTCTTGTTGGTAACCCCTTCTGCATTCCAGTGCATGATGTTGATACTGGGGTTCTCTTTGGGTTTGGTCTTCTCTTTCCGTTGGCCAGTAGCTCTCCATCCTCGTCCCCTGGCTCCACAAGACGAGTTGATGGGACCTCCAGTAGCTGAGGGTGGGCTCCTTCGAGGCATGGAGCCCGGCGCTGCACCTGCCTGGCGGATCCTCACAGGGCGAGCACCATTTCGATTGATTCGATCTCCAAGTGTAATTTCATTAGCGTTGTGCATAATGCTCTGGTTAGCCCCTCCAAATGTCTGGATTGACACCCAGTGGGTTACACCCCTGCGCCACGTTGAGGCCGAGCATATAGTCTTAAACAGGGGGGGGGAGATTTTGTCCACTCAGGGTCTTTTCGGATGTCTGGACCCTGGCTCACAGGTGGATTGCTTAGACTCTTCCTCTTCCTTTTAAGGACGAGTTTTCTATAGTCCTTCCTTCTTTTGTGTCACCTCTTTCTTCTAATTCTCCTTTCTCGTCTCCTCAGGTCCTTCCAATTGACAATTTGGTCATTAACATGTTAGTTTTCTTTGTGAATGATGTTAATTCTACGGAATTTTCTCTTACCTCTAATTGTGATGCTCCCTTTTCAGATCCCAAAAGATGATTACTTACGAGTCACCACTTCTCTCTCTCTCTCTCTCTCTCTCTCTCTTTCTCTCTCTCTCTCTCTCTCTGTCTGGATCTTCCTGGGAAGTCTGCTCTTAGAGAGTTTTTTCTTCTTCACCCGCTTATTTTTACAGACCTAGTTCGAGGTCTAGTGGTAGGTCTTCCACAGGGTTTTTTCTAGCTAAGAGAGTGAAGATGTGGCCTCCGCCCAGGTATGTCCAACGCTTGCTTCTATTTTATCTCTTCTCTTCCTCTTCTTGGCTCTTTGGATCCGTCGGTCCAGGGCCGTATACATACATGAGAGCATTCAGCCTAGGGTAGGAATTCCTACCCGGTCATTAAATCTTAGTAAAACATTCTGAAACATTCAATTCTGCATTAATTTTAATTTAACAAGGGGGTATGACATGATTAAATCTCATGATTCTTACTCCCAAGTCAAAATGGAGACCATCTCCCAGATCATTTCCAGTCTAGATCAGGGTATGTGGTCGTTTTCCATCGATCAAAATGACGCCTTCTTTCATGTTCTCATTCACCCTTCCTCCAGCTAAGAAATTCCTGAGATTTGCTTACAAAGATCGAGTTTGGCAGTTTCGTGCCATGCATTTTGGCCTGACCACGGCTCCTTTTCTTTTTACTCGCCTAGTCTCAGCCGTGGCAAGAATTTTACACCGTCATTCTATCCATCCTCACGTTTATATAATCGATTGGTTAGTAAAGCAGTCTTCCTCAATTCTCTCAGGAATTCTTCCAGAGGTTTGCAGTCTGCCATGCAACCTAGGGTGGATTTTAAATCTAAAGAAATCAAGCCTATGTCCCTCTAAAATCTTCACGCATCGAGGCGTTTCTTTCGATCTGGCCCAGGGTCTAGTCTTCCCCTCAGATCCAAGAATAGGGGCTTTATCAGTGGCAATGGAAATCCTGTCTTCTTCTTCCATGGTCTGAGCAAGATTTCTGCTAAGAGTGATAGGTTTGATGGTCAGCGTAGAGTATGTTATTCCATGGGCGGCGCTGATGAGAAGACTCTTCCAAATGTATTTAATGTCCCTTTGGAAGCAGTCAGTTCACTCTATTTACCATCAGATTCCCATCAGAGAACACTTGATTCTTCTTCTAGATTTTTGGAAAGACTGTTCTCTGCTTCTGATGGGTGTTCCACTGGTAAAGTCCTCCCCTCAGGCGATTATCTTAACAGACGCTTCTCAGGAGGGATGGGGAGCGGTCTGGGACTCCCTGTCGGTTTCCGGTCTTTGGTCCCTGGAGGAGTCGACAGCTCATATCAACATTCTGGAATTGTGTGCTGTGAAGAAGGCTCTCCTTTCATGGTCAGATCTTGTGATAGGGCTCAAAGTCTCGATTCGGTTGGACAATTTGACAGTGGTCTCTTATATCAACAGGCAGGGGGGTTCAAGGTCATCCCTCCTTTGTCTAGAAATGTGGAACCTTCTCTTATGGTATCGCAAGAATCAGATTCTTCTAATGTCTCCTCATGTCCCAGGCAGTCAGAATTTTCTTGCGGATCAACTGTCACATCCCAGCAATTCGCCCACACAGAGTGACAGTTAAAGATGTTAGTTGTCAAAGGGGTTTTCAGTCTTATGGATTGTCCTCTGGTAGATCTGTTTGCAACATCTCTGAATGCTCAGATCTCCTCTTACATGTCTCTTTTCCCGGACAGTCAAGCCCTGGCGGTGGATGCCCTGTCACAGTCCTGGACAGGAATGTTCGTCTATGCGTTCCCTCCAACGATTTTGATTCCGTTAGTGTCAGAGCTCTAGATAAAGCAGGGTTTTTGCTTTTTCACCCAATAAAAATTGCCTATCACTCAATTTATTTTTAACATCATGAGTACTGAAATAGAAAATCACCCTATTAATTTCAGTTCTCTTGCTATTAATGTATAATAACCCATTTAAATTCCAAGGAAACCCAATTTACAAAATATCTAAGAGTGAATCACCCAATTATTGAAAAGCTTATCTAGAGCTCTGGTTAGTGTTGAAGAATGTCAAAGAACAAATCTGCAAGATTCTTTTATAGCTCCTTTTGGCCAAAGAGGATTGGGTTTGTAGACCTTCTAGATCTCTCTCTCTCGTCTTTTTCCATTCTCCCAGGATCTTCTGTCTCAAGTAAGAGGTCTTTGTCTTCATCCAAACCCAGAAATCTTCAGTCTGTGTTTGGAGAATATCGAAACTAAAGTCTACGAGAATAAATTTTTTTCAGGATCTCCAGTAATTATCGATTCTTCCAGAAGAGAGTCGAACCGCAGAGTTTACATGTGTTGATTTAAAATTTTTGGAGAATGGTGTTTAGACCAAGGTCTCGTGCCCGATTCTGTTTCTATTCCCCAAATATTAGACTTTTTTAACATATCTCTTCGATTCCTTCCATTTATCAGCTAATTCGGTTAGGGGATATAGATTTTCTCTGGCATCTTATCTTCCTTGCCTTCTGTATGCCGATGTCAAGGTCACTAAGACCTTTAATAGTTTTTATTAGAGGTCTAGGCAATATTCGTCCTCCGAAAGCTAAGCCTTTACCTTCATGGAACTTGGCTTTGGTTCTTCAAGTGCTGGCAGACCGTCATTTTGAACGTCTCCTCTATTAGTATTAACGGCCTCTGATAGAAGGCGTTCAGAATTCATGCTTTTTCTGCTGAAAGGGAGAGATTTAAACTTTCAGGAGACGGTTTAGTTTTAATCCCAGGAACTCAGTCTAACCGGTTTCCTGCTAGTCCGATCATTTAGAACTCATTATCGTCTTTTTCGCCTTCCGATTAACTCTGGTGTCCTGTTAGGGCATTAAGAATGTACAAGCAGCAAACTGATTTCAAGAGATTTGATCCGTCCCTTTTATGGTTTCCTTATGCAGAAGAGTTAACTAAGCCGGTCTCAAAGTTTACGATATTCTGATGGATTTGGGAGACGATTAACCTTTGTTATGAGATTGCTTTTCCGGAACAAATTAATCTCTCCCATATTAAAGCTCACGATGTTAGAGGAATGGCTTCCTCTTTTGAACTTTTTGGCGGTTCGTATTTATATGAAGTCATACAGGTTGCAGGATGAAAATCTGAATCCTCTTTTACAACCTTTTATCTGAAAGATCAGAGTGCAGCAGCCTCCTTCTTTCGTAATATTACGATTTTAACCAAAATAGTTGAAGACCATTTACCAAGCACATCTCGCCATTTTCGTTAAGACTGTCTGTAAGAAATGGTGAGAGTTTATTTTGGTTTTTATTTATCTCCAAGTTCAAGTTTTCCTTATTTGATAATCACTGTGTGATTGATTTAAATGCACTATTATGTTATGTTATTAACATTTGGATAAGATTGGTTTGATTTTATCCTTGTTTGTTGATTCTCAAGTCGCCTCCCACCTAATGTTTTAAGTGGGGCACTGACCAAATCTACGGGTTTAGCAAGTAGTGATTGAACGGTAATAAATGTTTTTGTGGTGTAATAACAACCCCCCACAGACCCCCCCCTTGCGGGTTGGTCTGTTGTTTTATTAACCACTATAAAAACATACTTACCGTTCAATCACTACGACCCGACGTCAGCCACCCCGCGTGGAATTGATTTGAGAATTTGCCTATAATATTTGGCACTTAAATTCAGAAAAGTGAATCTGTTTCCTATTTGGGCTCCAGTGCGCATGCGCAAGCGCGCTTTGTCACTATGGAGTGAGTACAGACTGGTGCCAATCTATATCAGTTAATATACTGGAGATGGACCTAACCAGTAGCCTGTTTGAGGGTCCATATTTATAGGAATAGGCATGGGGAGGAGTGTATGCAAGCATAAAAATTTTATTCTGGTAGCTAAATGCAGATAATTGATTTAGCAAGTAGTGATTGAACGGTAAGTATGTTTTATAGTGGTTAATAAAACAACAGACCAACCCGCAAGGGGGGGTCTGTGGGGGGTTACCGGCTACACACTTCCTGCTACACTTAGCACAGGAAATGTTTTATTGGCTACACCACAAAGCATTCCGGCTACACCTGTCAAATTTCTCAACCATCCCGGCTACACTAGCGAACCCAACCGGCTACACACAAAGCCAATCCATCTATGGGATCACGATTACATAAGTGGAAAATCTGGCTACACAAGCCAAAATCTGGTTACAAATTGTCTATCCCGGCTACAAAATCAAATCCAGTCACACACACCCTGTGTAGGCGCATCTGGAAAAGTATAAAAGGAAGGCCCAAGCTGTGTATTGGCATCCAGACTCATACATGCACACAAGTTTGCACCAGGACAAACACGTGCAATCAAGCTTCTCAGAGAAGGAAAGGGATAACATAGTTTGACATTTCAAGTTATTACTACATTACAACCTACCTCCTTGCATTACTATTGCTCTTTCCTTCTCTGAAGGGAAGCATAGTAGGATGAAATTTTTACGACTGAAGGCTTCTTCAGGAATCTCCATACTCTAATGATGAGATCCATAGCAATTCGCTTGAGTGCTATATCTCAGAATAAGGCAAGAAGAGGGTTAATCCAATACCCATAGCCACTGAGTAGGTCATTAAGCACAGTGACAACCTCATTGGCTGATAGCTATCACATGACCTTGTAGCAACCAAGACTTCATTCCTTTTCTTACTCTACGAAGGAAGAGACGTTAAAATTTACAAGCCAATTTAAAAGTTACTTCTAACTTGTTAAAATCGCTGTGGACTATTGTAAAGTGAAGAAAAGATCATCGAGATGTCGGATAAAAGAAAGAAACCTCCCAAGATAAGTGGTTGTAGGTCCTGGTGTTTTAATAATGATTTTTATATCATTTCTATTTTCGTGTTAGGCGCGTTACCAGTTTTGGTTACTTGCGCCCAGAGTGTATAGATATTTGAGTTGTCTATTTGTGATTCCTTTTAACCCGTAGCTTGTATAGCTATTGATTTGACATGCTTGTAAGGTATTGAGCATGAATCTATGATTATCTCGATAACATACTCGCTCAAAGAAACTATAATAATTTTCAAATTTGAGATCGGTAAGGTCTCTATTTATAAATCTTGGGATTAGCGCTGGCTAATCCTGAGTCATATTCGGAGTTATTACTACAGTACACCCTACCTCCTTACATTACTATAGCTCTTTCCTTCTCTGAAGGGAAGCGTAGTAGGATGAATTTTTTACAGCCAATGTCCGATGGGTATTGTGGTTACAGAGTGACTGAAGGCTTCTTCAGGAATCTCCATATTCTCTCTAATGATGAGATCCATAGTAATTCGCTTGAATGCTATATCTCAGATAGAGGCAATAAGAGGGTTAATCCAATCCCCATAGCCACTGAGTAGGTCATTAAGCACAATGACAACCTCATTGGCTGAAAGCTATCACATGACCTTGTTGTAGCAACCAAAATTTCATTCCTTTTCCTACTCTGATAGTAAGAGGCGCAGAAATTTCAGCTAATTTATAAGTTTTATTACTTATTTAAATCAGCCTGTGGATTTTGAAAGTTGGGAATAAAGATCATCGAGGATGTCTGACAAGAGGAAGAAATCTCCCAAGATAAGTGGTTGTAGGTTATGGTGTTGTAAGAATGATTTTATGATCATTTATATTTTCATGGTAGATGCGTTACCAGTTTTGGTTATTTGCGTCCAGAGTGTTTAGACATATAAGTTATCTATCTGTGCTCCTTTATTAAAGCGATGCTAATCTCAACTCAAATGTTGTATTGCACCGATAGAATATGGTTTATAGATTCCATATCATTCATATCCTGTCACATTCCCTGATCTGTATCGCAATCTGTTTTGTAATATCGAGTAAATGTTGAACAGTGATCGACACCATTTTATTTCCTCAAGCTATTGTGTGTGATGTCATGTAAGCTCCAATGCATCACATTCTTTATTATGTAATGCTCATCCCATTGAATATTCTGAAACTAATTTGACTATGGCAGCAACAACTTCCAATCAAATTGGTTTCAAAATATTCAACAGCTTACCTGTAGGATTGCTTTTATACCACATTGCCAAACTATATCTGGTGCCTCTATGACTGAGAGTATATACCGAGCCAGACACACTACGTTTTTTCTGATTGGTTGAAAAGTAAATCTTGACAGCCATCATAGGGTGTAGAAATGTACCAACATTTAACTACTATATCCTGAATATCTTTCCTTAGCGGCTTGATAAAAAAGCTTAAAATTACTTGAATAGTTTATGACCGGCGTGTTAGATCACCTGAATAGCTATCAAGCGATGGGATTAGTTATCCTTTAACAGTGGCTTGTAAAGCTATTGTATTGTCATGGTTGTATGGTATTGAGCATGAATCCTGATATAATCTCGCTAACATACCCTCTCAAAAAGAAACTATAAATAATTATTTTAAATTTGAGATCGGTAAGGTCTCTTTTTGTAAATGTTGGGATTAGCGCGGCTAATTCTGAGTCATATTCGGAGCTTTACTCTATCGGATCTTACTGTTTTTACGATTCGGATCCGGGAAAATCTCCGAAGAGGTTAAAGAGAAGAATGTGAATCACTCTATCCGATGTTCTAATGGCAGCTGCCAGAGATTTATAAAATCAGACCACGTTGGACATGTTTGTTCCAAGTGCACTTCTTGTACCCTTAAGTCTTCCTGCCTAATTTGTGGCCTATGGTCGCGAGCCAATATAATGTCGTTTTTCAAACCTATTTCTCCGGCAACCTCTAAAACCACGGGAAATCCTTCTCCACTAGAGTCAGCAGTTAAAATAAAGGCCAAAACCGAGGTCAAGACGGATTCTGCCATAATACTTGAAGAAAATTGTTTTGTCAATGGAGTGTCTCCAGAAACAGGTTATGAATATTTTTAAAAGGATCTTGCTGATAACCTTTGCAGCCTAAATCGGCAACATTTTTCAGTCAAAACTATTTCAAGATAGTTAACAGCTACTTCTATTCTTAAAATGTAAACAAAAGTGATTACTGAATTGAATGTCCATTTGCAGGCCAAGAGAAGACTATTTTTGAAAATTTACCACTGGAATGACTCGCCTGTTTATCGGGCCAGTCATTCCAGTTGTACATTTTCAAGATTAGTCTTCTCTTGGTCTGCAAATGGACATTCCTCTAGCTAACTAAGGAGACCGGTTTTGGCCGGTGTCCTCACTAAAGGCTTAAATTTCCACCATAATAGTCATAGCGTATCATCTTTGTATCATTATTGTGATTTTAAATGAATATGTTCACTTGAATAATGCGATTTACTCATTGAAACATTAATTTGTTTTTTTACTTTCAACACCAATTATCTGAAACTGTCTATAGACTTCAGATGACTTGACACGTAGATGCGTAGATGTCAACTTTGACTAATTCAGTCGCTTTTATTATGAATGGATCTTTCCCTCTGCTTAGCATTTGAAGATAGATAGCTGGCAGATAATGCCAAGGTAGCATTAGTTTACCAATAAGCTATTCTGATAATATTAGCAATTCTCCATTCACCGTTCCCAATCTCATCTGATTAATATTAATGGGTCTCGTTTTGACATCCATTGGTGAGTTGCGCCTTCCGGTCCATTTGAACATTTTACGTCTTGTGGAAATTATTAAAATCCTTTACAAATTTGTTTTAAAATACGCAAATTATGCACGATATACTATCATCTAATACTTTAGATGATATTTTAACTTGCACAACTTGTGTATTTGAGAACACCATGTAAGGGAATTGTACCCATTTCCGACGAGATGGCTTCACACAGCTTTAAAAGCATAATTTGGGGGAACAAATCAGACGCAGTAAGATTTTAAGTGTTTTATTGAACCAAAAAAACAGGTTTATAATGCGCCCACACTTGTCCAAAATTTTCCACAATAATAATACCGATATTCGATAAATACTGGTATGAATAGTGATATCGATACCAGTATTACTTTTGGGAATACCGTGAAGCCCTGATCCTAACTATTATCAGCCTAGCCCTAATTGGAATATTGAGGCTTTTTAGCCTTTATTCTTCATTTATATCTTTCTTTATTCAGATATTAGGTATCTTACAAGTATATCATCCATTGGTAGGCTTCTTATCTCCTTTGTTATTAGGTCTTCTTGATTTATTTTTATTGTGTTATGTGTATAACTGATGTGTACATTTCATTTTGTAATCAGGATTGATTTATATGCATCCTTAATGGGTGGTCTTTCCATATTTTTTATTGTTTGTTGCAAAAGATTGCTTTTTTATACATTGATATCATATTATGGTAAGGTTCCTCTGGTCTGTTCATCTTGTGAGTTTGAGATTTTTCTAATATCCAAGTTTGTTCTGGAGGTGGATTTCTTACAATCTGTACCGTAGTTATAGATTTCTCCTTACCAATGCTCTCAGTTTTGCCTTCTATCCTTGGAGGAAGTTGGTTATCCCTCTTCTAAGACTATTGGGTTTCTTTGATTTTGATTGGTGTATTGTTAATACATTTTCTCACGGTCATTACCCTCTCTGTCGGAGGATCCACCCTCTCTTTTTTCTCTTATTCCTCATTGGGTCACAGTTCCCTCATTCCCAGTGAATCTTCAGGCATGGGATTCAGATTCCTCAGAAGGCTGACTTCATCTTGGCTTCCAATTTCAAAATGGTTCAGTCCAGTCTTTAATTCTTTCTTTTCAGGTAGGCTTATGGACCTTTCTCTAGTCCCTTTTCACCCTTCCTTTCAAAATCTCTCTTCGTATCACATCCCTTGACCTAGTATGGCAGTGCCACTTCCTAACTGTCAGCCTCTCCTTTTCCCCTTTCGTGTTCACCCATATCTTTCTTCATGTTGGCTTGTCTTAATTTTTAACCCTTTTTTCAGTTCAGGTCTACATAGATGATTAACTCTTCAAGGCTTAATTCCCTATGTCTCTGTTCTCAGACGTCTCAGTAGCTATCCGAATATGTCTTCATCTAGCCTGGATTGTCAACATGGGAAATCTCGTCTATCTCCAAATCAGACATTCACTCACTTAGGAATCCTTTTCGATCTTGTCCAAAGGAAGCTTTTACCTTCCTTCACCATTGTTAAGGCCCTTATCTATTATCCAGTGTTTTCAGTGTGGGCCAGTTCATTTCGGCCAGATCTTTCTTCATATTATAGCCATGATGGTGTCGGTGGAAAAGGTGTTTCCTTGGGCCTATTTCAGGAGAAGGCCTTTCAGCTTTTCCTCATGTCCCTTGGGATCTATTATCTGGACACTAGTTCCTTGTTTCCTCAGTAAATTCCATCTTATGAGTATCAGTTTTAGAAAGACATCCAATCTCTTCTACTAGGTGGTCCAATTCATTCCCCTTTCCTCAGGTTATTTGTTTGCACAAACTCATCACTGTGACACATTCTATCTCCTCAAGATATCTTCTCGGACGCATCCCCGGAAGGATGGGGATCAATCTGGGATTCCAAGAACATTTCAGGCACTTGGTCCCCTCTGGAAGCCTCTTACTATGTCAACCTTTCGAGTTGTGGACTGTTTTTCCATGCCCTAATCCTTTGGGATCCCATGATACGCGGTTTATCAATTCTTATCCGTTCAGACAATTTCACAGTAGTCTAGTTCATCAATCATCAAGGAGGGATCGGGTCGGTCTCTCTCTCTGTCAAGAGTCCTTGATAATGCTTCACTGGTGCAGAGCCCACAACATTTCTCTCCGTGCAGCCCACGCCCCAGGCAAGTTAAATTTTCTGGCCGATCAATTATCTCATCCTTCCGGGATCCCAGAAACGGAGTAGGAATTGAAAAAGGCTGTAGTCAAGTCAATTTTTCTTCAGTTCAGTCGTCCACACATAGCTCTTTTGGCTTCTCCCAAGAACCGAAAGATATCCATCTTCATATCTCCCTTTCCGGAAGAGATGGCCCTTTCAGTCGACCTCTAGCCCAATCTTGGTACAACATGTTCACTTATGCCTTTTCCCCAAAGATTCTCATTCCCCTGGCCCTAAGAAAGGTATGGCAACATCTTTGTGTGGTCCTGTTAATAGCTCCGTTTTGGCCGACAAAGTCCTGGTTTCCGGATCTCCTGGACCTTCTTGTAGATCTCCCTCTTCTATTACCTGTTTTCAACAATCTCTTGTCCCAGAACAGAGGCAGGATTCTACATCAGAACCTAGAAATCTTTCGCCTATCGAGTTGCCCCCTTCTTCGTCAATCTTTCAGTCAGATCTCAAGAACCTTTGAAAAAGCTATCAGAGCCTCCACTCGGAACATTTTAAGGCTCGATTTGAGTTGGTTTGTTTTGGGGTTTTTAAGAAATGGTATACAGACCATTCTACCCTGCCCTCTGAGGCCTCTGTAATTCAGGTCACAGATTTTCTGGTTTTCTTTTTTGATCAGAAGAAGCTCTCGGTTAACACTGTCATATCCTATTGGTTTTGTCTGAACTCTCATCAAATGCCTTATTGACCCTTCGATCCAAGTGCAAAAACATTTTCATGATCTCATTAAAGGTTGGGGAAATTCTTGTCTTCCATTTAAGAAACCCCTTCCTTCTTGGAGCCTTTCTCTTGTACTGCAGGTTCTTGCTGGGAATCATTTTGAACTCTTAGGTTTTGTTTGTTTAAAACATCTCACTCTCAAAGCAATCTTTTTATTAGCAGTAGCATCAGCTAGCTGACGCTCGGAAATTCATGCCTTATCTGCTGAATTGGATAGATTTCAAATTACAGGTAATAGCATTATTCTCTATCCGAGGGCAGAATTTCTGTCCAAAACTCAGTTAAATTCTTGGGTAAACCCATTATAATTCATAAACTTTCTTCCTTATCGCTAGATGATTATGTCTGGTGCCCTGTTAGGGCTCTTAATATTTACAAACTGTACTGCTTCCAAATAATCCAACGGTAGACATCTTTGTGTTACATTTGCAGTAGGCATTGATCGTCCTGCCTCTTTAACTAGTATTTCACATTGGATCATTGATACCATCAAAATTTGCCATGAATTAGGTTCTCCGGGGGACTATTCATTTGTAGGGGTTAAGGCCCATGATGTTAGGGGCATGGCACACCTCTTGTGCTCTTTTTAATGGAGCCTCTCTCGATGACATCATGCAAGTAGCTAACTGAAAATTGGAGAGTACCTTTATTAATTTCTGTCTCAAAGATTCTGGTCCTTCCTCCTCTTTTAATAAGAATATTCAGAAGGTGGCTTCGGGGGCCATGACTCGTATTACTTCTTCATCTTCATCTTCTCATTGTTCATCATCTTCATTCTTAAGACATTTATTTGGGGTTAGTGTAAGATCATTACTTCTTTCTCATGTGTGTATTTCATCTCTTTCATCACTCTTTATATTTATTTATTTAATTCTTGCATGATCATCTCTTCTTTCCTGCCTTTTTAGGGTTGTTTAAAGTCCTGCCTTTCTACTCTCTTCCTCCATTCTTTCTGAACCCTTTCTATTAGGGTTCCTTATAGTAGTAATTCTGTGGAATTATTGTCATTCGTAGTATCTTTCCCTACTTGTTATTACTAACTTCGTGTTCATTCTTTACCATTTTTAGCTCACCTGGCCTGAAGGGCCAAGTGAGCTTATGTCGTGGTGACCATCCGCCGTGTGTCCATCGTCCATCCATCCATCAACTTTTCCTTTAAAACAACTTCTCAAGAACCGCTGGGACGATTTCAATTATATTTGGCAGGAAGCATCCTTAGGGCATAGGGATCCAAGTTTGTTCAAACGAAGCCGATCGGCCACAATCTTGGATTTTGACCAATTTTTAGAAACATCTTTAAAAATCTTCTCCGAAACTGCTTGAAGGAAACCTCATGAAATATGATCCAGTGCAAGAGCTCAACCAAGTTTGTTCAGGGAAACTTGATTGGTCAAATGGTTCGGCGGCCATCTTGGTTGACGTAGTTTTAGCGAAAATGACTTCTCCAGAACCGCTGACGGAATCAGACCAAAATTTGTCAGATATGATTAGGGACTAAGGGCCAGTAAAGTTTGTTCAAGAGAAGTTGATCCATCAAAAAACATGGCCGCCGTGGACCAATCAAAATAGTATGTTTGGTGGCCATATTGGATTTTTTTTATTTGATGGATTTTGAGGCTGAAATTGTTTTTATATAGGTTTTTGGGCATTCTGGTTTGAAATTTGCAATTTTCGAAACTGTCGGATAAATGGTTTGGCGGCCATCTTGGATCATTTCCCCGCCAAAAGCTCCCATACTAAAGCGTTGCAAAATTTGTAATGCCTTCTTTTCGAGAACTACTAGGCCGATTTCAATTATATTTGGCAGGAAGCATCCTTAAGGCAGAGAGATTCAAGTTTGTTCAAACGAACCCGATCGGCCGATTTGGTCGACGACCATCTTGAATTTCGGCCAATCTTTAGAAATGTCTTTAAAAATCTTCTCCCAAACCATTTAAGGGGTCGATTCACAACTCATGAAATATGATCTAGGGTAAGAGCTGAACCAAGTTTGTTCAAGGGAACTTGATTGACCAAATGGTTCAGTGGCCATCTTGGATGACCTTGTTTTTCGCAAAAAAATGACTTCTTCCCCAGAACCGCTGAAGCGATCAGGCCAAAATTTGTGATATATGATTAGGGACTAAGGGCCATTAATGTTTGTTCAAGAGAAGTTAATCCATCAAAAAACATGGCCGTGGTGGGCCAATCAAAATATAGCATGTTTGGCGGCCATATTGGATTCCTTATGGCATAGAGGTTCCATTTTGTTGAAACGAAGCCGATCGGCCAATTTGGGCGGTGACCATCTTGGATGTCAGCTGATTTTTAGAAATGTCTAAAAATCTTCTCCAAAACTGTTTGAAGGATCAATTCAGGCCTCATGAAATATGATCTATGGTAAGAACTGTCCCAAGTTTGTTCAAGGGAACTTGATGGACTAAATGGTTCAGCGGCCATCTTGGATGACCTCGTTTTCGCAAAAACAACTTCCCCAGAACCGCTAAATGGATCAGGCCAAAACTTGTAATATATGATTACGGACTAAGGGCCATTAAAATTTGTTCAAGAGAAGTTGATCCGTCAAAAAAACTTGCCGCTTTAAAATGTCTTTAAAAATCTTCTCCAAAACCGCTTTGGGGATCAATTCAAAACGCATGAAATATCATCTAGGGCAAGAGCTGCACCAAGTTTGTTTCAAGGGAACTTGATTTGCCTAATGATTTGGTGGCCATCTTGGATAACCTAATTTTTGTCAAAATGACTCCAGAACCACTGAGCGGATTGGGTCGAAATTTGGGAGATATGATTAGGCACTGAGTGCCATTAACCTTTTTTCAAGGGAAGGTGCTACATCAGAAACATGGCAGCCGTGGACCAATCAAGATGTAGCGTGTTTGGTGGCCATATTGGACTTGCAAAAATGTCCACAAACTCATTTAGAAGACTACTCCTAAACCACCCACCAACAATTGTGACAAAAATGCATAGTGCTCCAGGTGAGAGGCCTGTTGTTTACATCACGTTTGCTAAAAAATTTGCCTCCCTCAATGTTGAAATCTGTATTTGATCAATAGTAATGCAAGGAGGTAGGTTGTAATGTAGTAACAACGACCAGACGACCCGTAGGGTCTGGTATTATATTTTACTAATTACATATACCTACCTCCTTGCATTACGGCCCACCTTAAGCCTCCCCTCTGTCAATTTTTTTTTGTGTGTTGGGGGTGGGAGGGGGAGTGGCGTTTGAGGCTTCGTTTAAATGGTCATATCTTGTTAGAATAGACATATTCAAGAAAGATATTCATTGTATATTTCAGCCTATATGTTATACCCAGATATGTCAGAATTCAACATGTTTGTGTATTTTTTTTTAGTCATTGTAGAGAAATTAGGATAATTTTAATTTAAGCTATAGTCAGATGTTCAGAGTCAAGTCGTCATAGTATCATCTGCCTCTTCATGGATCTGCTACAAACTGGATTTCGTCGAATGAATGAAGTCTTGGTTGCTATCAACAAGGTCATGTGATAACTATCAGTCAATGAGGTTGTCATTGCGCTTAATGACCTGCTCAGCGACGCTGGGGATTGGATTAACCCTCTTCTTGCCTCATTCTGAGATATATCATTCAAGCGAATTACTATGGATCTCATCATTAGAGAGAATATGGAGATTCCTGAAGGAGCCTTCAGTCACTCTGTAACCACAATACCCAGCAAACAATGGCTGTAAAAAATTCATCCTACCGTATTTCGCTTAATTAAAGCCTAGGCTTCTATTAGGGCAAGAGGTGCTCAATTTCCAACCCAACATCTCTGAGAAAGGGGTTGAGCTTATATTAGAGTTTTCCCAAAAAACTTTTCTAAAACTGATACCACGGAAACTCAACGCACTTTCTCCCGTAAAAATTTCCACTGCCTACACCTATGTTTAATGTATACCTCAAAACATCACTGGGGAAGTGAAATTATTTGATTTGAGCGCCTAAATATTGTGTATCCTTTAACCCTCTGGGCCCTACCAAGAATTTACAAAGAAGTGCTAGAAACCCTACAGCCAAAAGCTAGAAACTTGCTAAGAAACCTAGCCTATAAGCGGTAGTGGCGTGATAGCGGCGTAGTGCTACCATGCCAACTATATTAACTATTTTTGGCAAAGTAACAGATCACTATATATAAAACTATATATCATTAGAAAGGGCAATAAAATACCTTTAAGTACATATAAAATTTGTATGAATAAAATATATTTTAGTTAGTCAACGTGCCTCTCAAAATGGCCACACCTTGTAGGATAAATACATTGGTCTATTTTTGCAAAGTTTATCGAATTTCTTTTTTAATTTTACAAATGCCATTGATAAATTTAATCACATGGTATTATAACTAACAGATACCAAAGTTTCGTGAAGGTTTTCATCCGATAAGATGTGAAAATGACGATCATATTATGTCATGGTACCGTAACATTTCGAGAAATTCCGGTCATGATTTTGGGGGGAGGCCTTATTCAATGTTGAATAATTCCTTTATACATAACCGAACACATACCAGGGTTGTTATTACACCACAAAAACATCCATTACCGTTCAATGACTACTTGCTAAATCAATTATCTGCATTTTGCTATCAGAATAAGATTTTTATGCCTGCATACACACCTCCCCATGCCTAATCCTATTCCTATGGACCCTCAACCAGGCTACTGGTGAGTCCCATCTCCAGCCTACCATCAGGTATAGACTGGCACCAGTCTATACTCACCTCATAGTGACGCTTGTTGCTAAGCGTGCTCGCGCATGCGCATTAGAGCCCAAATAGGAAACAGATTCACTTTCCAATTATTCTGCAGCAGAATAGTTGTCTAAAAATATTTATGTAAGTTTTTGTGTTTTGTGCTGTGTCAGTGATACCTTTTGACTTTATATCTCGGAAGAATATGCCCAATATGAAGTCAATCCTCCCTAAGTTACGTCTAGGAAGTATAATCGTGTTTATATGGTATCTTATAGACGAATTTTATATATTACCGGTTTTCGCGAAGATCGTTTTGCTTCGTGGTATCTTGATTATTATGCCTATCCTTAATTCATCATCATCATTAATAATGTCCAGTCCATTTCTAGAGCCTGTAACGTATTGTCAGATAAGGCAAAATGTTCATCGTCAAAATGTGATCGTCATCACTATATCGAGTTCGCCAGGCACATCTGTGCGAAGTGTACATCCTGTACACCCAATTCTATGTGTGGAATTTGTAAGGGGTGGCCGTTTTCGGTAGCGAAAGCATTTTTATTTTTATTTTTAAAGATTTGTCTGTCACAATCGGAGCCCTCTGGTCGTCCTTCCCCTTCCTCCATTGCTAGCAAGGCAAAGGCGGTGTCCTTTGCTCAATCCTCTGTTCCGTTATCGGTAGCAACGGAGGGGGGAAACTCATTGGGAAATTCGGACGCCGTGATGGCGCTTTTTGTGAGATTTGAATCGTTTGCCACAGTGTTGACAAAATCGCTCGATGAACGAATTTCTTCTGCGATAAAAGAGGCCAAAAAGCAGGAAAGCTCGTCAAGTTCGGAGGATAGCCCGAAGGCTAGCGGGCGTTCCCGCAAATGGGGGAAGCCGGTCCCTCTGACCTCTAGGCAGGTGTTGGTATCACTGAAGCAGAAGACAAGAGCATCCAGGCTCTTGAAGGTGTGCTCGGAGAGTGCATCAGATAAAATCCACTTAAGACTTGAGGGTGACGGGCATAACCCTCAAGCAGTGGTGGCGTCGGCTGAAACCGGCGTCCATGAGGCCAGTCCTTATGATAATGCCAATTTTACGGTGGTTCCGGTAGTTACAGTTGTCTAGAGCGCCCGTTTCTAAGAGGTCGATACCTAGTCTTGCTAGTTCCGGTTCCGTTGTGGTGGACTCTGGTCCTTTGGACTCGGGTTTACTTCCGTTTTCCGAACCTCAGTCTTTTTCCGTCCGAGCTTCCGGGTTAGCAAGACATCCGGGTCTTCAAGATCCGGTTCCTTCTTCGGTGGTTTCTGTTTCCGGTAGGACTTCCGGTTTAGTGGGTAATCCAGGTCGGCAAGATCTGGTTACCACTTCCGTTCCGGCCACTTCCGGTCTGTCTTCCATTTATGTAGGACATCCGGGTCCTAGAGATCTGGTACCTACTTCTGTTTCTGGTTCTATTAGCGCTTCCGGCCATTCCGGATATCCGGAGTCTGAGGACTCCTTTTATTTCGAATTCCGGTAGAGGCATTTTCCGTTTCCGGTTTGGACGCTAGTCAGTACACTTCCGCTTCCGGTCTTAGGGGTGTACTTCCGGGTCGTCCAGACCTGGATAGACTTCCATTTCCGGTTTCATGAGAGCTTCCGGAAGAATGCATATCCGGGTCTGTTGGACCCGGCATTGCATTGTTCATCAATTTCCGGTTCCTTTTTTTCAGTTTCCTCTTCCGGTTAGTCTGTACATCCGGATTGTAGGATCTTGATCAGTTCCGGTAGTCTACTTCCGGTTTTATCCATTTCCTTTTCCTTTTTTCCACATCCAGATTTCGTACAGCCGGGGATAGGGTCATTTCCGGTTTCACCCGGCATTACATTTTCATCAATTTCCGGGTTTTCAGCTTCCTCTTCCGGTAATTCTGTACATCCGGGTTGTAGGATTTTGATCAGTTTCCGGTAGTATACTTCCGGTTTATGCATTTCCGTTTCCCTTTTTCCACATCCGCTTTCCTAGAATCTAGGCATCTTCTGGCCTAAGAATTAGTCTTATTTCCGTATTTGTTTAATATTGGGAATGTTTAATGGCTGAAAATAGTCATACCACGTGATTGCCAGTCTTGTAGTCTCTCTTGGAATTGTAGTCTATTCAGACATTTATTCGTTTATCAGTGACAATTTTCAACGTAATAAAGACTCTCCTGACTGGTTACCGTATGGGATTTTGTTGCAGATTATTTTATATGCGCATTTCATAAGCCGATAAGTCAGTTGGTATTCTACGCATTATTCGAGATACGATTTTTGCTTTCATCCAACTTTAGATGGCCAGTTGTCTTCGGGCCATTCAGCCTTTTATCTCGCTCCTTTTACCTCTTATGTCGGCAGGTTGACATATTTATTTAACCAAAGGGAGTTTATTTGTGGAGGGGATAACCCTGATTCTTAAGTAAATCGTAGTATAATTTTGTCAGTCGCTGAAAAGAATTAGATTCAGTAAAGGTTTCATAGGATCATTATGAGTACAGGATTAATGTCTACAAGTACATTATTCGCTTAGAAAAGATAATCAATCGGATAAGGGGGCAGGAAGGAGGAATATGAGTCGGATTCTTCAGCGTTGACATAGTTTCGGTGAGTTCGTTTTGCTTTAATTTTGTCCAGATTTTTGTTTGTTTTTCCTTTTATAGCGTAAATTTTGCTCTATTTTGACTGGTTTGCTGCGGGCCTTCGGACGGTGGTTTCAGGGGTGGGGGGGGGGGGGGGGGGGCTCGGGATTTGCTGGGTATTTTGGGGGCAGTTTGGCTGAGGGTTGTTGGTGATGCCACCGGCAATTTTCGGTCGGATTATTCCCGGACTATTCGGTGAGTCTTGGGTTTTTGCTCGTTGAGATTGTTGTCTGGGGGCTGGCGGTGGGCCGGTTGGAGTGGAGTTGGGGTTGCGCTGGAGGGGGGGGAGAGCGGACGAGAATCTTTGGATTTAAGCATCCACCAACTATTTTCGGTCAAAATGTTTTCTAAATCTTTGCAAGTCCAGAGATATTACAGTTGTAATATGTCGTCTGCAAAATTCAGTATTCAATCAGTTAATATCTAGTATCAGTGTTCAATCTTTACTTTCTTTGGGATTTCTAACACAATGTCATTTGTTAGTACAAAGATGAAATTATTGATGCTAAGACTATAAATATAAGAATCAATAAATTTATTAAAATCTTTCAAGTTTCTGCCTCTTGGCATAAATATCGAATTGTTTAGGAGATCTAATTTATCAGCAAGACCGAGCGGCTAGGCAACCGTTGATGTATTCAATACAATTTTTTATTAAATCTCCATTGTTATATGATGGTTAAATTAGATAGTCTAATGTTGGCCATAGTTCTCTTATCAGGACCTTGTCATGTATTCTATTCATAGAATTGTGATGACGGTCATCACTAGTAACTTTCCCGTAGTTCAGGTAGATCTCGGGCACATGATTTGGCTATATCTTGACTATAAGCACTCCCATAGACTTACTATGGGGTTTTGGTTTGCCACAATCTCTGGTTAAATCTCTGTAAATGTTATTATCTATAATTTTTGCAGAGTCTTTAGCATTATTAATAAGTTAGGCTATACTGATATGACCATTTTTGGTCTCCATTCAGAGTAAGCGGTATTATTATAATATCCATAATAAACGTGAGTTACCTATTTAGTGAGGACTAAGCATTGTGATATAGCCCAGGATTTTTGGCATATGTAATCTATGTGTTTTCTATGAGCAGTCCTCTTTAGCATATAGTAAGTTTGACACTTCTTTAAGGGTGGCCCTTATTAAAAGGGGCTAGATATTATTGGATCTAGAATCCTTCTATGTAGTCTCTTCTTCCAAAATGGTCTTCTGTTCCTTATTATTAGAAGCTATTAGCTTTAGAGGGGTTGTTGCTTGTCTATGATTGTCAAGGAGTCTAGAGAAGAGGCTATTCATTGGAAAGTAGATCCAGGCTTCTGTGCATTGGTTGGATTGTCTGTTAGGCTTCTAAATCTCGATTCGTTCAGTCATTGCCATGGGGTTTTTCTTTCATTTTTAGAAGGAGGAATGAGGTTTAGTCTTATGGATTGTCCTTTAGTAGAGCTGTTCGCGGCCTCTCTGAATGCTCAGATCTTCTCTTACATGTCTCCTTTTCCGGACAGTCAAGCTCTGGGGGTGGATGCTCTGTCTCAGTAGTGGACAGGAATGTTCGCCTATGCCTTCTCTCGAACGATTTTGATTCAGTTAGTTTTGAAGAGGGTCAAGGATCAGGTTTGCGAAATTCTTCTGATAGCTCCCTTTGGCCAAAGAGGATTTGGTTTTTAGACCTTCTAGATTTTCTGGTAGATTTCCCTCTTCTTCTTCCAGTATACTAGGATACTTAATAGCTTTATTAGAGGTCTAAGTAATATTCGTCCTCAGATTGCTAACCCTTTACCTTCCTGGAGTTGGGCTTTGGTTCTTCAAGTTTTGGCAGGTCACCATTTTGAACTTATTTATTCTACCAGTAGTAAGCTTGGTTTTGTTTTTAATTGTCAAAGCTGTTTTTTCTTGTTGCTACAGCCTCTGCTAGAAGGCGTTCAGGAGATTTATGCTCTTTCTGCTGAAAAGGAGAGATTTATAGTTTCAGGAGACGGCTTGGTTTGATATCCCAGAAGGAATTTTTTATCTAAAACTCAAACTAACGCTATCCCGCTTGTCCGATGATTTTTAAAATCTTTTTCGTCTGTCGCCATCCGAAAAATTTTGGTGTCCTATTAGGGCATTAGGAACATTCAATCAGCGATCAGATGTTATAAGAGTCGATCCATCTCGTTTATGTTTTTCCTACGAGGAAGAGTTATCTAAGCCGGTCTCAAATTCTTCGATTGACAGATGGAGTTTTGAGAGAATAATTAAGCCTTGTTATGAGATAGCCTCACCAGATCAAATTAATCTCTCCTTTATTAAAGCCGATGACGTTAGAGGTAGGGCTACTTCTTTCGCTCTTTTTGAGGGTTTCGTCTTTAGATGAGATCATGCAGGTGGCAGGAGGGAAATGTGAATACACCTTTACATTCTTTTATCTCAAAGACCAGAGTGCAGCAGCTTCCTTCTTTCGTAACATTTCCACTTTTAACTAAAAAATCTGAAGACTTTACCAAGCACTTCCCGCCATTTTCGTTAGGACTCTGCGTATGTGAGAAATGGTGAGAGTCTTCTGTGGGTTTTTATTTATTTCTTTACGTTCAAGTTGTTCTTATTTGCTAATCATTGTGTGATTGAGCTAAATGCACTATTATGTTATGTTATTAGCATTTAGATAAGATTGGTTTAATTTTATCCTTGTTTGTTAACTAAAAAAGCTGAAGACTATTTACCAAGCACTTCCCACCATTTTCGTTAGGACTATGCATCTGTGAGAAATGGTGAGAGTCTTCTTTTGGTTTTTAGTTATTTCTTTAAGTTCAAGTTGTTCTTATTTGCGAATCACGGTGAATGGAGCTAAATGCTCTATTATGTTATGTTGTTAACATTTGGATAAGATTGATTTAATTTTATCCTTGTTTGTTAACTAAAAAAAGCCGAAGACTATTTACCAAGCACTTCCCACCATTTTCGTTAAGACTCTGCGTCGGTGAGAAATGGTGAGAGTCTTCTTTTGGTTTTTATTTATTTCTTTAAGTTCAAGTTGTTCTTATTTGCTAATCACGAGGTGATTGAGCTAAATGCACTATTATGTTATGTTATTAACATTGGGATAAGATTGGTTTGATTTTTATCCTGCTTTATTGATTCTCTAATCTCCTCCCACCTTATGTGGACAGGGGGCACTGACCAAATCTACGGGTTTAGCAAGTAGTGATTGAACGGTAATGGATGTTTTTGTGGTGTAATAACAACCCCCCCACAGACCCCCCTTGCGGGTTGGTCTGTTGTTTTATTAACCACTATAAAAACATACTTACTGTTCAATCACTACGACCCGACCTCAACCACCCCGCGTGGTAAGATTTGAGAATCAGACGTTAAATATGTTTGCACTTAAATTTAGAAAAGTGAATCTGTTTCCTATTCAGGCTCTAATGCGCAGGCGCGAGCGCGCTTAGCGACAAGCGTCATTATGAGGTGAGTATAGACTGGTGCCAGTCTATACCTGATGGTAGGCTGGAGATGGGACTCAACCAGTAGCCTGGTTGAGGGTCCATAGGAATAGGATTAGGCATGGGGAGGTGTGTATGCAGGCATAAAAATCTTATTCTGATAGCAAAATGCAGATAATTGATTTAGCAAGTAGTGATTGAACGGTAAGTATGTTTTTATAGTGGTTAATAAAACAACAGACCAACCCACAAGGGGGGGTCTGTGGGGGGTTTCTCAGCGTTGACAACGAATAAATGGCAAATTTTATGCTATGTAGCATTGCTGGTTGCAATCAGCAATTTAAGAAGCGAACGCAAATGCTTTACACTAAGATTCTATAGCATCAGACATTTTTTCGTAGCGGCGTCTCCAATAGGAATCGTTTACCGTGATAGATCGCGAGAGAACGAGATGAATTTGTAGAATCGTACCCGTATCTAATATACGAGTACCACGCTCATTACCCGTTATTGGCATCGCCGTATCACGCACTATAAGATTGACGCGTCTGATTGGTCGGGAATTCATGAATATTAATTTTTCCGGCAAGATGGCGACACGATCAGCTGTTTTGGAAAATAGTTGTGTGTTCAAATATGTCAATCTATGCATATTTCTTGTACGCCACAAACTAAAAAGTAGACAGATGACTAGATTAACCATATTGACAATCGGGAAGTGGGATGCCGATATATTTGACAGCTTTCGCATCTCAACTCGGCGTAATTAATGCTAGTAATTTGAAGAGTAAGTTTTCTTGGAAATTGTAAACAAAGACATGCATCGATGATTGAGATTATCGGATTGTTTATCTATAACCTTATTGTTATTTCGCGACCAGAGGTAAACGAATGGATTTATATATTATTGGTTCTGCTGCTTTCTTACCACAATCTATAACTTTCTCAGTTAAATTAGTCATTGAGTAACTGAAAACTTGGGAAGTAACACCACATTGCCTAACAATCATTGATGATTGGAACTCACTAATTATTCCTTAGAAAACAAATAATTCACTATTGCCCTTGTTACAAACATTCTATCACCATTTACTGTGTGGCCAGTATCCTCTGATCAAAGATATAGAGAACCGGGGCCCTGAAACAAACTTGCACTATCATGGAAGTGTGCCCAAAATTAAAAACAATTATCACATTTGAACCTGAAATTCCAGAATTTCACGTTTACAGTCATTATAAAGGTAAGATGTTGAAGATTTTGAATCCCGTTTGAAGCTGGTGCTGCCTTAGCCAGCTTCCAGTCAAATTAGTTTTAAAATATTCAACAGAATTTAGAAACATTTGTAACAAATTTATTATTCACTCTTGTCGATTGAAAAGGTTAATCCAGTAACTAGTAGTCATACTCCCTTTTTGGACTATATATGCCCACCATTTATTATATTACTCATTTCTGCGCTAAAATCTGAGGGCGGTGTATGACCATAACAGCCGTTGTCAGGTCATAGTGCTTACCAGTATATCCCTATGACCCTGCGCCGTACATGTATATTGTTAACCATCTAACATTTGAGCCAAACCAAAAGTGCTGCAGTTGTCTAGGAAAATGCCAATTTTCCGACCAAAGTAACATTATTTTTGAGACTGTATCACTGGAATGACTGGCTCTTGGTCTGCATATGGGCATTGTCTATGAGAAAATGGAAATTTTCATGAAAAAATTTGATTGTTAAAGTCTTAATATAACTCTTAGAATTTGCCTATTTCTAACTTGTTGTTCCTATTTTTTTAAGGTGAGCGGACAATGGCTTAAAAACATCAGAGACTCTTCTGCTAAGTGGGCTGATGGATTTCCAAACATGGATTTTATAAAGAGAAAAATTTGTTGATCTGTGTAAAATAAGACTGCTGGGATATTGCAATTGCCTCCATTCATCTGTCTATCCATCCATCTCCAAAAGCTTTTGGTGGAATTCAATCAAAATTGTTAATGTGAATTACTGATATGATTATGAATTCGGAGACACAGTATACACTAGGCTCCATCGCAATGAATCGGCCAAGAATGACGCAAATATGATTCGACGGCAGTGAAATATACAACATAAATCTGCACACGAGCAAGGTAAGATTAACCCTTTTTCCGTTGAATTCCGCATACCTCATTTTAATGATACCATAAAGGAAAACTGGTGAATATTTTAAAATTAGTTTGACTGCAAATTGCCTTAGGCAGCAATGGCTTTCAGTCAAATTAATTTCAAAATATTCAATAGAATAAATTTTATACTGTAAGCATCATACTTTTTCAGGGATTTGTCGGTGAAAATGAGAAAGGGTTAAATAATAGATGAATCCAATCTGTCACCCAAGTATGTGACATGATAATGAATTACATCACATATAGGCTGACGTCACAATCAAAATATCTATTGGATGACGTAGCTAAGTCCATCATGCACTTTTGAAAGTCTGTCAGTTGTACGAATTGTATGCCATTTACTAAACATTCTGTTGAATAATTGAACAGGCCCAAGTCAGATTTGTTTCAAAATATTGAACAGGTTAGCTGTATCTATAGTAATCATGGAATTGGGAATTCAGGATTCAAAGTGTATAAACTGAACCCAACACACGCAAATCATGGATGGAGCTTACCTAGAGACGGGGCAGAGCTAAAAGTGGATTCCTCTATTAGAAAATCCAAATTTCTGCCATGCCCACTTGTCAATGCCAGTCTTTGCTATGTTTAACCCTTTCACCGACAAAAACTTGAAACAATGTGCCGTGGGCAATGATGGTGGTAGCCTAATTTCTCAATCCAAAAGAAATTTACATTTTTGTTTAAAGATTTTGAATTAATTACTTACCTGTATCTTATCGCCTTGGGTCCTTTCACGATCCCCATATTTTGAAAAAATGGAGGTATTATAATCGCCTCAATCTACCCGTCTGTAGGCCCATCATGCTATCCCCTCCCAAACAGGTGGGTGAAATTCAACCAAATTTGGTATGTGGGTTACCCATGATTGAGCTTTGTAAGACCATATTTAGATTTGGTTCCGCCCCCTGTGGGTCAGGGGATGGGGTCCAAAGGACAAATATCCGAAAAACTGTCCATCACGCTAGCTAACTCCTCCCAAACTGTTGTGTGGAATTCAAAGGAATTTGATATGGGTTACCATACAATTGTGAATTTTCTGCGGGGGAAGAGTGGGTGTTCAAAAGATCGCTCTCACACACCCTCTCCGTGAAGGCCAAATGAGCCACCACATGTCTCTAGCAGGATTACTAGATTCTACTTTAGCCCATGAAATTTTCATTGGTGACCAAGGGAAGACTATCTTTGAAATTTTAATACTGGAATGACTGGTTCGGTTATCGAGCCAGTCATTCTAGTGGTACATTTTTACAAATAGTCTTATCTTGCCCTGAATATCTACATTTCTGAAGATCACAGCAATGACATTTTTTGGCCACCTTGACCATTGACATATCAAATTGTTACCATCAGGCTGGTCGGTTACAAATTGTACTAGTCATAGTCGATTTCTACTATCCTCTGGCTCATGTTAATTTTTAAATCCTGCTTTAACAGATCATTTCCCCTTATGACATCCAGATTTTCCACAACAATCCACTCCAGTCTCTGTGTAATGCAACTCTTCCAAAATCAGTGGTTGGAATTCAAACAAATTTGGTATGTGATTATGGGGTGCAAGGCAACAAGAGGGCATTTACATTTGGCTCCGCCCTCAGGGATTGGATGGGGTAACGAGGTCAAAGTGGTGAACATGGGTTCTGCTATAATGCATCATCGACCAAGCAATCTAGTTATCACTTAGATTCCATTGACGGGTAGATTCAATTTTTAAAGCACAACAGTGTTGTCGGGACTTGATGCTTGATAGATAACATTATGAACAACAGTAATCAAAGATTGTAAACCACTGCCAAGACTACCCTACCATTTTTCTCACAATGTACATAGCGGTTTTAAAATAAATTTTTAGCACATCCAAATTTGTTAAATCATAGTGTATGGCCCTCTACTTTGTCAAGATTTGAGCAAAATCTAACCAGTAGTTTCCGAGATGTCCATAGATTAAAATGTGTATCCAATCTGGATCCTGGGTTTTTGTCCATATCACAGACAACTTCGGGAAATCCTTGTTTAGGTTATGTTGCTTTGTTGCGTTAAAATTTGAAACCAGTAGGATCAATATTTTAGAATTTCTATATCCTTGTGGCTGCAGAAAGCATTTGTATCATCTGCAAAAAGTATGATAAGTGAGAGATGTTTCCAGACTTTGGGTGTGTCAGTCATATATAGAAGAAACAACAGGGGCCTAAGAACTGAACCTTGGAGAACACCGCAAACTATATATTTTTATTCAGCAATAACCCCATTGAATTGTACACACTGTTCCCTGTTTGACAGGTAACTCTAGTTCAATGCAGTACCTCTTATTCCATAGTATGCAAGCTTTTGCAGTAAAATTGTATGATCAATTGTATCGAAGGCTTTGGAAAGATCCAAGAATACACCTAGCAGATGTTCATTATTCTCAAGGGAGATTGATAATTTTTCAACCATGTCCACAATGGCAAGCACAGTAGAGTGTTTTTCTCTGAAAACATATTTAGAAGGATATATGATTGAGTTTTGTTTAGATACTTAGTAATTCTACTCAAATACAGCTTTTCTAGGAGTTTTGAGAAAAGTGGAAGTACCGAGACTGGCCGATAATTAGTAAAGTCAGATGCATCTTTAGCTTTGTATATGGGTGTAACACATGCAACCTTGAGTCTTGATGGAAATACTACCCGTGTAAGTGAGAGATTACAGATGTGGTCCAATGGTGTTAGTATTTCTGTTACAGTGTTTAAAAATTGGCCATTTAAAATTATCGATTCCAGCACTTTTAGCTGTGTTAATTTGCATTAGCATTTTGTAGATTTTGTGAGTATCTGTTGGATGTAAGAAAATAGAGTGTTGATAGCTACCTGTTAGAAACATGTATGTTCGAGTTTGGTTGATTTTTTTGTGATAAATTAGGGCCGATGTTAGTAACTCGTTAAATTTGTCTGCTATTTCTTTTTTGTCATTGATGAATGTATTATTATAAATAAACCGTTATGCTTCAGTATTGCTTCTTTCTTATTTAGTGATGATTTAATCAGTTTCCATGTTTCCTTTATATTATCTTTTTGTTCATCAAATTTATTATGAAAATAATTTATTTTTGCTGTCCTAATTATCTGATTTAACCTGTTTCTATATTTCTTGAACTGTGGAGTCATTATACTTTGTCGGATATTTAATAAAATTCAGACCTAACTTGTTTTTCTTGTGACAGGCAGCTATCAATGCTCTTGTAATCCGGGGTTTGGTAGGATTTTGTTTAAATTTCTTAATATTTTTAAGTGGAAAGGCAGATTCATAAATGTTAGAGCATATAGTGTGGAAGGTGTTGTAGGCATCTTCGCATGACTGTGATTCAGTTACCTCAGGTTCCAGTTTATGTTAGCCATATTGTTTTTGAATGTTTCTATATTTTCGTCTTTGAAGTCCCTACAGGTTACTAATTCTTTTACAAATGATTTTCCTTTTTATACCCCGCCAAAAAATTTGGCTGGATATTATGTAATGGTGCCGTCCGTCCGGGTGGGCGGTCTGTCGGGCGTGCAGGCGGCAGAGTGGTTTCAGGATGATAACTCCGTTACCGTTTATCCGATCGCATTGAAATTTGATAGGGTGGTTGGTCTTGGGAAGAAGCCTATCGAAATCGACGATGATCCAAAATCCAAGATGGCCGCCAGTCACCGGTAGCCATCTTGAAAATTTTTTTCCGGATGGTAACTCTGTTACCCTTTGTCGGATCGCATTGAAATTTTATAGGGTGGTGGGACTAGGCTTGGGGACGAAACCTAATGATCCGATATCCAAAATGGTCGCCAGCACACGGTGGCCATCTTGAAAATTGGTTTCCGAATGATAACTCTGTTACCATTTATCGGATCTCTTTGAAACTTCATGGAGTGGTTGGACTAGCTCTGGGGAAGAAAGCTATTGAAATCAACAATGATCTAAACTCCAAGATGGACTCCAACCACTGGTGGCCATCTTGAAAACTGGTTTCCAGATGATAACTCCGTTATCGTTTATCAGATCGCTATGAAACTTCATAGGGTGGTTGGACTACCTCTGGGGAAGAAACCTAACAAGATTGACAATGATCCGAAATCCAAGATGGCCACCAGCCATCAGTGGGCATCTTGAAAATTGGTTTCCAGATGATAACTCCGTTATCGTTTATCGGATCGCTATGAAATTTCATAGGGTGGTTCGACTACCTCTGGGGAAGAAACCTATCGAGATTGACAATGATACGAACTCCAACATGGCGGCCAGCCACCGGTGGCCATCTTGAAAATTGGTTTCCAAATGATAATGCCGTTACCGTTTATCAGATGCCTTTGAAAATTCATATGGTGGTTGGACTAGGTGTGGAGAAGAAACCTATCAAAATTGACGATGATCCAAATTCCAAGATGGCTGCCTGCCAGCCATGGGCTGCCATCTTGAAAGTTGGTTTCTGGATTTCATTTGTTGGATCACTTCCTATGGTCGTTGGAATATGTCTGGTGAAGAAACTTAGCAAAATTTACGATAATCCAAATTCTAATATGGCCTCCAGTCAGCGGCAGCCATCTTGAAAATTGGTTTCCGGACGATACCTCCTTGACCGTTTAATGGATCGCTTTGACACTTCATAAGGATGACTGGTCTGATGGGGCTGAGGACGAAATAAAATATTTTCTTTCTCATTCATTGGTTTATTATCATGGCGGGGTATTATGCGCCGTTTGCGGAGCCCTTGTTTGTTTTCTTTTTTCTATATGGAATATAGGTAAATGGTCTGAAATATCTGCAACAAAAATACCTGATTGATTCTTGGCACTTACAGCATTATTTGAGATGATGTTATCAATAACAGTAGCAAAAAATTCTGTAATTCTTGTTGGTTTCATTATAAATGGATAAAAGCCAGATATTTTTAATAAATTTAATATGTTTTGAGTGTAGAAACTATGTTGTTTTAAGAAATCAATATTAAAGTCACCTAATATATAAGCGGATTTCTTTTCATTTTGTATGATATTAAAAAAAATTTTGAATCATTTCATAAATTTGTCATTCTCACTTCCAGGTCTGTATGTGACACCGACAAGTTTATTTTTTGTTTTTTCATTGGGAATTGAATTTGATAGATCACAAGTAAAGCAAGGCGACATATATGGGTAGCGGTGAGCATTTATATAACCATAAGTTATGCCAGTTAGGTCATGGGCAGATATGAGCAAAAGTAAGGCCAGATGACATGTATCTTCGGAGAGTGACGAGTATTCAAATCACGGATTAGACAAGCATATAGGCATTGGGAACGTAACTTCATTTATGGATATTCAGGTAACAATCATTTCGGTCATTGAAGCTAGAACAGCTTAACCATTTCATTGAGAAGTTCAAGAATAGTGGAGTCTTTATGATATCGAATGTATACTGTTATGTCTTTTGAAGCCAACCTGACTGGGAACCATTGCTGCCTAAGACAGGAATGGCTTCCAGATAAATTTAACCGAAAAAATTCAGCAATTGGTGACGTTGAGAATGAGATATATGGGGAGTTCATCAGTGAAAGTGTTGGGTATCGGTTTCAGGCATATAAACATTATTATTACTTCACGTACTTAGGTAATCTGGAGGACAGACAATTAGACATTTGGACTACATTTAGCACTTACAATTTAACAGTATGTACAACACCACTTACCAAAGCAAACACACAACAGATAACACATAGTGGTTTGTGTACTATATATTGCCGTCCTGAAGATTTGCCTGATGTTGCAATTTGCCAACTATTATAAATGGATTCAGGTGCTATCATCATCTGTAAGATAATAATATGAAAGATTAGAATATTATATGGACATATAATTTCACGGCAAGCCGACCTCTGCAGTGGCCTTGAGGAACTTCCATTTTTTTTTCCAGACCAAGAGAATAGCATCTTTGAAGTTTTAACACCGGATTGACTGGCTCGATAGCTGAGCCCTTCATTCCAGTGATAAACCTTGAAAAATAGTCTCTTGGCCTACAAATGGGCATTTAGAATATTTTGGTTTCTTGAGAAGATTAGCCATTATACGGTCAAATAAATAAATATGCATCTATACATACTATTTGTACACATTTGGAAATACATAATCATGATATTGTGTAACAGAAAAACTATTGTTGGAGTTTGGATAGATCATTTGGTGACATGATTGGTATTTTTCTACCACATCTGAGTAGGCATGTCACTTTTCCATCAATTGTCTAAGCATTTTCAACGGACTGATGTCGTTGAACATCCTTTAGTAGTTGGAACCTTGCTGGGGTCAGGCTTTCTGTTAAAGTGATACCAGTGTTCTTTAGAAACTTTTTACGGGTGAAGATTTCATTTCATTTGTTGTATGTAATGAGCCTAAAGATAATTGGCCAATGACGTGCAGTTGTAGCCTGTGTGAGACTTTCTGCCAAGTCCGCGACTTCTGCAGATGTCTGTGATGCTCAGTTTAACACCATGGGCATGAAGCTTTTCATAGACTGTTTGTATAACAAGCTCATCCGTGCTCTCGTTCACTTTTTCTGGGACTCCATGTAGCAACAAACATGTTCTGTGGGTATACTGTTGTTGGGTATCCAGCTCCAGGGCTAGATGCGCATTAGTCTCGTAGTGGTTGTAGTTCCAGTTTCATGTTATCTATGTCATCTTTTATGGATTTGATATCCATGGTGATACCACTATACATATCTTGCTTAATTTCTTGCATCACTCCTGCTGTCTTAAGAATTGACAGCAATGCTTCGGGAGTTTTTGCAAGTCGGTCATCTATATTTGAGGCAATTGTTTCTATTAACTGTGACATGAAATGCTTGTCATTGAACAGTGTGTTAAATAGAACATCTTTGACCTCAGTTTGCAATGTTGCTTCACTTTCACTATCTGAATCGTGTCCCAGTTCACTCACCGATTTAACTTCCAGTTCAGTTACTGATATTTTTTGACGACTTCTTGTCTTTCACATCTTTTGGAGCCATTTTGAATTTGGGTCAGTTGACACCAGTTTTCATACTAATAATAAGTTCTTTAGATGATTATCTTTTGACTCGCGATCTTTAAATACACTTCTCGATTTGAAATTGATTAGTTTTACTAGTCCATCGTTGATTTTATACTTGTAGCACTTTATATTATTGGTATAACACCATTTTTCGCCAGCGACAGCGATTAGTAAACCATTTAGCTGATGGTAAAATCCGGGGAAAAACCTATTTTTAACTATTGTTCAATTTAGTTTCGGAACAACTTAACCTTGTAACCCTAACATACCAAAAAATACAAATACATTATGATGTAAAGAATATTCTGTTAACCCTTTAACCCTCGAATTTGTTCAAGAAAATTTCAATTTTCTCATAGAAATTCTCCATTTGCAGACCAAGAGAAGACGGTTTTTTTAAAAGTTTGCCACTGGAATGACTGGCTCAGTTATCCCAGTCATTCTAGTGGTAAAATTTCCAAAAATAGTCTTCTTGGTCTGCAAATGGACATTTCTCAAGACCACTGCAGAAGCCGTTTTTGGCTGATATGAGTGTTAAAGGGTTACATATTTTGGGATTAATTTGACTGGTAGTTGTTACTGCCTAGTGCCTACGTTCAAAGGTTTTCATGTATGGTTGTTTTGAAATTGAGATACTGGAATTTTAGGGGTTAAATGGTTAAAGATTACAGAGGGCTGGAGTTACAACTCCACAACATATCAAACAGAATCGATAATGTTCGTATAGCAATTTATAATATAGAAATTAGTATTATTTCATATCATATCATATAACTTCTCACTTTATTTGTTCATTAACTCATCTCTCTTTGTGCAAATCAATATTAGTATATTTTTCACATGGCACAATTCCCGAGCTTGTATATAGTGTTATTATTTGTAATAACAATGGTGGGTGGACTTAGTAGGTGCTTGGGTCCCCCGAACTGAAATATATTACCCTGCTATGTAAATTCCTGGCGGCTCCAAAAGGTGGATCTGGTGGATCTAATGGCATTCGTATTGTCATCTTCATTTTGTGGTCCTGAAGCGCCTGCCATTTCTGCTGTGCCTGACTTAACCCTTTCACCGGTAAATTTCTCGTACCTCAATCTCATGCTAAATAAACAGGAAAGCTGTTGAATATTTTGAAATTAATATGACAAGAAGCCCTTGCTGCCTAGGCAGCAATGGCTTCTAATCATATTAGTTTCAAAACATTCAACAGAATATGATATACATCATAAAGAATTTACTCGTTGAAAAGTTTAAATGAAATGACATGAAACTGGTATGTTGTATGATTCTTTCATGCTTGAAAAGATTCATAGTGGATCCATAGTGTTTAGGATTTTCTATGGTCTTGGTGGCTATTGCATGGGCTGATCATAGTGGCGGGAAGGTTAATGCTGGAAGGATCGCGGAGTAGTCCCTGTGTCCACGGAATTTAGATTTATTACCATGGTGTGATGGAAACACTAGAGACTCGGGATGAGTCCAACGTGTTCTTGAATCCTGATACAACTTTGGTGGCTGTTACATGTGCTGGCCATAGTGGCTGGAAGGTTTGTGACTGGAGAGTTATGGAGTAGCTTGAATCCACTGAATGTAGAGCATGCCAGAGTTGATGGCAGCATTGCTACCTCTGTCTCTGGGACAAGAATAGTGCTGGCATTTTTCAGAATAAATTAAAATAATAGTTCTTTCTACTGGATTAGTTTGGCTGATGCTGTGTTTGATTATCAGGTCCGAAAGGTTGAATAATCTGGGCTCTGTTGGTTGACTCCTTTTATGCTTTGTGGCTGGATGTCCGGATGTGGCCTGGTGAATGACAAATTATGTATATATGTTTCCAACAGGTGGTCACCTGACTTGAATGCTTGGGCATGGGGTTTGGTGGGGGAGGGGTCATTCAGCTGTTAGGCACTAGTGGTTGCTTGGCGGTTTTGACGGTTTGGGTACCTGGCAGTTGCGCTCACACATCAAACACTCAAAAATGGTAATCCCGGAAATAGGTGACACAAAAAGCATATATCCTAAGATACACTCCACCTGCAAAATCACCAGACCCAACCATCATGACCCAACCACCAAAACCGTCGGGCCAGACCGCGAGGACCCAACCAGGAAAACTGCCAGAGCCATCAGGCACAACCTCGAGGTATCCAAACCGATAGACACAACCGTCAAGTATCCAAACTGCTTATGCCTAACCACCAGAAACTACCAGGGTCCAATCACCAATTGTAAACATTTGGCCAACCCCCCCCACTCCCCTACTCTATCCCAGTCCAAGCATTTAGGTCATGTGACCTAACCTGTTGGCAGTCTGTCCAAATTTGGTCATCCACCATGCCACATTCTGGCACCGGGCTAGAAAGTATAAAAAAGCCCACCAACAGAGCCGAGATCATTTGACGAGGTGGCTTTGTGTAGTGGCTAGCACTCACAACTACTTTTAAACCGAGGAACCTGGTTCATGCCCGAGCTGTACGCTATCTGACTGTTATTGGAAACATGGGCAATCTCTGTTCCTCGAAGTTTTCACTACAAAAATCGTAGAAGACATTGTTATTGAAATATTATTTCTTAGAGAAATACTGTGGCTGCCGTATCTAAATACAGACCAGTTGATACTACCTTCAGTATCCAAATTGTCAATGCGGACTGTCAGTTACTCGATAAGCAATCTAGCAGAGCTGTCAGAACTGTTGACGTCTGAAGACTACACAAACACAGTTAGGGACTTGCGCTGTCAGATGTGAGACTGCCATTAAAGATGCTCTAATATTTGAAACAAGACCAGAAAACAGAGAACCACCCTTGGCAGAAAGGGGGAATCACCAGTGCCAGGAAATGTACAGGAACTGGCCACAGAACTAGTCTGAGAGTATAGAGTAACACCATTGTTGCAGGACTGCCCATGGACCAGTCCCTGGAAAAGCTCTACTGGCTTGTGATAGACATGAAGAAAAGAAACGACTGACAATGGTAACAAATCATATAAAGAGCTCTTCCATTATATCACCAAGACAAACAACTTCTTATTCAGCATCACAAACATTAATTACCATTCTATGGTTGCTCACCCACAGGGGTGAAGGGGTTACCAGTCTACATGATTAATGGCTACAGGATCCATAGTATATAGTTGGTGGATCCAGTAAGATTCACGGACCTTGCATGAAGTTGTGGATCCCTCGCTATCAGGATCGTAACGAAGAACTTCTAAGACCCTAAATATGATACAGTTGGTATCATGGCCAGGCAGATTAAAATGTGACTGGCATGTCTTTTTTGTTTTTTGTATCCTGATGTGTTCTTTGATATGTATCTGGACCTCACGTTTAGTCTCACCCACATATTGCACGTTACATTTGGAACAGGTGAGGAGATAAATGACATTTCTAGTGGAAAATATGGTTAAATGCGACAAACTTGCATCTAATCCCTGATCCCAGATCACTAGTCGCACTGTTACCTGCACTGGGAACATAGATAAACAGGTCAAAATTGGCCATTGGCATCCAGACTCTTCTAAACCTCTAGAAAGCATCAGGCAATAGTTCCTGAGTTTTAGTTTCTATATTAATTACTATTCTCTCTATAAGTTTGCTAAATTTTATTGTCAATTACCGTTGTGAAGTTTCTTCAAATCAGTATTGTATAGACCTTAATAATAACGGTCTTCCAGAGACCGGCAAAACTTATACACTTCTAAGTTTGTTGTCAATTGAGTCTTACAAAGAAACAAAACTATAACAGATGACATAATTTAGCTCGCCTAACACACCCAGAGGAAGACAGGCCATAAATACAGGGAAAAAATGTACACCATGCACAAAATACAAGTGCAACCATGTCTGTCAAGCAGTGGCATCGTACCATAGGTACCCGGGGGAGCCTGGGGGAGGCTCCTCCAAATATATTGACAATACATTTTGGTACTAGATATGTTCTTGTATTGTGCATAATTTACATAATTGAATAATTTACATGATGTTCTCTGAACATCTATTTTTCAATTTTTCGAGTGAAGTTACACAGACCAATCCCTTGGACAAATTGGGGCTAGAATAGTTCTAGTTGATAATATGTGGATTATTTCAAACAAAGCATATTTGGTTCCATGCACCAACCCATTTGTGAACAAGAATTCTGCCTACAACTTCACACAAGATGTATATATTTCATGTTATATATAATGAAGTTCTAAAACTATTATATCAACATTTTCTATGCCTCTGTGGCATAATATGCCTATCGATACTATAATAAGTCACAGAATTCCGAGTGTGGCCATATCTTGGTGGCGGTTTTAAGGTTCTAAATAAACAAGTTTCATTACAAAATCTGAAGAGGTTCTGTATGATATGCTGTTTACGAGGAAATTGACAAATGTTGTAAGTTTTTGCATTAAAGAGGCCATTTTCACCCAAAATATTGAGCCTATAAAGGTGAATCCTTCAAAAGGCACATCTAGCCACCACAAGGAAGCTACCTGCTAAGTTTAATTAAATTATTTTAAGCGATTCTGTATATGGTGTTTATGAGGAAATTGACAAAAATTGTGTGTTTTTTCATTTAAAAGGGCAAGTTCACCCAAAATATTGAGCCTAATGAAGGTGAATCCTTCAAAAGACACATCTACTTATCATAACTGACAAATATGATTTATCTGGTCGCATGTAAAGGCTGCAAAGATAAGAGGGAGAGAGAAATGCACGTTCATGATGAGAATATAGGAACACCTATGCTTCATCACAAATTTCGGAACAACACACGCATTGACACACCTGTGTCTAGATAGTTGACTACTGAAAAGCGTAGAAAAAGTTATGTACAATTTCCTACCATCCAGGTCTTAACATCAGACACAGATAATGCAAACTTCACAGTCCGGAGACAGGCTAAAGGAATCTGCTTTGTCCATCAACCCCATAGCATGACACATCTTGTCATTAACTAAGCGAGTGAGATTGTCAAAATTAAGCTCGACTAGTCTCTGAAATGGAATCTGTGTCACTATTCAAATTTGTCATCACCTCCTCGTGTGCAAGCCGTGAAGTTACTCAAAAGGTTCTAATGATCATGTAATGATCTTATAGCAAAGATTCCATGTCGTGAAGGGATGGAATCTGTTCCTATAAGCCACAGTAAATTTCACAATTTCATCTGATGAAAGACTAGAGAGTGGTATGCCAATAGAGGAGTCCAATCTGTCAGTCAGGTATATGCAATCATAATCAGTTACATCACATGTTGGCTGACATTACAGTCAACTACATAATGAATGGCATAGCTAACTACAGATTTATGTCTCCTGCTAAAAGCCTTCTAATATTATGGTATAGCAAATTAGTATTTTACAGGCACTATGTATATATTATCCATTCAACCATCTGGGTATCCGGTTAAACCCGTAATCCTGTTTCACTGTCACCATCTTTATTTTTACCTAGCACACCCAATCCCTACACTGGACGACATTTCAGCAAAATCTGACCATTTTCAGCATAGTTATATCACTAATTTATTGTAAAATTCCACAGAACTTATCTCAGTAACTTGGCTATGTGACCACAAATTGGTTTTATAGGTTTATGTTTTATTCATCTTGAGGCAGTGCTGTGAATTAAGTTGTGTATGGGAAAACACAACCAACCATGAGAGGAATCATTTCCATATCCAACAAGACCCTTCAGGGATTTTCTTGTGAACATAAGTTAATATAATCATAGTAGCCTGTAATTAAGTTTATCCTGCGGTAATACAGACTCTAGAGTACATAAACTGAATTGTTATTGATCAAGGGAAATTAGTGCATCACTTTGTGTTAGTCTCCCATGTCCTATATAGTCATTATTATCTACTTTGTACCAGACCAAGTCAAGAACAGCACAGCCCAGATATTCAACGCACATACCACTTGCAACAGTCGGATGTACAATCAAATAATTCTAAGACAGACACTTGCTTTTGTGTTCCACACGCACGCACGCACACACACACACATGCACGCGCACACACGCATGCCTCCAGGCACGCGCGCACGCATGCACACACATACACACAGATACTCGCCCTTCGCAAAACTGGACTTTGCAGTGGTCAGGTTAAGAATGTCCATTTGCAGAAGGTTACCACTGAAGTAATTGTCTCAATAAAAGAGATAATGAGTACTGTCTACCCAAAAGTCATTAGCTTCACTTATGTAGTTGTCTTGAATGTGATAACAGGTGTTTGTCATTACTCAGGGTAATTTGTGAATCCAGTTTTACCTATGCCCCGCCCGCGCTTTGCCTGTGTTGGGATCGATCGAACCCTGAATCTCAATTTCCAGAAAACTTAATGCGGCTAAGCTGTTCAACAGTTTGAAACTAATTTGACTGGGTGCCCAGTCAAACTATTTAGAAAAATATTGAACAGAAAGTTTATTAAATAGCAAAGACATACAATTCGTACAACTCGACAGACTATTAAGCCTGTGTGACATCATAAATCGCATCATTGATGACGTAATGGAGGATTCCAGTTTATTCATCAATTATATGATGTCATAATCAACTAAGTGACATGTAGGATGACATCAGAATCAAATACGTCATTGTTCTATGTATCGTTTGTCGTTACCATTTAATAAACAGGCTGTGGAATATTTTGAAACTAATTTGACTGGGCGCTGTTCAGGACGCAAAGGCGTGAGCCTTTCCTGACCGAAGTCCCAGTTTACTTTTAATTGTATCCAGAATTCCCCACTTTAAATAGATAGTTAAATATGGATTGTTATTGAGAAATCAATTTATTGCTTCGATGCCACCTACATGTAAATGTATATGTTTGCAGTTTTGTATTGAAAGCTGCATAGAACTGAACAACACTGCTGCTTTGTGATGCTTGATAACACATTTAACAGTTTAATGGATAAGTCGGCCAAAACTGACACTCGTCTTGGGCACTGATATGGCAAGAAAGGACTATTTTTGAAAATTTATGACTAGAATGCCAGTCATTCCAGTAGTACATTTTCGAAAATAGTCTTCTTGTTCTGTAAATCGACATTTTCTATGAGAAAATTGAAATTTTCTTGAATAAATTTGAGTTGGGTATTAAAGGGCTGATATGGTCACTTCCATTATAATGTTCAATATACCTGTTAAACAAGACCTGCATACCATGTTGATTTATGTACACTTAATGATGACCGAATAATATATATCTGTACTAATTATACATGGATTTTTCTTTGCTTTTACTTGCATCCATGTTATAGAATATTGCAATAACCTTTGTCTACACTTTCTATGATTACTGCAGCATTAGTGTTGCCAAGTCAAAGATGGGTTACCCATTTAATGATTATGGCAGCCAAAAATTACTTCTGCAGTAGTCTTGAAGGATGTCCATTTGCAAGTCATAGAAAACTTTTTTAATTTACCACTGGAATGACATCTTGATCTTGTCCTGCTATGCAAATGGGCCTTTTTTCTATTAGAAAATGGAAATTTTCTTGACCAGATTTGACCATTAAATGGTTAACCCTTTCAATCCTGCAGACCTTCCTTGCATTCAGTAGGGAAAACATTCCAGTGCACTGTGAATTTCTCGATGTGTATATTATATGATGTATTTTAATGCGAAAACAGCACATTGTCAATAGTTTGCAGATTTAGCAAAATGTTTTAAAACTTTTTCCTTACTAAACATAAGACAGATGCAACACTTTCTTTACAATGTTAGAAATAGTTTGGTGAATATTTTGAAACTATTTTCGTAACTAGGTTTTCATCCGGAGGTCACGTAGCTCTAACCCTGTGTCAGCGGATGGAATGATTGCCCAATGTACTGATATAAATGTCTATCTGAATGACTCGGGTGGACTGACTGATGGACAGCTCTCCGATTGACTGTTATTAGCTCACCTGGCCAGAATGGCCAAGTGAGCTTATGGCATGGCGACCATCCGTCGTCCGTCAACTTTTGCTTAAAAACGCTAGTAATCATTAACCGCTTAACAGATTTCAACCTAATTTGGCTGGAAGGACCCTATGATGGTAGGCTTCAGAACTACCATCTTCTGTATACAGAATTTTGATTCGTCTATTTTTCCGGCGCCCATCTTGAATTTTCCAAAAAAAGGGCGGAAAATCATTTAAAACACTACTCCTCATTAACTGCTTGGACAATTTCAACCAGGATTAGCTGGTAGACTAGTATGCTGGTATGTTTCAGAACATGTATACAGAATTTTGATTGGTCAGTTTTTCAGGGGGCCATCTTGGATTTTCTGAAAATTTCTGCAAATCACTTAAAAGCTGCCTTCTCGATAAACACTGGACCGATTTCAACCTAATTTGGCTGGAAGGACCCTATGGGCATAGGCTTCAGAATTTTTATACAGAATTTTGATTGGTCCATTTTATCGACACCCATCTTGAATTTTTTTTTAAATGAGAAATCGTTTAAAACGCTACTCATTAACTGCTTGAGCAATTTAAACCAGACTTGGCTGGAAGGATACTAGGCTGGGAGGTTTCAAAACATGTATACAGCGCCCAGCTTGGATTTTTTAAACCCTACTTCTCGATAACCACTTGGCCGATTTGTACCTAATTTGGCTGGAAGGACCCTATGTGGTTAGACTTCGGTATTTGTGTAGAGAATTTTGATTGGTCCAATTTTCCGGTGGCCTACTCGATAACCACTGGGCCGATTTCAATCAAACTTCCAAGGATGGAAGAACCCTAGTGTAGTATGCTTCAGAACTTGTGTACAGAATTTTGATTGGTCTATTTTTTCGGTGCTCATCTTCAATTTTCCGAAAAATGGTGCCAATTCATTTAAAATGCTACTCATTAACTGCTTGAGCAATTTCAACCACACTTGGCTGGAAGTATACTAGGCTGGATTGGTCAATTTTTCAGGCGGCCATCTTGGATTTTCTGAAAATTTCTGTAAATCAGTTAAAAGGCTACTCCTTAACCGCTTGAACGAGTTCAAGCAAACTCAGCTGGAAGGACCCTATAGTTGTATGCTTCAGAGCCTTTATACAGAATTTGGATTGGTCAATTTGTTCGGTGGCCGTCTTAAATTTTCCGAAAAAATGGCTGAAAATCTTTTAAAACATTGGTCCTCATTAACTGCTTGGGCGATTTCAACCAGACTGGCTGGAGCGAGCCTAGGGCAGTAGGCTTCAGAACTTGTATACACAATATTGATTGGTCAATTTTTTCAGCGCCCATCTTGAAATTTCCGAAAAATGGTTGGAAATCGTTTAAAACGCTACTCTTCATTAACTGCTTGGGTAATTTCAACCAGACTTACATGGGAGCATAGTACGCTGGTGTGGTTCAGAACTTGTATACAAAATTTTGATTGGTAAATTTTTACAGCGGCCATCTTGGATTTTCTGAACATTTCTGCTTAAAAGCCTACTCGATAGCCACTGGGCCAATTTCAATCAAACTTGGATGGAAGAACCCTAGTGTAGTATGCTTCAGAACCTGTATACAGAATTTTGATTGGTCAATTTTTTCGATCCCCATCTTGAATTTGCCGAAAATGGCAAGAAATTGTTTAAAATGCTACTCATTAACTGCTTGAGCAATTTCAACCAGACTTGGCTGGAAGTATACTAGGCTGGATTGGTAAATTTTTCAGGTGGCCATCTTGGATTTTCTGAAAATTTCTGTAAATCAGTTAAAAGGCAAATTTGGCTGGAAAGACCCTAAAGTTGTATGTTTCAGAGCTTTTATACAGAATTTGGATTGGTCAATTTGTTCGGCGGCCGTCTTAAATTTTCCAAAAAAATGGCTGAAAATCATTTAAAACATTGCTCCTCATTAACTACTTGAGTGATTTCAGCCAGACTGGCTGGAGCGAGCCTAGGGCGGTAGGCTTCAGAACTTTTATACAGAATTTTGAATGGTCAATTTTTCCTGCAGCCATCTTGGATTTTCTGTATATTTTGGGAAATCAGTTAAATGGCTACTTCTCATTAACTGGTAGGCTTATTTCAACCAAACTCAGCTGAAAGAACCGTAGGCCAGTACGCTTCAGAAAACGTGTACAGAATTTTGACAGCTTAATTTGGTGGTGGCCATCTTGGATTTTCTGAAAAATTAGAATTTGTGAAAAATGCTACTCCTCATTAATCGCTTTGGCAATTTCACCCAAATTTGGCTGGAAGGATCCTATTGTCATAGTCTCTAGAAATTTATTCAGAATTTTGATAGGTCAATGTTTTGGCAGCCATCTCTGATTTTCTGAAAGTTTTCCGGAACCATTTAAAAATGGTACTCCTTCAAGCAATAGCCTGATTTCAAACAAAACTTGGGTGGAATGATCCTATGATGGTAGGTTTCAATATATTAAACGAGAATCTTGATTGGTAAATTTTTTTTTATGGCCATCTTGGATTTTCCAAAATGGTTTAAATGCCAATGGTCCAGGTGAGCACCACCTCTTGTCTTAAAATTTACCACTGAAATGACTGGCTCAATAACCGTTAAATCTTTTTAAATAATCTCTTGTCAGTATATATTGTTTGTGTGACAGAGAATGAACAGGTTAATAGCAGTTGGCCAAGCATTGAATAAATTATAATATTAACACACAGAAAAATTCCACGTGCAACATGTTTAATACTAATTCCATAAGTGTTCTTTTGCCCAACCATAAATTTGTGAAAACTTGTGAAAACTAACTTATGTCCTAGATTAGTGTACAGCTGTCTTGCTCAGTCACAGTATTCCATTCTTGATGGTTGGGCAGATTACTGGAGAATTATGGCACAAGTCTAGCTGTTTAAGCATGCATTATACATTTTAATGCTAACTGCTCAGTCTACAATAATCAATGTCTTATTTGTTTGCTATCTGATATTAATTTTAAAACTGTGTTGCATGAAGCTGTTGTTATTATACAACAGTTTTAGCAACACCTTTAAAATTGGCACCAACAGTATATGAGACATATATAATGCATTTAATTGACAGATTGAATATAGAAATTTATTAATCTAATTTGTGTAGATTTCAGCACAATAATTCAAGTACCGTACTATTGTATCTGAACCCTTTACTCATCACGCCGGCCAAAATCGGCCTCTAGGATGGTCTTTAGGAATAGATATTTGCAGGCCACGATAGAAATATTTTTGAAAACTTACAACTGAATGACTGGCTCATTGATTTAGCCAGGCAATCCAGTGGTACGTTTTCAAAAACAGTTATCTTGGCCTGCAAATGAACATTCACTGAGAAAAAATATAAAATTTTTTTTAACCATCTTGACCATTGAAGTGTTAAAATAGTCACTGTCTGAGCATCTGCTATTTTGAAGACAAAATAGCTCTAAAGTATTCAGCACTTTGTCATCATGCATGAAACTGAGAAATATGCATTTCAGACATGAAAGGGTTAATCCTTTAATGGACAGTCTGGTCAAGAATGGCTTCTGCATGCAATTGTCTTGAGAAATGTACATTTGCAGACCAAGAGAAGACTATTGTTAAACAATTTACCGCTGGAATGCTCCAAGGATAAATTTTCAAAAACAATCTCTTAAGTCTGCAAATGGACATAATCTGTGAAAAATTGAAATTTTATAAAACAAATTTTGATAGTTGGCCCCTTTCGTGACGAAGCCGGCGAAAAGTGGCTTCTGTAGTGGTCTTGAAGAATGTCCATTTACAGGTCATTTGAGAAGACTAATTTTGAAAATTTACTTCTAAAATTCATGGCTCCATCCATTCCACTAGTAAAATTTCAAAGATTGTCTTCTTGTCGTGCAAATGTACATTCAATAAGGAATTATCTTGATATTCTTAAATAAAATTAGACATTAGAGAGTCAAATTGTTACTGACTTGATAATTGATAATGAGTTGATAATTGCTTTACAGGTGTGAGTGATGTGGTTATTACTATGCATATTAAATAATATTTCCTAAAAATGTTGTGCGTACTCGCAAGCATATATTCCCACTAGGAATTACTGTGGCCTGTATAGAGGTGTGATGCTGAGCTAATTAAAGGTTGTTAATTAGAGACTGACTATATTATATTCAATCAATATATTAACACTCTACTGGTGAAAGCGGCCAAAAAAATGCTTCTATGCTGATGTTGAGGAATGCATATTTGTCGGCATATAGGCAACTATTTTTGGAAATTTAACATTGGAATGCCTGGTTCACTAACCGATCCAATCACTCTGGTAAATTTTCGAGCTAAGAGTCTTAGCTCTTGGCTTGCAAATGTACTTTCAGTAAGTAAAGATTTTGAGTTTCTTTATCAATCTTAAACAATAAGGGTTAATGATCTCTGTGTAGAACATAAATGTGGGTTTATCGCTCTTATTAAATTCATTATGCTAATGGTGTGTGACAGATGTAGGCGTACTTGCCCGTCATTAGATCAAACCTGATAAAAAATGGCTTCTGCAGTGGCCTTGAGAAATGTCCATTTGCAGGCTGTTACCATAGTTATTCCTGTGGTACATTGTCAAATGCACATGATGTTTAAACAAAAATCATGATTTTCTTGACCATTCTCAACTATTAACCATTTAACCCACAAATTTCTTTCAAGAAAATGTAAATTTTCTCATAGATTGTCTATTTGCAGACCAAGGGAAGACTATTTTTTTTATTTTACCACAGGAATGACGAACCAGTCACTCTAATGGTAAATTTACAAAAATAGTCATCTCCTTGGTCTGCAAATGGACATTTCTAAAGACCACTGCAGAAGCCGATTTGGGCTGATATTAGTGTTAAAGGGTTAACTAAGATCCAGAATGTTCCGTAATGTGCTTAATAATGGAGGAGTCATCGGTGGAGTAGCGATTTTTTTAATTTAAGATTTTTAGAAGATACCTGTTCTAAAACCTGGTAGAGGTTGATTAGAAAATCAGGTTCTATCATCGTATCATAGCTACAATTAGAGTATCCCCTCAAATTTGATCAAGATCCATCCATCAATAACATGAGAAACAGTTTTTAAATTGTGGGTAAATCGAAAATTGGCTCCGTTATGATTTAAATATTTACACATAGAATACTACCTCAAGATACTTTGAGTGTAGTATTGCCAAAGTGTGTCTAAGCCTTTGTTGTCAGACTGAAACTGTATTCTGGCTCTCATATTACCTCCATTTTTGATAACCTTGACCTTTGACATCCTTACCCCTAAATTCAACTGGGCTCTTCTCCAAGAGTAAGCAAGCACCCAGTGTTGTTGAAGATCAAACGAATAAATGGATGGATGGACTAATAATTATGCAATCTGCGTTGCATGTTTCTCACAATAATGAGTTGAAAAATTAGTTTGTCCTCATTCTTAGCTCTATTCCCAGAACTGGTGTCCGATGTGATAGCTGTGCAGATAAATATATGATGTCATAATGAATTACGCCACATGTAGGTTGATGTCACAATCAATTACATCATGAATGACATATCTAAGTCTGTCATAAACGCTTAATAGTATGTCAAGTTGCAAGAATTGTATGGCTTTACTATTTAATAACCATTCTTTTGAATCTTTTGAAACTAATTTGACAGGGTGTCTATGGCAGCAACAGCACCCTGTCAAATTAGTTTCAAAATATTCAACAGCTTACTTGCATAGTTTTCTGGAAATTGAGATTCAGGGTTTGATTAGGGTTGCACGATTTTTCGATTATTCGATTAATCGCGATTATATAATTCAAAATGATCGTGGACGATTCTAAAATTAAATAATCGTATAATCGCCATGTTGGAATTTTTGCCAAGACCTTTTGCGCTTGTGAAACTCTGCTCGCGTTACTAATCATAGAAACAAACATCCGGCGATCAGTCGAATGTGTGAATGATTAAATAAACTAAATAAATAACTTGTTTGTTTGTATATTAATTAAGTCAATACTTAGAGAGAAAACGCATTGAATTTTCATGGTATTTCGCTTAATTGAAGCCTAGGCTTCTATTAGGACAAGAGGTGTTCAATTTCCAACCCAACATCTCTGAGTTAGAATTTTCCCAACAGTTTTCTGAAACTGATACCACGGAAATTCAATGCATTTTCTCCCGTAAAAATTCCAACCACCCACGTCTATGTTTAATGTGTACCTCAAAACATCCCCAGGGAAGTGAAATTATTTGATTTGAGCGCCTAAATATTGCGTATCCTTTAATAAAGGTTGTTTATTAAATCAAAATTAATCCACAATTTGATATAAAATGGCGTCGCGGAAAAATAAAAATCACATGATTCACCTTCAATTGAAGAGTTTATTTTAGAGCGATTACTCGGATATAAATATTCTGGAATCGGGGACTCGGAACTCGGGAATTTCTATATGTTATCATTGCGCGATAGGAACTGAGTATTATATTGATCTGAATAACGGGTACCCGTTTGATAAACTCCCGTTAGCGTATAATATCTCGCGAGAACACACCGCCTACCATCACAAAAGACCCGCCGGCTCGCCAACTTAAGAACCCGGATATATTGTTGTTCGTAATAATTCAATTTGGATCGTTTAATGTTGATCGACGTTACAAAATTGATGCACATTTTCTCTCATTTGGTACATAAATTTGGTCTTAAAATATATTTATAATAAGGAAGGTATTTAATCACGCCAAGACTGTTTTACGCACATTTTGACTACAAGAGTGTGGAATAAACTTTATTATATCTTGAACATACGTGGCCTACTATTAGTATTAATCTAATAGGTGATCGAGATTTACAAATCCGAGGCCTGGATTGACTTCTAGAGGGGCCGGAAATGTATCAGGGCAGAGATCGGTCTGAAGTAAACACACCCTGTGTGACACGAGTGTTATTATTATACACGCTATTCTTACAGATTTGCTCTTTAAAAAATCTGCTGAGTTAGAGGGTGGGCTTCTAATACAGAGTTTTGAAACTGCTAAGAAATCATTAGAGCTCATATGTCAAAGTTAGGGGGTGGGCTTTGTTTAGAGCATAGGCTACATAGGCGAAATACGGTAGTTCATGATTAATCGTATGATCGCGATTATTTGTATTAAATGATCGCGATTATGAAAATTGAATAATCGTGCAACCCTACGTTTGATCGATCCCCACCATAAGCAAACCATGTGCGGAGCTTAGCTAAAGATGAGCGGGACATAGCTAAAACTTAATTCGACTATTGTGGCATCAGAAGGTTGAATTTACAGATACATTCATCCTGGAGTGGACAGAACTGGATCTTTCAAGCGTATCCATCAATGATCTAACGTCATATGACATCATAATCAGCTAAGCGGCCTGTAGGATGATGTCATATTCATTCATGATAAATGATTCTATTAGGCCCGTCTTTAACTCTTAATAGTCAGACACGTTGTAAGAATTGTATGTCTCTTATTTAATAAAGATGGTGTTGAATATTTTGAAACTAATTTGACTGGGCGACCCAGTAAAATTGGTTTCAAAGTATTCAACAGCTTACCTGTATAGTTTTCTGGAAATTGATAGTCAGGGAGTTCAGAGATTGATCAATCGCAACACGAGCGAGGTGTGGGCGGGGCATAGCTAAAAATGGAAAGGTCTATTGATTAAGTACTGCTCAGCGTTAGCATCAATCCTGTGCTCATAGTCGGGTATTAGAAATGGAAATCTTGCCGGAAATGCTATTTAGATTCTTATTTGATTTACAAATTACAGTTGAGAGGTCTTTATTAGGTTATTCCATGTTCTGCGTTCCTGAGATGGCCACTGAGGCAGCAGCATAGTGTGCTCATAGATGTTTAGTAGCACATCTTTCATGTCATCAAGCTTTGATAATTTCACAGTAATTGCCAACGTCTCTCTGGACTATACTATGTGATTATATGCTTGGTTTATTTGCCTGTTTTGATGTAGCTGTCCAAATCTGAGAGGAAATGACATCTGAAATTACCTGATGATTTGTTCTAGGTGTCAGCAGCAGCAGGCCGCTGACCTGTTAACCAATTTTACGTGCTCTCTAACTGTGCTGTAACTGTTACACTATGTGGTTTATTCATCGACATTATTTAATTATTTTCTATTTTGTGTTCCAATCAGCAGATTTAACTTCTGTAGAATTCCCAAAGATACTAGCTTTTCTCAGGCATTCGATAGTCAAGATTTTGTATGACTGAAGAATCTATTCGGTTCCTCGGGAATTGTTCATAAAATACTCAAAGGATGCAACACTATCTATTCTCTATCTTCTTTTTTATTAAGCCCATAGCAAAGCAGAGGATCTCGACATAGTGATCCAAATGACATTCAGTGTTCAAGGTGCACCAAGAATTGACTAAATGTTAATTAGTTTTCACTGGAGGTTTAATTCAGGGACTTATCTGATCTTAATAAAACTGTACAGATTTATTCTATACCATCATTGCATCCAGTCTTCATCATAATAATCAGTTGTTACATATCTTTAGACGGTTTGGACGTAGTTAATTTTGCACCAAGAATTAGAAGAATGTTAAAGTTTTTCGATGATCCTTTAATTGGCTTCTCAAAGTTTTTTCGATACATTTACATGGTTTGGTCTTGCGTAGCTTAGTTCAGCAGTGCCTCTTTCTCAAGAATTAGAAGAATGTTTAGAACTTTTCAATAGACATTTGATTCATTAAGGATGTACCATATACTATTTTAACCCTTTCACTGACAAATACCTGAAAAAGTAAATTCTTTATGACATAAAACTTATTCGGTCAAATATTTTGAAATTAATTTGACTGGAAGACGTTGCTGCCTGAGGCAGCAATGTCTTCCAGTCAAATTAATTTCAAAATCTTCAACAGTTTTCCTGTATGGAATAGAACTTTTCAATAGAACATTTTCAATGACAAATCCCTGAAAAAGTAAATTCTTTATGATATAAAACTTATTCGCTCAAATATTTTGAAATTAATTTGACTGGAAGACGTTGCTGCCTGAGGCAGCAATGTCTTCCAGTCAAATTAATTTCAAAATCTTCAACAGTTTTCCTGTATGGTTGCTGTGAAAATGAGATATGGGGAATTCTTTAGCGATTTGTGTGTCTGTCATCTGTCAAGAATTGTAACTCGTTTCGCCATTTGTTGATCGATCAAAACCAAATTTGGCAGATATGTCCCTTCAATCAAATATCTATTTGAACTATGAATATGAAGTGACCATGCCCACAAATAGCGGTTGTTATTACACCACAAAAACATCCATTACCGTTCAATCACTACTTGCTAAATCAAATATCTGCATTTAGCTATCAGAATAAAGTTTTTATTCTTGCCTATACACTCCCTAATGCCTATACCATCACCATGTAGACCCTCCACCAGGCTTCTGGTAGAGGGACCCCCTGCATTAGCCTTACAATAGACTGGCACCAGTCTGTACTCACTCCTTGGTGACGCTTGTCACTAAGCACGCTCGCGCATGCGCAGTAGGTCCCACTTGTGAAAACTGAATCACTTTTCAAATATTCTGCTAGCTATACAGTACTGTCAGCTATCAAATCGATATAAAAGTTTTAACTTGCTAACTAGAAACTTTCCAGTTATCACGAGTTGACTCGGGAATGCCTACCATGAAGTCTATTCTTCCTAAGTTATGTTTAACTTATATATCATGGTGTTTTAGAGGTGTTTGTAACTCTAACGTTTGGAGTTACCAGTTTTCGTGTCACTACTCCCGTTTTCGAGGTTAGAGTAACCATGCCTATTATATACCATCAAGAGTACCATGTAATAGTAATAATAGCCAGTACCACTCCTAGTAAGGTAGGTCCTAGTGCTCTCAAACATATATCAGAATCTTTACTGATTCTTTCCTCAAACACTTTATTTAAATCGCCCAAGACGTAGCCTCTGTGATATCTCTGGTTTTCTCAAAGCTAGTTGCTTTATTTCGCATCATTTCTTATTTTTTATAGGAAGTGTCAGTATCTTCTGAGAAAATAAAGTGTGCGTCGAATAAGTGTGATCGGGTTCACGCTAAGGATTATACGGGGCATGTTTGCCTGAGGTGTACCACCTGCACCCCTTTAAAAATGTGTGGAGTGTGCAAGGGTTGGCCATTGGTCGTATCTAAAGCATTTTTTAAGGACTTTGTGGTTAAGCCTGCGTTGCCCTCAGGTCGCTCTCCCTCCGTTGTTGAAGGTCCTAAAGCAGTAGCATCTGCTTCCACCTCTATTAATACGTCGGTTTCAACAAAGGAGGGGGGCAGCTCCTCTGTCACAGATCCGGTTATGGCATTATTCGCCAGATTTGAATCCTTTGCAAATGTATTGACAAAATCCTTAGACGAGCGTATTACATCTGCTATTAAGGCCGCTAAAGAGGAGTCATCAGACTCCGAATTTAGCCCCCAGTCTCGATCTCGTAAGTGGGGAAAGCCGGTTTCCTTAACATCAAGACAGCAAATCAAGTCTCCCAAAGGAAAGTCCGGCGAGACAAGAAAGAAACCTGGTAAGGCATCCTCCGGTAGGAGCCAGGTCAAAGACCATGTTAGACTTGAGGACCAGCTTAAGTCTCAAGCGGTGGTATCGGGGGCGGAAGCTTCCGATGTGTCACCTCAAGCTAAGGTCCGATTCACAGTGATTCCAAATGCAAGGAAGGTGGTAAGATCGCCGATCGCCTCTAAGGAAGCACCCGTCTATGCTCCTGGCTTGTCCGGGCAAGCGGGTTTGCTGTCCGGAATGTCTTCTGGTTTTACCGGGCATCCGGAAATGAGCACCGTGATTGTTTCTGGCTTGGCTGAACATCCGGTGACTCATGAGAATATGGCTTATGCGTCAACATCCGTTTCCGGTTCATCAGTATCCGGCTATAGAGTTTCCGGTTCCGGGAGGAACAATGTAGTTCCGGGTCTGTTGGACCCGGCGGTGCATCATATGTCGTCTTCCGTTTCCGGTTCGTCGACTTCCGCTTCCGGTAGTAGTGCGGCTACTTCTGGTAGGAAGAATGTGCATCCGGGTCTGTTGGACCCGTCTATGCACCGTTCAGTGTCCGGATTGTCAGGCTCTTCTTCAGGTAGTAGTGTGACTACTTCCGGTGGGAATTATGCTTATCCGAGTCAGTTGGATCCGTTGTTGCATACATCCTCCTTTTCCGGCCCGGTTTTGGTTAGTTCCGGTTCCGGCGGTGGTGTAGACACTTCCGGTTCAACTTATGCATGTCCGGGTCGTTTTGACCCGTCCTTGCAAGCGACTTCCGGTTCTGTTTCGGGGTTTTCTATTTCCGCTTCTGGTGACAGTTTTTCTACTTCCGGATTAGGAGATATGAAGCGTTCTATTTCCGGTCTCGGTGTTTCAGTCCCGGCTGGAACTTCTGTTTGCGCATCAAGTTATGAGCTTCCGAATAACTCAGATTCCCAGTCCAGTAATAGGTCTGTTAATTCCGATTCTAGTTATTTTCGCGCCGGTCCTCCCGTTTTTGATAGACATTATTCTGATCGTTCTTCTAGTGCTCAGTCTGTTTCGGCGTCAGATTTTGGTCATCATTCCTTTCGTGAGGTAGTATCTCTCTCTCGTTCTTCATCTCCTTCCTTGTTCTCTCAAGCAGGTTCTCAGAAGAGTAGTAGTCATCCGTCCTCTTCGTCTGTATCTGGCTTGTCTGCTAGGGATTTTTCGTCTTCTCATGTTTCTAATTCGTCTTCTCTTTTTCATCCATCATCTATATCTCCGCCTCCAGGTTTTCTTCATATTCCGGCTTCCCTTCAGCAGAATTATTCTGCGGCGTCTCACATACCTTCTTCTTCTGATCCGTCTGTTCCTACTTTGCCTTCTTATTCTTCATCTTCTCCGGAGTTTGATCATTCGGATCCTATTGTTTCGGTCGTTCTGTCTCCAGAATTAGAGTTCCAGATAGTTGATTCGGGTTTAGATTTTTCCTTGTTTTCAGTAAGCCGCGATTCCTCTCTTCACCGATCTGTTATTTCAGCTAGATTTTCAATTTTGTCCAGATTTTCAGCTAGTGAGTTGGATCCTTATTTTTTCAGTTCTAGTCAGCCTGAGGCCCGTGTTGCTAGTTCTTCTTATCAGTCTCCGTTGACGTTGGACACTCTCGGATGCTCCTTCTAGAGCTTTAGCTTCTCCTTCCTCTCTGAGGATCATTGATGCTTCTGTTTCGCTAGATTCAGACATCTGTCCTCCTTCTTCTTCTTCTTCTCCGTCTCACCTTTCTGTCAAGGCTACTCAAAGATCAGTCAGGGCCAGGGATCTGAAGAGGTTCTATCACGAGAGGGCCTCGCCAGATGACTGGTCTAGGGCTCATCAATGGATAGCTTCGTCTCTATCTCTTCCTCTTCAGGATGAATTTTCGATTGATCCTCCGTCGTTTGGTTCTGCGCTGTCATCTTCAGTCTCTTCAGCTAATGTTCCTTCTGTTCTTCCGGTAGATAACTTGGTAGTAGACATGTTAGATTTTTACATTAACGATGTCCAACTGAAAGATTTTTCTCTTACTCCCAAGGTAGATGCTCCAGTTCAGGTTCCGAAAGAGGATTACATTAGATTGGCTTCTACTCAATCTCTTAATGGTCCGACATGGGATGTTCTTTCATCGCATCTGAAGGAAGCGGCTAAGGTAGAATCTTCGTCAGACCTTTTTAGATGGGAGTCTGTCTGTCGGGCTCAGTTGAAATCAGCAAACTTTTTGGCCCTTCTTTCAGAGGCTATGCTCAAAACTCAGGAGAAAGGGGGTCAGGTTCCTCCGGAGATATTTCGTTCATTAGCTGACCTGTCAAGAGGTTCGTTGAATTCAGTTTGCCGTTCACTAGGTTTCATCACCTCTAAGAGAAGGTCAAGGAAGCTTGCTGAGGTGAATATTTCGGATTCCCTCAGGAGTAACCTGATATCTGCTCCGCCTTTCGGATCAGATATTTTCGGTCAGAATTCTACATCGATCCTTAGGGCGGAGTCTGATCGTCTCAGATCAGCTAAGGATCTGCGGGATCAGATTTCGATTTTGAGGCCGTCAGTAAAAAGGGACTCTTCTGCGGTGAAGAGTCCCTCCTCCTCTCCCAGGAGGAAGAGTCTTAGGCCGGATGAATATGGGGCTTATCCGTCAAGGGTTTTTACGAACTCTAATCGGTCCTCTCCTTCCCATTCCAGATCTGCGGAGGAGGATCATTTTAAATCCATTTCATCACATAGACCTAGAGCCCAGGTTCGTCAAGCCCCTCCTCAGGTGAGAAGGGGTCAATTTTTCTCTCGAGGTTCCAGGTCTAGTTCTAGAGGACGCTCCTCTAGAGGTTTTCAACCTAGACAGGTTTGAGGGGGTGGCCTCAGCCTGGGCAGGCCTTTCCCAATCTCATTTACCAGTCCTTCCTCCTCTTCTACCACCTTTGGATCTATCGGTGCAATCCCTTCTTCCCAGCGTGCCAGTAGGAGGGCGCTTGTCTCTGTTCTGGGAGACTTGGCAAGCCCTTGCTCAGGACTCCTGGCTGTTAGATCAAATCTGCTGGGGTTATGCACCGTCTTGGATAGAGCTGCCTCCTCCTCTGTCTTTCCAGCCCAAATGGACTCCAGTTCCATCCAATCTGGAGAAGTTGGGAGCCCTGGAAGACGAATTGGAGTCAATGTGGTTGAAGAAGGCTATAGAAGAGGTTCCATGTTGGAGTGTAGACCCGGGATTCTACTCAACTCTATTTCTAGTCCCCAAGAAATCAGGTGGATGGCGTCCAATCATCAATCTGAAGAGATTAAATCTGCATATATCCACCCCAAAATTCAAGATGGAGACGGTATCTCAGATTATCGCCAGTCTGAGTCCAGGCATGTGGACAGCGTCCATAGATCTCAAGGACGCCTACTTTCACATTCTCATCCACCCTCCATTCAGAAAATTCATGAGATTCGTGTTCAAGGGCAGGGTATGGCAATTCAGAGTCATGCCGTTCGGCCTGACCACGGCCCCTTTCTTCTTCACCCGCCTAGTGTCAGCAGTGGCAGGTTTTCTGCACAGTCGTTCTTTTCCCCTTCACGTTTACATAGACGATTGGTTGCTAAAAGCAGAATCTGCCTCAATTCTGGCAAGCATCATTCCAGAGGTCTGCAGTCTGGCTTCCAGTCTAGGATGGGTTTTAAATCTAGAAAAATCATCTTTGGTCCCATCTCAGGTTTTCACCCACCTAGGTGTGGCTTTCGACCTTGGTCAAGGCTTAGTCTTCCCTTCAGAGGTAAGAGTAGAAGCCATCCTAGTAGCCATGGAAATTCTGGATTCCTCTGTCGTGGTCAGAGCAATATTCTTTCTCCGGGTGATAGGCTTGATGGTCAGCGTCGAGAACATCATTCCGTGGGCGGCGCTGATGAGGAGACCTTTCCAAATGTATCTAATTTCCCTGTGGAAACAGTCGACCCATTCAGTGTACCATCAGATCCCGGTCAGAGAGCATTTGAGGCCCCACCTAGATTTTTGGAAGGATCGCTCTCTGCTGATGATGGGTGTTCCTCTGGTCAAGTCTTCTCCTCAGGCGATCATCTTTACAGATGCTTCCCAGGAGGGATGGGGAGCGGTCTGGGGTTCCCTTTCGGTCTCAGGCCTGTGGTCCCGAGAGGAGTCGTCAGCCCACATCAACATTCTGGAATTGTGGGCTGTCAAGAAGACTCCTTGCTTGGTCGGATCAAGTGCAGGGCCTCAAGATCTCGATTCGATCAGACAATTCGACAGTGGTCTCGTATATCAACAAGCAGGGAGGCACGAAGTCGTCTCGCCTTTGTTTGGAGGTGTGGAATCTCCTCATGTGGTGTCGTATGAAGCAGATTTTCCTGGTGTCCTCCCATGTACCAGGATGTCTGAATTTTCTGGCGGATCAGTTGTCTCGCCCTTCCAAATTCGCCCACACAGAGTGGCAGTTAAAGAGGTCGGTTGTCAAAGCGATCTTCAACATCCTGGATCGTCCCCATGTAGACCTGTTCGCGACCTCTCTGAATGCCCAGATCTCCTCTTTCATGTCTCCTTTTCCGGACGATCAGGCGTTGGCGGTGGACGCTCTGTCTCAGTCCTGGACAGGAATCTTCGCGTATGCGTTCCCTCCGACTATCCTGCTTCCCTTGGTTCTGAAGAAAGTCAAGGATCAAGTTTGCGAGATTTTGTTGATAGCGAGATTTTGGCCAAAAAGGATCTGGTTCGTAGACCTTCTCGATCTTCTAGTAGACTTCCCACGTCTGCTGCCAGTGTCCCCAGATCTGTTATCCCAAGTAAGGGGAACGTGCCTTCATCCAAACCCAGGAATCTTCAGTCTGTGTGTTTGGAGAATATCGAGTGCTCGGTCACTGAGAATAAATTTTCTGCAAGGTCTCAGGAAATTATTAATTCGGCCAGGAGGGAGTCGACCCGAAGAGTTTACAAGGGTCGACTTAAGATGTTCGGAGAATGGTGCTCAAATCATGATCTCGTACCCGATTCTGTTTCTATATCCCAAGTGTTAGATTTTTTTTATCTTATCTGTTCGATTCTCTTCATCAGACTGCTAACACGGTTAGAGGATATAGATTTTCCTTAGCATCTTCTCTTCCTTGTTTGTTAAATGCGGATGTTAAGGATACTAAAGTGCTGAATGGGTTCATCAGAGGTTTAGGTAATATTCGGCCTCCTATTGCTAAACCGTTACCTTCCTGGAACTTGGCGCTGATTCTTCAGGTTTTGGCAGGGCATCATTTTGAACCCATCGCCTCGATTAGCTTAAAGCTTTTAACGTTTAAGGCGGTTTTTCTAGTAGCGGCTGCTTCTGCTAGAAGACGATCTGAGATACATGCATTTTCCGCTGAAAAGGATAGATTTATTGAAGCTGGGGACGGTTTGGTTTTATATCCTAGAAGGGATTTTTTGTCTAAGACGCAATCAAACCGTTATCCAGCTAAGCCGATTATTTTAAAATCTTTATTTTCGTTTTCTCCGTCTGACAGATTTTGGTGTCCAGTCAGAGCTCTTAAGGCTTATAAGCGTCGTACCGGTTTTTAAAAGATCCGATCCGTCTCACTTATGGATTCCCTACGCGGAAGGGGTAGCCAGTCCGGTCTCTAAAGCAGCCATCGCTAGATGGATTTGTGACACCATTCATCTATGCTACAAGATTGCTTCTCCTGAGCAAGTCAATCTCTCTCACATTAAGGCTCATGATGTTAGAGGGATGGCTACCTCTTTTGCTTTGTTTGCTGGCTCTTCTGTAGACGAAGTTATGCAAGTTGCAGGATGGAAATCTGAGTCTACTTTTACCTCTTTTTATTTGAAAGACCAGAGCGCAGCGGCATCTTTCTTTAGGAACATTACTATTTTAACCAAGAAGGCTGAAGACCATTTACCAAGCACATCCCACCATTTTCGTTAGGACTGTGCGTCTGCGGGGAATGGTGAGAGTTGTTCCTTGGTTGTTGTTTTTAAATCTTTATGTTTAAAGTTTTATTTGGTTGTTAATCACTGTGTGATTGATTAGGATGCACCATTATGTTATGTTATTAACATTTGGTTATGTTTGGTTTGATTTTTATCCTTGCTTATGGATTCTCAAATCACCTCCCACCAAAGTTTCGTAGTGGGGCACTGACCAAATCTACGGGTTTAGCAAGTAGTGATTGAACGGTAATGGATGTTTTTGTGGTGTAATAACAACCCCCAACAGACCCCCCTTTAGGGGTTGGTCTGTAGTTTTATTAACCACTATAAAAACATACTTACCGTTCAATCACTACGACCCGGCCTCAGCCACCCCGCTGGGTATTGATTTGAGAATCTAGGCTGGATGTACAGCACTTAAATTTAGAAAAGTGATTCAGTTTTCACAAGTGGGACCTACTGCGCATGCGCGAGCGTGCTTAGTGACAAGCGTCACCAAGGAGTGAGTACAGACTGGTGCCAGTCTATTGTAAGGCTAATGCAGGGGGTCCCTCTACCAGAAGCCTGGTGGAAGGTCTACATGGTGATGGTATAGGCATTAGGGAGTGTATAGGCAAGAATAAAAACTTTATTCTGATAGCTAAATGCAGATATTTGATTTAGCAAGTAGTGATTGAACGGTAAGTATGTTTTTATAGTGGTTAATAAAACTACAGACCAACCCACTAAAGGGGGGTCTGTTGGGGGATTTATGGCTCTTATTAAAGGCTATATAGGGAAAATTACCTTTATGGCATGTTTCGTCATTTATCGATTTTTTTTAAACCACATTTGGCAGATATGTTCCTTTTGGGAATATCTATTTGGGCTATGAAGATGACATGACCATACCCACAAATAGCAGAGTTATGCCCCTTGCTATAGTGAATCATATGGGGAAAATATTTTTGTAGCAGGTTTCGACATTTATCAACCTATTAAAACTAATTTTGCCAGATATGTTTCTTTATGCAACATCTATTTGAGCTGTGAATATGACGTGGCCACCCACACCCGTAAACAAGGGCCATAACTCTGGTTCATTAAGTTGTTTTTAAGTATTGAACCCTATGGTGCTTCATCAATTGTTCATGGATTAAAACAAAATTTAGCAGATATGTTCCTTCAGTCAAAGTTCTATTTTTGAACCATGAATGTAAAGTCTGCACCTTTAAACAAGGGCCGTAACTCTGGTTCATTATCTATTCAACCCTATATTTAAATTAATTTGTTTCGTCAATTGCTGATGGATTAAAACCAAATTTAGCAGATATGTTCCTTCAGATAATATCTATTTGCCTTATGAATATGAAGAGGTCACAACTTGAAATAAGGGCCATAACTCTAGCTCTGAATTCTTTTTAAGTATTGAACCCTAATGGGAAAATAATCTGTGTCATGTTTCGTAAATTGCTAATGGATTAAGACAAGATTTAGCAGAAATGTTCTTTTAGTACACTTTAATCATTTGACAATTGGTGTCAGGGATGGCTGCGACATTGACCAATGATACTTTTTTCGTTGGTCAATCATTCCATTATTCTTGCATTTCATCATTCAAATTATTTACTGTGACCTCACTATCACCTGTTTGGTAAATGTCAGTGTTGTGACACATGAACCATTGGTCAATAGTGGCAATGATGGCTGCCCCATTGATCAATGGTACTTTTTCGCTTGCATTTCCTCCAACTTCTTTACTGTGACAATTGTCGCATTGCTAAATGTCATGTGTTCAGTCAATGATGTCAGGGATGGCTGCCCCATTGGTCAATGGTGTCGAGGACACCAATATTTATATACCCAGCCAAATAATGCCATGGTATTATGTGATGGCACCGCCTGGGCAGGCGGACGGTTGCATGGATGGGCGACAGAGTGCTTTCCGGATGATTAAACTGTAACCGTTTATCAGATCTGTTTGAAATTTGATGGGGGGGGGGGGGTGGTTGGACTGAGGTTTGGGGAAGAGGCATATCGAAATTGACAATGATCCTAAATCCAAGATGGCCGCCAGACACTGGTGGCTATCTTGAAAATTGTTTTCCGGATGATAACTATTGTCGTTTATCAGATTGTTTTGAAACTTTATAGGGTGGTTAGACTAACTCTGGGTAAGAAACCTATCAAAATTGATAATGTTCCGAAGTCCAAAATGGTCTCCAAACACCAGTGGCCATCTTCAAAATTGGTTTCCAGATGATAACTCTGTTACCGCTTATCAGCTTGCTTTGAAACTTCATATGGTGGTTGGACTAGCTCTGGAGAAGAACCCTTTTCGAAATCGACAATGATCCTAAATCCCAAATGGACACCAGCCCCATGGTGGCTATCTTGAAAATTGATTTCCGAGCGATAACTCTATTTCTGTTTAGCAGAAAAGTTTTCCACTTTGTAGTTCGTAGGATGACTGGACTAGGTCTGAGGAAGAAACTTATTGAAATTATAGTTTATCCAAAATCCAATATGTCCACCAGCCACTGCCCAACGGCGGCCATCTTGAAATTGATTTCCATATGATATCTCCATGACTGTTTAGCGGATCACGTTGAAACTTCATAGGATGACTGGTCTACGTCTGCGGAAGAAAGCTCTACGATAGCTGTAAATCATTGATTTGTCATCATGCCGGCGTATTATGCACCGTTTCCTGTCAATAGTGTGAAGGTCATCAATATTTGTGTATTTGGTGGCAAGGATGATTGCCTCTTTCGTCAGTAATGCTAAGGACCATAGCCCCATTGGTCTATGGCAACAGTTATGCTTGTCTGATGTTTACAGTTCCTCATTGGCTAGGTGAGCATTATGGCCCTTCGGCCATTTTTCTGTTTTCAAATAAATGAGGACAATGTAAATGTTTAATATAATCTATGGCAATGATATTCCACACAGCATGCTGAAATCCTACTATTTTATTGGCAGTTTGACTGAACATTGCTGCTGCCTTCTCTGCAATAATGAAACTAGTTTTAAGTAAGAGGACCTGGAAGGACATTGACGCTGCACTCCCACAAATTAGTATTTCTGAAATTTAGAGTAAAGAAGTGTTTACTGAATATAATGAAAGCAGTTCTTTGACCAACATTGATGACTATTATCTGTGTGTGCTGGATTGACACTTTTCATATTATGGTAAGCCACAAGATAACAACGTCAGTCATACTTTGTTATTACTCTACCCTAGCTTTCTTACTAAAAGAGAAGTTTCTGTTTCTGCTGGACAAAGGCTGGGTAACATGAATTCTACAAATCGGATTAAAAACAATATTTGCTCTATTCCGCTTTCACTATGTCATGGTAAAAGAGAAAGAAAGTATTGCTTTTTAGCTCGCCTTTTGGTTTGATTATACAATTGCCATCTGTCTATGGTCCATTAATAACAACTGCACATTTCCCGATTACTCAATAAATTAAAACAAATAGAGGAATCCAATCTGTCATTCATGTATCTGACATCATAATAAAATATGGCACACTAAATTAGTTAACATCACAATCAAAACTAGATTGCTCAGTCGATGGTGCGTCATCGCAAATCCACACGTTCACCAATTTGCCTTGACCTCCACCTCAACCCACCCATGGGGTGGAGCCAAATGAAAATCTTTCACTCTAAAATCATATACGCAACTCAAATCGTTTGAATTCCGACCACCAATTTCAGCTGAGTCGCATTGCAATCAATTTCTTGACATTTTGACCCCCTTCCCCACCCCCTGGTAGTGGAGCCCCTAACATAAATGTCACCCAATCGAAAATTATATGGGTAGCCCACATAACGAATTTGTTTGAATTCCACACATTTGTTTCAGATGAGATGGTATGATGGACAGCTTTATGATATTTGAACTTTTGACCCCCGTCACCTGACACCGAGTAGGCAGAGCCAAATCTAAATGTCGTCTTACAAAGCGCAATCTTATGGTTAACCCACACTAACGGTTTGAGAGGAGATAGTGTAATGGACAGTTTTCGTGATATTTGAACTTATGACCCGCCCCCTGACCCCCCCCCCCCCCAAGGGGTTGGAGCCAAATCTAAGTGTCATTTTGCAAAGTGCAATCATATGGATAAGCCACATACTAAATTTGGTTGAATTCCACCCAACGGTTTTGGAGGAGCTAGCGTGACGAACATTTTTTAGGATATTTGAGCTTTTGACCCTAACCCCCAGCGGGCGGAGCTAAATATAAATAGTCTTGCAAAGTGCAATCATATGGCTAACCAACATACCAAGTTTGGTTTAATTCCACCCATCGGGTTTGGAGGAAATAGCGTGACAAACGGATGGACAGACCGCCGGACAGACACGATTATAATATATCCCCTGACGTATTTTCTAAACATGGGGATAATAACATAGCTCGATCACGACACCTGAAAAGCCAGCTTTCCCAAAAGTGTAAGAAATGTATGATGTCTTTGAGATGTATTTACACGTTAATAAACATTTTGTTGAATATTTTAATTACTGAATTAACCCTTTCCACTCTGATGTCAGTATTCTATCTTTTACTAGGGCAATAGCAAACAAACTGGTGTACATATTTCAACAATTTTAAATTAATCATGATTAATCGAATAATTGTGCCTAAGATGTGTTAACCTTACATACCTGCACCTTGTAGCCAATGGAGGGATCTGATATGTCGCTCAAGTATATGATGTCTTACTCAGTGAATTACATCATGTAACAATATATAGTGATATATCTAGCTCCCTCATGAACATTGAAAATGCTTTCCACTGTACGAATTGTATGTCTTTGATGGATTTATTATTTAATAAACATTCTGTTGAATGGTTTGAAACTAATTTGACTGGACGCTGTTGCTGCCATACCCCCAGTGAAATTAGTTTCAAAATATTCAACAATTTACCTGTAGTTTGAAATTGGAATTCTGGGAATTCCGGATTCAAAGTATATAATTTGGTTCCAACACGCACAACATGTGGGCGAAGCTTAACTAGAAATGGGCATAACATATAGATAGAGATGGAACCTCTGTTGCTGTTTTCAACTCAATCTCATGTCTCCTCTATTATATTTAAGCTAATCCTTTCAAGCCTTTAGATCAGAGTCTTTATGATAAATTTATATAAGAATCTAGATAGATATTGGAACCTAAGAATCTTATTGTTGATAGAGTTAAAGAAGTCATGTATAATGGAGCTGTGTTCTGTTCTGCATAACAATAGCTTAACTCAGCTCAGTGTTAGCTGTAACTTGAGACTAGCTCTAAATTCAGACATATATTGTTACATAGATCAAGGTCTCATCATTCGTCTAGCCTTGTCTTCACCTCTACACTATCAGGCTTATGGAATACTGCTTGACTATTCCTTGTGGCTAATATTCTGTGTATATGTAATTAATTTTCTGCTTGCCTTGGTCAGTGTTCTGCTTGCCAAATTTGCTCATTCACATGCTCCTATAGATCTCTCATTCAGACCGTGTTTGAATTCATGTCCCAGAAGTAGCTGGACTTTTTATCCAATATTAATCGCGTATCTTTGCGACCTTTGTATTCCTTGGGAGTTCCTCGCCGTTTATGTCAACATTCTATGTTACAGCCAATATTGATCATAAGTTGTGTCCGGCTTCTTCGAATGATTTGTACGAGATCTGAAGTGAATAGACCATGGAGGTCTGGCCAGCTCAGCCATTCCATAAATCACATTCAGATCTGAAGTTTAATCTGTCAAACAATGGTACATAAAACATTCTCCTATTGTGGATCCAAGTTTCCCAACAATGGCCATATATGTTTCTGTGTGGTTGTGTCAGATGCAGCTAATATTGACTTGATAGATGTATAGGTTTTGGAGATAATGATAGTCCGGTATAGCAGTCCGATGTGATTCTGTGGGGTATTGCTTCTATTGTATTAACCCGTAACTGGTCACGGTGTTTTGAGAGGATTATATTTTTGCTTAATTGAATGTCCATTTAGAAATCACGAGAAGCCTTTTTTAATTTAACACTTTGCTTGACTTGCAAATGGATATTTCACGATACCACAGAAAAAGGTGGTTATTGCTGGCTTGGCCATTAACCCTTACCACTCTGATGTCAAAATCGTAAATTTTCAAATTAAATTATAAGATAAACTGCTGTTCATTTTTCAACAAATTTGGTGGAAGATGTTGCTGTCGTAGACAGCAACATCATCCACCAGAATTGTTGAAAAATGTGCACCAGTTTCTGTGCTATTGACGCAGTAAAAGGTAGGCTATTGACATCAGGGTTAAAGAGTTTTGAGTGATACGAACCATAGTGATTCATCTTTTGTAATCTCAAGATGCCTTGTATTATTAGTGTGTTTTTACCGGACCGAACATATGTTCATGTTTACTAAGTGGCCAGTATTAGGTCAAGACTGGTAATTTGTAATCATTGGTGTGAAACTTGTTAAGTCTAAGTGTTTGGTTCTCTGATCAGTATTGATTGGTCAAAGCGACTCCCGCTACAGGTTTAGGCTGCCAATAGTGGCATTTAGCTTGGCCTATAGATCATAATCCCGCCAGAGCGTTCTCGCCACTCACATGTTTCAGCGCGACTTCGCGTGAGCGTTTTGTGACTGCGGAGCGAGGTATTCTCAAGCCATATTATTTCCCCCTGAGTATGCACTCTGGTATTGCTGGAATCGTCTTGACGGTGTGTATCTGAGTAATCAAACAGAACCATAGAGTTTGCAAAGTTTTCTCTCTAATAATAAACTAGCTCTGAATAGTGATTTGTAAAATGGCGCCTGCTAATATACGCATCAAGTCAGTGGTGGTGTGATGATCAGAACATACGATACTGATTAGGAATTGTTACTTTCAGGTATCGATACAGGTGTGTATCTGAATAAAAAGCAAAATCAATTTTCTGATTAATCTATTGACTATTCGTTTTTAGATGCATTTATGTATGATTTGAGGAGAGCTAAATCTAGCCGATTTCCTATAGTACATGAAAGGATTTTAAATCATACAGGTAAGCCTTTATTTTATTAACCCTTTCATGGTCAAGATTTGTCAAGAAAAAAACATTTCCAATGTCAATGGACCTTTCCAGTTTATCCATCCATCATATGACATCATAATCAACTATGTGATGTGTAGGTAGCATGATGTTATTATCAGTGACATGAATGACATAGATAAGTTGGTCACGGACACTTATTTGATGACGGACTAAGAGTTGTTTTACGAATTGTATGTCTTTACTATTTACTAAACATGCTGTTGAATATTTTGAAACTAATTTGACTGGGTGTTGGTTGTATGGCAGCAACAGCACCCAGTCAAATTAGTTTTAAAATATTCAACAGGTTCCCCTAAAGTTTCTGTAGATTGATAGTCAAGGAATTCAAGGATCGATCTCAACATGAGCGAGGTGTGGGTGGAGCTTATCTAGAGTCGAGATGGCAGGGGCATAGCTAAAACTGGATTCCTGCATTGTTTATTTGAAGGACATTGGGAGCTATTAACTCTTTAGTGGTCAAAATTGGTCAAGAAAATCAAAATATTTGGTTATTGAATGTCCATTTGAAAGCCAAGAGAGGACTATTTTTGAAAATGTACCACTGGGATGACTGGCTCGGTTATCGAGCCAAGCATTCCAGTGGTAAATTTTCAAAAATAGACTTCTCTTGGCATGCAAATAGACATTCCTCAAGACCACTGCAGAGGCCAGTTGTGGCGGGCATGGTAATTAAACGGTTCAAAAGATTTCTAACTCGAACAGCTTTTTCATTTATCGAGCCAGTCATTTCAGTGATAAAATTTATAAAATATTCTCTTATTTGGCATGCATATGGACATTCCTCAAGACCACTGTAAAGGCAAGTTTAGGCCAGCTTGACCGTGAAAGAGTTCAGATTTGTCACCTGTATGCTGCAGATGATAATACACATAATACACCAAATCATACAGAAAAGTAATTTGACTCAAACTTTGATGGATAGTGACTTGCCATAAACAGTAACAACTCATAATCTTTACTTAGTGTATGTTCATTTGGAGTTCAGCAGATTCAAGACTATTTTTGAAAGACTACCAGAGGAATGACTGATTCGGTTATCAAGCCGGCCATTCCTGTGGTAAATTAATATATATTATATATATATATATATATATATATATATATATATATATATATGTATATATACACACACACACGTAATCTCCTGGGTCGTTATTCTTGAAGAGTGCTTAACTTATTCACCCACCTAACTGCTTGCCCATATTTAGAAGACCCATCTGCGTCATATTCATGACGAGCCATCTAAATATTCATCTAATGTAGACGAATACAGATTTCTTTTGGGGGGGGGGGGGGTGCAGAGGACCTACTCCCTATTTAGGCATTTTTTAGTACTTAACAGAAAGGATCAGGAAACTAACATATGCTCTTGATTGAAAGCTTTACATAATAATCAACCTATAGCTCCCAGTAAAAGACAGAAATAAATCAGACTAATTAGAAAAAAGCAGCTAAATACCATTTATGTCACTCTGGCGGGAACCAATTAGCAGCTGAACCTATATTCAGGTGTGCTTTCGTTGTATTCAGGTAGGTCTATGCGTTATACCAGCACACACAGTTGACACATGGTGGCAGGGATTCTTATAAGGGTCCTTTTGAGGGTATATACCCCAAAATTCAACTTGGGACCCCCAAAAGTAGTGACAGTGGGGCCCATGAGACCCCTGAAAATCTTGAATGATTGTTAAATATTAATTAGTTTTTTGCACAAAAATAGGAGGTTTTACTGAATTCCCTTATGACGTCATTTTCACACGTACGCAGATGACTGGCCATCAGCCGATCACTGTTTTGTTAGTAAACAACATTAGGCTGCCGCAGTTGATGCTACTCAAAGCTTTGAAAATTGCAATTTTACGTCAGCTCTACCAGTAAAGTTGGCCGAATTGACAATTCTAACATCAAATACTATTTTATTATGCATTTTTAGAAATATATTATTGATTCTATGCACATTAGTAGGCAAGATACTACCACGATGATATGTGATTATGTCAGAAACGTCCCCACACCATCAGTGCATCCTCGTAGGCTATAGTACCAATACAAGCGGCTGCTCGATAGATAATGTTTACGAATGCCCAAGATGGCGCTACTGTCATAATTATTATCAGTGTGTGCATAGGCGCAGATAGAGGGGGTGGGTAGGTATGTACGTGTGTCTGTCTCTGTATGTATGTATGTATGTATGTGTGTATGTATGAATAAGGTAACCCACTCCCACCCACCAACCATATGGACAATTTTGGAGACGAGCGAAGCTGGCAAAGATATGAGTTTGTCACACAAACACCCCCACCCACCCCCCACCCGCACTTTGAGTGTCTAATTTGAATTAGAAAATCTGAAATTCCATGTTTACCTCCCACCCACCCTCCCCAAATGGCACCCCACCCCAGAAAATGCAGGCCGACGCTATCTCACGACATATAGATTTCTAAATTTTCTTCCCAGGGTCGAAACCTACTCACTTTGTTATATTACGTGTGTTATACGATGCTAGGAGACAAAACTGTTGATAAAATTATAAAATGGTTGAAAAGAAATTGGGAATTAGTCATTCTTGGGGCAAAGTAATTTCAATTAGCAATTCCTAAAAGTTTACCAATTTATCCAATGTGGTAACTGAATTAGTACAACTTCCAATTACCACCAGTCCTGGTCATTGTTAAATTGAATCTGTTATCTAGAGCCTATAAATTTCCCTGTGTGGGCAGAGTTACACCCCTGTCTATCAGGAACTTGCTTCCACATATCTAATTTTCAGCAATTCCTGAGTGAATAGTGCATGGCTAGATGCTCATATACCACAGGTCTACTCCACTCCTATTTAAAAGACAAATTGGTTTCTATGCTTGGGCAGATGTGGGGACCATATGTTCAAATTAAAATTAATGCAGATTTGAATGTTTCAGAGTGAATAGAGATCATTTCATTTTACTAAGATTTAATGACAGGGTAGGAATTCCTACCCTAGGCTGAACGCTCTCATGTATGATGTTTTAATATGGAGTGAGTGATTCAACACTGGCAATTGAATGCTACCTAATTTATCAGAACCAATTCATGGCATGGCACTTGCTGATTATTAAATGCTAAAAATTAAATGCTAAAACATTTTGTAGAACTTGCATAAGCTGAGATAAACATTGATTGTTCTTTCTATTTTATCAAGCATATCTCATCAGTCACCCATATATTAAATGATGTAATTATTTAAATAATTTTGTCATTAAATGTAGATTGTTAATGCAGAATTTGAAGCGGATGTGAGGCTCTACATGGTTGGTTCTCAGTTTTTTTAACTACATACACATAATTTATGCAATTGCAGTTGGTACCATGTCTTAAGGCCCAATAAAATAATAACCCAATCACATGCCCCTAGCAATTGCGGTAGGTAAATGTAGAGAATTATCTTTCATGGTGTAGGTTAGGGGTTCTTTTACTATGTTTTTGCTAATCACAGCAAAATAAAGCTAGGAAAATAATAAAACTGAAAATTCAAAAAATTTTACAATCAGTCCAGTCTTATGTAGAAATATAAATATTGCAATATTTTTGGGAGCAGGTAAATTGTATCCATTGTTGCAGGTACATGTATGTAATGAATCATAGACATCCATATGCTTTAACCCTTAAGGGCATGTAGCTATTCATTAGCCATTTATCCCGCTGAATTCCCCATGTCTCATTTTCAATTCTACCATCCAGGAAAACTATTAACTATTTTGAAATTAATTTGACTGGCAGTTGTTGCTGCCTTAGGCAGCAATCGCTTCCAGTCAAATTAATTTCAGAATATTCAACAAAATAAGTTTTATATCATAAAGAATATACTTTTTCAGGGATTTGTCAGTGAACTGGTTAACTAAATACACAATTAAACATGATCAACATATATTCAAAGTTAGCTAAGCTTAATTACTTTATGCATATAGTAACAGTGACTTCCTCTTACAATCAGTGGTGCTGCCCATAGCTGGCCTACCACCAGAAATGCAGGAGAAAACTTCTTTCCAACCCACTCACCCCAACCCCAGCCCATATACACCTCTAAATCAGCTCCTGCATCTCAAAATCCAACACACCCAGCTGGTTATCATATTATATCTCCTGCCAGCCATTGATAATTAAACTGACTTAAAAGAATAACAACACTGTTGAATATTTTCACACAAACTTAGACTAACATCCACTTTGCTTTCCCTCCCCCCCCCCCCCCTCCCCCCTTTACACCCCACTCCAACCCCACACACCCACCGCCCACAAGCCAACCAAACATGTATACAATTATTGCCTCTCTCAGTCTTCTAGAGGTATAATTTATCACCATTCATACCATCATACACTTATTTGAGCATGAACAGCACAAATGTCGCCATTCACATACACAATGAGCAAGCCATTTGATGCACGAATACTGGTTCCAAAATGGTATGAAAGCAGTAAATAAATCATTGCTCTCAATATCATACACAAATAAAGTGGAAATTGAATACATTCTGCCAAACAATTATTATTTTGAGGACTAATGAGGTGTAAGATAAGATTTACGTCCAGCAAGATCAGTGTTTACTTTATCACGTTGGTGGCCACTTGATGGCCAGGCTTCCCGCCCCCCCCCCCCCCCCCCCCCCCGTTCTAAAAATAATGACGTAATGACGTCACGAAAAAACCTATACCCACAAAATCTAGCATTGGACCCTCATAATTCATAGCTGTGAGTCCATGGTATCTTCTAATTTTAGCATGGATGAGGAAAAACTGCATTGGACCCCCAGATTTTCAGTTTTAAGGACCACCAGATTTCAGCAAGGGACCCCCAGATTTTGAGGTGTGGGGGTCCCTGGGACCTCAAAAATTCAGATGCCATGAGAAACACTGCACGGCGAAGTGTGAAGCACCAGCACGGTCACTAATTGGCTCCAAGTTAAGCGCTCCTAGATTTAGTAAATGCTTTTTTCGAATAATCCCAATTCATTTCCATTTTTTACCGATGGTTATTAGCTCACCTGGCCAGAATGGCCAAGTGAGCTTATGCCATGGTGACCATCCGGCATCTGTCCGGCGTCCGTCCGTCAACTTTTTCCTTTAAACGACTAGGGCGATATCAATTATCTTTGGCAGGAAGTATCCTTAGGGCTTAGGGATCCAAGTTTGTTCAAACGAAGCCGATCGGCAAAATTGGCTGGTGGCCAATTTGGATTTCGGCCAATTTTAGGAAATGTCTTTAAAAATCTTCTTCTCCGAAACCGCGTGGTGGATTGAAGCAACTCTCATGAAATATGATCTAGGGCAAGAGCTGAACCAAGTTTGTTCAAGGGAACTTGATTGGCCAAATGGTTCAGTGGCCATTTTGGTTGACCTAGTTTTAGCGAAAATGACTTCGTCTCCAGAACCGCTGAAGGGATCAGGCCGAAATTTGGCAGATATGATTAGGGACTAAAGGCCATTAAAGTTTGTTCAAGGGAAGTTAATCCGTCAAAAAGCATGGTGCAGTCGGCCAATCAAAATACAGCATGTTTGGTGGCCATATTGGATTTTTTTATTTGATGGATTTTGAGGCTGAAATTGGTTATATATATATTTTTGGGTATTTTGATCACAAATTTGAAATTTTCAAAGCTGTCGGATAAACGGTTTGGCGGCCATCTTCGATCATTTTCCCGCCAAAAGCTCCCATACTAAGGCAATGGGAAATTTAAAATGTCTACGTCTCGAGAACTGCTGGGCCGATTTCAATTATATATGGCAGGAATCATCCTTAGGGCATAAGGATCCAAGTTTGTTCAAATGAACCCGATCGGCCAATTTGCCCAGCAGCCATTATGGATTTCGGCCAATTTCAGGAAATGTCTTTAAATATCTTCTCCGAAACCACTTGGGGGATCTTCATCTAGGCCAAGAGGTAAGCCAATTTTGTTCAAGAGGACTTGATTGACCAAATGGTTCGGCGACCATCTTGGATGACCAGGTTTTCGCGGAAATTACTCCTCCAGAACCGCTGAAGGCATCAGGCCAAAATTTGTCCAAGGGAAGTTGATCCATCAAATACGCATGGGCACCGTGGGCCAATCAAAATGTAGTGTGTTTGGCGGCCATATTGCACTTGCAAAAATGTCCACAAACTCATTTAAAAGACTGCTAAACCACCCACCAACAATTTTGACAAAAATTGATGGTGCTCCAGGTGAGCGACACAGGCCCCTTGGGCCTCTTGTATTAATGTTGTATGAAATTACCAGTAAACATCATTTGTTATTTCCTGTTCCCCTTCCTTTAAGTAATCTTGATGAATACTGCCCCTGGGATACAAATGGACATTACTCATGACCACAAGCACTGCGGAAACCTTTTCTGCTAGTTTGAGTATTAACTCGTTATTGGTCAAGCCGGCCTCTGCATTGAGGGATGTCCATTTACAGGTCAAAATAAGACTATTCAAAAAAATAATTACCGCTGGAAGGACTGATTCTTGACAAATGATGACCATTAAAGTGTTAAACATTTACTTATGCTTGTATCTTTGTGTGGTGCCAGCATAATATATAGTACTGGAAGTCATATTCATGTATTTTTACCATTTGTTTTATGAACGTGTATATTACTGTGTTCTTTATGGATCAAATTAAACACTTCATGAATCAAACAAAAATACCAAGATGGACATTAATACAACTGAAATCAATATTCAAAGTAGATGATATCCTTGTGAATAAACGAGTGTTCGATCTGTCACTCCAGTATCTGACGTCATAAGCATATACGTCACATGTCAACTTGCATCACAATGAAAATGACACAGCTGCATCATGAAAATCGTAAGAATTGTATGTCTTTGATGAGTTTACAGTTTAATAAACATTCTGTCGAATATTTTTAAACTAATTTATCTAAGAGATGCAGCTCAAACCTTGCGTTCAAATATAATAATGGACCTTTTCAGTTTTAGCTATCCCCCGCCCATCTCTATCTAAGCTCCACCAACACTTTGCTGTGTTGGGATTGATCGATCCTCGATTGCCCTAACTATCAATTTCCTGAAAACTATACAGGTAAGCTGTTGAATGCAGCAGCTCCCAGTGAAATTAGTTTCAAAATATTCAACAGTTGATTATGACGTGATAGGATGGATTGATAAAGTGGAAAGGTCTATTGCAGAAAAGGTAGCATGACCAGAAGGGGTGGCTTAACAATGACTTAACAGAATGGACAGTAAGTAAGGCAGCAACAACTATAAATCAAATGGATGAAACCACTTTTAGATATTCCTCACCTAGCTAAGCTCCACCATGCTTTGCTTGTGTTGGGATCGATATATATACTTTGAATCCTGAATTCCCAGAATTCTAATAGCAAGCCTATTGAATATTTTGAAACTAATTTAACTGATGCTGTTGCTGCCTATGACAGTCACAGCGCCAAGTCAAATTAGTTTCAAAATATTCAACATAATGTTTATTAAATAGATTTACATATCTATATTAAATTAGACATACAATTCGTACAACGGACATTACTACATTACACCTTACCTCCTTGCATTACTTATGGCTCTTTCCTTCTCTGAAGGGAAGCGTAGTAGGATGAATTTTTTAAAGCCACTCTGCTGGGTATTGTGGTATTGAGTGACTGAAGGCACCTTCAGGTATCTCCATACTCTCTCCAATGATGAGATCCTTAGTACTTCGCTTGAATGCTATATCTCAGTATGTGGCAAGGAGAGGGTTAATACAATACCCATAGCCTACACACAAAGTCATAAAGCACCATGACAACCTCATTGACTGTTAGAGATCACATGACTTATGTACAGCATCATTAATTTTCCTCCTTGAAATGGAACGATTAGAAATTTTTTCAAAGCCAAAAGTTACTTTTGTAGTTGAGTAAAAAGTTCTACTAAGGTATAAACTTAGGCAAATGATGTCTGAGAAGTCAAGGAGACCTTAAAAAATGAGTGGTTTGAGGGTTGATTTATTACTAGTGATATAAATTTTTTTTTTTAAATACTAGTTTTGATGATACTAGCAAATTACCGGTTAACGTGTTTGAGTGATATTTAAGGCTAGCTAAGTCTATATGCTCCATGAATATAATGCAAAATCAGTAATTGCGTCTTGCAATTTGTCATGCGCTAAGTTATAGCATGATTGCTGATAATTCCTAAGACATATTCTAAAAAAAAAATTCATTAGCAACAAATAAAATCTTTAGAGAACTGTTTGTTCTCTTTTTATTTTAAAGTTTGATTTGGCTAGTAGTTTACAAGCCTGGTTTATCGTGAGCTCTTGCTCTATTTGAATTATTTTTCTGCTTACGATTCATGTCCGAAAAAGTCTCCGAAAAAGGACAACAAGAGCCACTCAGTCAAGTGTCCTGGCAGCTTCATGTACATTTGACAGACCCTGTTTGATTTGTAAGACATGGCCCCGAGCGGTTAGATTTTCTTTTTTCAAGAGGGATTCTCCTTCATTGTCTAATGATGGAAAGAATATGTTACCCTTGTCTAGTAAAGTTTCTCAAGTTAAAGTTTTCAAGGCTCCCTCCAAGGCGAAGACCGAGGCACCATTAGAGAACGTGATGTGGGAAAAAATTGTTCAATCGATGGAACCTTAAGAACCAGGTGAAATCGATTGACTCATCTTTAGATGACAGATTTTCAAAAATTCTCTCGACAGGCTGGTTGGTTTGTCAGGATAGTTCAGGTAATTCTATTATTTCTGCATCTAGACAATTTTGATTTTCTTCCATCCTTCGAGTCAAGTTTACTGCCTAAGAGCATCCTTCGTAATTCCCAACTCACGGTTAAGTTTGTGACACAATTTTTTTATCTTCCGATCGTCATTCTTCCTCAGTCTCGGATATTCTTTCGTGTGATACTGACCATGGTTCATCTATTGATGATGCTCAAGACCTTTTTATTAACAATGACCCGTCGGTGTCTAGTTAGCCTGATATTCCTCCTCATAATAGACCTTCTGATTCCAAATTCTTGCATCTTAGAGCTGGTGATAAGGATTGGTCTTTTGCTCATCAATGAGTTGCAGACTCGCTCCAGATTGATCTCCAACCAGAACAAACGGTTTTGTCATCTTACGATTCTCATTTGGTCGTTGATGATACTACCCTTTTCAGTCGGGTTCCAATTAATAACTTCTCGGCGTATATTCTGGATCATTTCTCTCAGCAGGCTTGTTTTCCTGGTTTAGCATTACATTAGGGTTGCACGATTTTTTGATTATTTGATTAATCGCGATTATATAATTCAGAATTATTGTGGACGATTATAAAATGAAATAATCGTGTAATCGCCATGTTGAGATTTTTGTCAAGACACTTTTACGCTTGTGAAACTCTGCTCGCGTAATCATGGAAACAAACATCTGGCTATCAGCCGAATGTGTGAATGATTAAATAAACTAAATAAATAACTGATTTGTTTGTATTGACTCATGATTAGTTTTAGATGAATAAAGATTGTTCACTTTGTCGCGATTTGTCATTGTTGTTGTAATCACACACGCTTATCCCGCTTTCCCCATTCTCTGAATAGTTATGTGCTAACGGTTTTCCCAAAAAAGTTCTAAAACTAATACCACGGAAATTCAACGCATTTTCTCCCATAAAAATTCTCACCGCCTACGCCTATGTTTAATGTATACCTTAAAACATCACTGGGGAAGTGAAATTATTTGATTTGAGCGCCTAAATATTGCGTATCCTTTAATAAAGGTCGTTTATTACATCAAAATTAATCCACAATTTGATATAAAATGGTGTCGCGAAAAAAATACAAACCATGTGATTCGCCTCCAATTGAAGAGTTTATTTGAGAGCGAGTACTCGGATATAAATATTCTGGAATCTGGGACTCGGAACTCGGGAATTTCGATATATTATCATTGCGCGATAGGAACTGAGTATTATAATGATCTGAATAACGGGTACCCGTTTGATAAACTCCCGTTAGTGTATAATATCTCGCGAGAACACTCCGCCTCCCATCGCAAAATGAGCTGCTGGCTGCTCTCCAACTTAAGAAGCCGGCTATATTGTCGTTAGTAATAATTCAATTTGGATCATTTAATGTTGATCGGCGTTACAAAATTGATGTGCATTTTCTCCCGTACTTGTTTGGTACATAAATTTGGTATTAAAATACATTTATAATAAGGAAGGTATTTAATCACGCCAAAACTGTTTTAAGCACATTTTGACTCCAAAAGGGTGGAATAAACTTTATTATATCTTGAACATACTACTATTAGTATTAATCTAATAGGTGGTTGAGATTTACAAATCCGACGCCTGTATTGACTTCTAGAGGGGCCGGAAATGTATCAGGGCCGAGATCGGTCTGAAGTAGACACACCCTGTGACACGATTGTTATTATTATACACGCTATTCTTACAAATCTGCTCTTAAAATTTTTTTTTATATACAATCTGCTGAGTTATGGGGTGGGCTTCTAATACAGAGTTTTGCCGTTTTGAAACTGCTAAGAAATCATTGGAGCTCATATGTCAAAGTTAGGGTGTGGGCTTCTATTAGAGCATAGGCTACAATTAAGCAAAATACGGTACCTTCCGTTTTCCGTCTAGAAAAATCTTGATACATTCCGTTGTTTGCAATCAGCAGCTGGCATATTCTGGCCATGTATGTACACCCAAGTGCCTAACCCATAATCTTACAATCTGCAGTAGCATACTAACATCCTCTAAGCAGCATTGACGTAGTTAATATAGTTCATGATTAATCGTATGATCATGATTATTTTTTTAATTAATGATCGCGATTATGAAAAGTGAATAATTGTGCAACCCTGCATTACATCCTCCTGAGTTGTCATCCACAGTAGACCCCAAATCTGATTTTTTTTTGCAGCCATTAAATACAAATCTCTCAGTGAAGATACTTAGGACTTGATTAAGGACACTGGTAAATTTGTGATTCAAGATTCATCTTTCATTAGGTCTTTAGAACAGTCATCACAATTCCTGTTCAAGCTGTCCAATTTCTCAGCTCTGCTGTCAGAATCTATTTTAAGGATGTCGTTTAGAGGAGATTCTATTCCTCCATCCATTGTCACTTGTTTGGTGGATATTTCAAGATTTAACCTTAATTTGGATTCCCATATGCTTGCATTTATCAATTATCAATGTAAAAAGAGAGTTCTGGGTTTGTTGTCACTTTCCCAATAGTTAAAGAATTCTTTATTCTCTACTTCATGTTTTGGCCAAGAGTTATTTGTCCCAGAATCTTTAAAGCGGTTGATCGACTGAAAAGTATCCAGGAGATTTCTTCTATGGTCAGTCTTCCATTATCTCACAAGAAATGGTCTTTCACTCCTGTTAAGTCTTCTCCATCATCCTCCCCTGTTAAGAAGTTTCCTCGTCAGGAATTCGAGAAGTCTTACCCTTCTAGGATGTTTGTGAACTCAAATCGGTTGGGTAATCGTTCCAGATCTTCTCCTGTTCGTTCTTATCCTCATTCTTCTCCTGTCATGGTGCTTCACCTTCAGCTCATTCTCCTACTCAGGACAAATATTCAGACATTTCCAATCATTCGATGGTTAAAATGCCTTCTCAGAAACAGTCCAGAGGTTCTTATCGTAGGTCCAATGCATGTAATAAATCCCGCTTTTAACGCTATCGGTCCAGGAGGTGGTTTTTGTTCAACCCTTATTGAAGGTATAGGTCTCTCTCTCTCTTGCTATTCTTTCAGATTTACCAGATGTCCCCATAGGAAATTGTTTATCCCTGTTTGTAGACCATTGGATTCCTCTTATACATGATCAATGGGTTTCAAGCACAATTTCTTTGGCTCATCACCCTCTCCAGATACTAGACCCTCCTTATCTTTCTTTGGTTCCTCGGTGGACTCTGGTTTCGTCTTGTCCAGAGAAACTTCAGGCTCTAGAAGCAGAGTTTACTCTACTAATCTCGAAACACACAGTGGAGGAAGTGTTGGATTGGGTCTGCAACCCAGGTTATTATTCTACCACGTTCCTGGTGGAGAAGAAGATGGGAGGTTGGAGGCCTATCCTCAATATCAAAACTCTCAACAAATTCATTGCAGCTCCAAAAGTCAAAATGGAAATGGTCTCCATTATCCAATCACTTCAGGTCAGAATGTGGGCCATATCTTCAAACCCATTTTCTCTAAACGAGGATGTCTCTATAGCAATCTGTACTTGTCTTCGTCTAGGGTGGATCGTAAATGACGAAAAGTCTCGTCTTTCTCCAAGTCAGATTTTCACCCACCTAGGGGTCTCATTCAATCTAGTCCAAGGAAAGTTATTTCCATCCCTTCCGAATGTTCAAGTTTTTATTTCAACAATTCAGTGTCTCAGAGTAGGCCAGTTCATTAGAGTCAAGTCTTCTCCGCATTATAGGCCTGATGGTGTCAGTAGAAAAGTTGGTTCCCTGGGCACCTCTTATGAGAAGACCATTCCAGTTTTAATACTTAATAACCATTGTGTTGAATATTTTGAAACTACATGTAGTTTGAGTGGGAACTGTTGCTGCCACTGTCATGTTGCTGCCTGTGGCAGCAGGTCAAGAACAGCATGCAGTCAAATTAGTATTATAATATTCAACAGCTTATCTGTATAGTTACATTGATATTAGGATTCTGGGAATTGATCGATCCCAACATGTGCGGAGCATGGGCGGAGCTTAGCTAGAAATGGGTGGGGCTTATATAAAAGTGGATTCATCCATTAAGATTCTGACATTGGCCTACATGTGACATAATTGACTATGACGTGATATTCTTGACTGACAGATTGGATTCATCCATTATTTGCAAAATAGCCTGCATAATTCTAGGTCTAAAGTATGAATCAGCCAGTATCACTCTCAGATGTTAAATTTACAACAGTCAGTCAGTGGAAGAAAGATTGTTGTACATTTTGGAACTATTATATTGCTGAAAACTTTTGCTGTTATCATATGAAAAGTAATGGAACTTTCTGTTGTCTTAGTGTAACCCTTTAATGGTCATGCTGGCCAAAACCATCCTCTGTTATGGTCTTGTGGAATGTCCATTTACAGGTCAAGAGAAAACAATTTTTGAAAATTTACCCCTGACTGAATAACTGGGTCATTCAATCGGTACCATATTTATTCTAATTTTCCCGCCACTCCAAATTATACCCCCCACCCCCACCCCCATGTTTTTCAGAAGCAACCTTGAAAAAACTTCTACTTACCAATATTCAGAACTAGTTAATCCTCTGTATTGGATGCTCAAACAGTATAAATAAACACAAAATATAGTCTTAAAAGTTGTGCAAAGTAAGCCTTAACATAAAAAACATAGCACGAAAATATACATAACCATGGTATACAGTAAACATAATAGAATCAATGTCCATCACTGTCCGGGTCGCTTCCTTCATCGTCACTCCTGACCATCTCTGCCTCGCTTTCGCCGAGTTCCACTTCTAATGGTTCATTGTCACTGATGTTGTCAATGAATTCCGTTGTTCTTATGACATCGGCTTCATCAAAACCAGCAAATGGATCGTCATCTTCATGTTCGTCGAAGAAATTATCTTCGCTGCCATCCAACAAACTACTAATTCTGCATTTCAAGAATGATCACTGAATGATCTCTGGCCTCACACCATCCCAGCACTCTTTCACCCACCTGAGCAGGATTGCTTTATTCGGCAGCTTTTGGTGTTCAGCCTTTGTTAGCTCTACGGCACCGGAAAAAACCCATTTGTTCTAACGCTCAGCCATCGTCTTCTTAAACGGCGCGTTCCAAGACACATCTGCTGGTTGTAATTTGCTGGTCCAACCACCAGGTATTACAGCTAGATCACTGTTATATGTTTCACGCACAGTCTTCTTCACACCATTTGTAAGATGGCCACGGAAAGCATCCCACAAGTAGACGTCTCTTGGTACTATTTTGTCGCCATATGCGTTGCAACCAGAATTGTATGGTCTCTTCATTTGCCCATGATTCTTTACCTGCTCCACACATATACACTACAACACCAGTCAGAATGTCCTTAGCAGGTAGAGGTCTGACACCTGGCAATAACAAAAGCGATGGCAACTTTGTGCCATCTGCCATTGTAGCCAATGTCACGGTCACACAGTCTTTTTCATAACCAGTGGAAGATACAGAAATATCTCTTTCACTTTTAACATTCAGAGTGGATTTTCCAGGTGTTTTGACAGGGGTCTTGTCCATATTTCCAATGTCGTTAATATCATAGGCACAAAATTTTTGCATACAAATAACGAATTTCAGAAAATTGTCAACACATTGGTCAACAATAGCCCTGGACTTCTGGATAATATGCGTAGTTCTTCATTGAGTTAGTTTGTTTCGTTTTATGAAACCGCTATACCAGCCACATGAAGCCTTAAAATTTTGTTTCACACTCAATTTATGCAGACAGCGCTTCACGTCTAAGTGCGGTACCAGTCATACGTACTCCTACTTCACAACAATCTTTGACAAATTTTACCAACGTTTCTTCAATATGTTTATACACAATTGGCCTGCCTGCACCTCTGAGGTTTCTACGTTTTGATGAACATTCATTTTGTATTCTTTCTTTATTTGCGCACTGTAATCTATGTCCTATTAATAAGTATTACGGTTCTACAAGAATACAAGTAGATATGTAATTTGCCAATCTCCTCTCCTGTCTATGTACATACATGGACCCAAATACATAATAACTGGACGACGAGGATGTTCGTTGCTTACAGAAAACGGGAAAATCGGTTTGACGATTGAAAAGTCAAACGACTGTTTTATTAGATATTAAGCCTGTTTGACATGAATGGATGCAGTTTTCGGGACTGTCACGTTGTTTTCTAATTCATCCCTTGGCTTTCGTCTAATATAAACTGAATGATTCGTGTCTAAAGAACACTGAAAAGTCTTGCCTTAGTTTTCTTGACATTATTGATAATCATGGCCCGCCAATTGATTGGAAATATCGCAGAATTTGTCCCAGAGAGGGAGGATTGGCATAATTATCAAAAGCGGTTGCTAATTTGGATGGCAGCAAACAAAATTGGGGAGGAAGACAAGTTAAATGTGTTCCTCGCGACCATCGGTGCACAAGCATTCGAACTGTTGACATCTCTAGTAACACCGGATGTCATAACATCAAAATCATATGCAGAGATAACAAAAATTTTGAGTGACCATTACAAACTGCAAAAAATATAATAGCAGAATGATTCAAGTTTAACAAATGTAACCAAAAGCCAAATGAAACAATCGGTGATTACATAGTGAATCTGAAGAAACTGAGTAGAACATGCGAATACGGCGATGCACTTAAAGACATGTTGCGTGACAAGCTTGTATGCGGACTAAAAAGTGACTCACTACAGCATAAGCTCTTAGCTGAAAAATACCTTACATGGGATAAGGCTTGTGAATTAGCACTCACGATGGAACTTGCGGTACAGAACACTTTAGAACTTAAGTCCGACCAACAAACAGTTAGTCACATTTCTGAAAATACAAAATGTGCGTTAAAACCAGCAAATAAACAGTATAGCAAAAATGTGAGTTCGGGAGCCACTCAAAATTTGAAACCTAACTTTCAGGACGAGGCTAAACCACTGTGTTATCGTTGCTATGGTAACCACCATCCTGAAAGGTGCCGATTTTGTGATAAAAAAGTTTCAAAATTAATGTAACCGCGTAGGCCATATTGGAAAGGCGTGCCGCTCTAAGACTCGATATCAGACCAGTGCAAACCTTGTTGACAGTGACAATGACGATGTGATGGACGAAACACTTATGGCTGTCTTTGCAACTAGTTCTGATAAAACATCAGATGAAATTAAAGTTTACGTTGCATTGGACGGTGTCAACATGGAATTCACTGTTGACACCGCAGCAACTGTATCTCTGTTATCTGAAGCCCGCTATAACAAGCATCTGTCTCACGTTCCGTTGCAAAAATCAAATATTTGCTTAAAATCCTATACAGGTGATATCATTCCTGTATTGGGTGAAATTTACGTCTATGTAACGTATGAAAATCAAACTGCAAAGTTGCCCTGGTAACCGTCCATCTCTTTTCAGCCGTACTTGGATGAGAGAAATCTGTTTGAACTGGCATAATATATTTTCCGTTCAGAAATCAAATTGTTTGAATGACGTTTTACATAAACATCATAATGTGTTTCAAAGGGAATCAGGTGAAATAAAGCATTTCAAAGCTAAAATCTGTGTTACGCCAAATGCAAAACCAATTTTCATGAAACCGAGACCTGTCCCATATGCACTCCGTGAAACAGTTGGAAAAGAACTGGATCGTTTGGAAAAATCTGGAATTATTTCCAAAATTGAATATAGCGATTGGGCTGCCCCTATTGTTATTGTACCAAAAGGCTAGCTCAGTGCGCATATGTGGTGATTATAAGGTCACTGTCAATCAAAGTGTTCGAGACGAGCCGTATCCACTTCCAAATTCTGAGGATTTGTTTGCTACACTGTCTGGTGGGACATTATTTAGTAAAATTGACCTGTCCAATGCCTACCAGCAGTTGAAATTAGATGAGGACTCAAAACAGTACCTTATGGTAAACACACACAAGGGTCTGTACATGTACCATAGACTACCTTTTGGTGTCTCTTCGGCCCCTGCTATTTTTCAAAATGTCATGGACCAAATCTTGGCTGGTTTAGACCATGTTATTTGTTACCAAGATGACATTCTTATTACTGCGAAATCTGAAACCGAGCATTTGAAATTGCTAGATGAGGTTCTAGCAAAGTTAAACTCATACGGATTAAAAGGCCAAACTTGATAAGTGTAAATTTTTGCAGGAGAGTGTAGAGTATCTAGGTCATATCATTGATTCAGAATGCTTGCACCCAACCTCAGAAAAGGTTGATGCTATTACAAATGCTCCGAAACCACAATGTTACTGAATTGAAATCTTTCCTCGGACTTTTGAATTATTACGGAAAATTTCTAACAAATTTGTCCACCCTTCTCAAACCACTGCATGACTTGTTCCTTGGAACTGGACTGCACAATGCTCTGAATCTTTTGAGTGTGCTAAGCAACAGCTACTAAAGAGCAATGTTCTGACACACTATGACACCAAGAAACCTATCAAGTTAGATTGTGATGCTTCGCCATATGGTGTAGGTGTGGTAATTTCACATACCGTTGAAAATGGGGAAGAGTGACCCATAGCATTTGCATCAAGGACTTTTTTGAAAACTGAAGAAAATTGCAGTCAAATTGAGCGTGAAGCTCTGTCGATAATCTTCGGTATTCAAAAATTCCATAAGTATATTTACAGTCATAAATTTTCATTAATTACGGACCATGAACCGTTAACTGCCATTTTTGGACCTAAGAATGGTGTACGGACGTTGGCAGCTTTGAGGCTTCAGCGGTGGGCTTTGATTCTCCAGGCTCATACATATGATATAGAATATAGTCGTTCAGAAGATCACGCAAACGCAGACTCGATGTCACGCCTACCATGGCAAGAGTCGAATTTCGCTATGGAGGCTGAAGTAAACTACTTCTCATATGTTGACAGCCTACCTCTCAGTGCACGAGATATTCGCGAAGAAACGCGCAAAGATCCTGGAGTGTCTCGAGTTCTACATTTCGTGTCTAACAGCTGGCCTGGCCACAATAATGATCCTGAACTAACCCAGTATATTCAACGTCGTCATGAACTTTCTGTCGACCAAGGATGTTTACTTTGGGGTCTACGGGTGATCATACCACCAAAGTTTCGTGAACGTGTAATTCTGGAGCTGCACGACGAACATCCTGGTATTGTCAGAATGAAATCGGTCGCATGTAGCTACCTGTGGTACCCTGGCTTAGACCATGATATTGAACTCATGGTAAATAAATGTTCCGTGTGTCAAACAGTAAAATCGCTACCTCCAGCGGTTCCACTTCATCAATGGAGGTGGCCAACACGTGTGTGGCAACATGTTCACATAGATTTTGCTGAAACAAACAAACAAATGTACCTAGTCATAATAGACAGTCACTACAAGTGGTTGGAAGTCTTTCCAATGACCTCCATAACCACCTCAAAAACAATTGAAATCTTGAGAAATTTGTTTGCATCTTTCGGCTTACCTGAAGAACTTGTTTCTGATAATGGACCACAACTAACGTCAGTGGAATTTAAGCAATTACTGAAAGGTAATGGCATAAAACATACCCTGATTTCACCGTATCATCCAGCCTCAAATGGTGAGGCTGAGCGATCTGTGCAAATTTTGAAACGTGACCTGGAAAAACAAGTGCTGACGCGCACCATTCTGAACAGTTTTTCTGTGGACCTTAAAATACTGCGATGCTGCATGCTTCCAATGGTCTGTGACATATTTGACAACTTTCACCTTATATGTAAGTTCATAGGATCACCATTTTCCATCCATTAGGCCTATGCTATCTAGTAGTATTTCGCTATACGTCTTGCAGTGTTAGCTAAAAGATATGTAGTGAAAGCGACCCTGGAATTTTTCTGAACCCAAAGCAATTATTAAAACATTGGGGCGAAAACTAGTTAGGCCAAGGTGGCTAGATTACATGTACGAAGAGACCCTTTCTATATGCTAGCCAGTGTTGTAGATTCGGCAACATGCATCGCATCACATAGTATTGCCATCTAGCGACATCATTATTGAAAGCTTGCATCAAGAACAATAACTCCCCCTCGCAAAGCTAGAGATGTGTTTATTTACGATGGACTTAAATACTTATTCTAAGGACAGTGTTATTCGTGGGTTTCATGTGTATCGCAAGGTTTGGCAACCAAAGATATGGGAACATTTAACTACTCGCCAAGAAATATAAAATCTACATGATAAATTCGCTATTTCTGTGTACAGTGACGAAACATTGCGTGGACATTTACCTAGGGAATTTTCCAAAGCTGCATGTTTTTTTCGGGAACATGGCGGTCCAATAACTGCTGAAGTGGTCTCTGACAAACACCAACATTCTGATGAGGCCAGTAGGCTAGAGATATAATTTATACTGACATTTAAGTTGTAAAGCTTCATTAATTCATTGTGTATCCCAGCTTGTATAAAAGTAATAAAAATGTAAGTTTTTTTCTTAACATTTTTCCTCTAATTTTACACACCCCGTATGATGACCGCTACCCGCCACCGGGTGGTATAAATACAATAAATATGGTAGATATTAACATTTTTCTTGACCAAATTTAAGCACTAAAGAGCTAAACATTAATGCTGCATACAGAATGAAATGTGGTAATTAGGTGTCACATTAGTGTCAATGCATCCAGGTGATAGAAATTTCCAGGTGATAGCATCTCTCTGAGCTGATTACTTCCGATTAGCTATCTATTAATATCATATCCATCATTAGTATTTTCTTTCATTTGAAATCTTCATAAAATATCATAATTCATAAAGTATCAGTGTTCATTGGAGTGCATAAATCCTCGTATCTTTGACATCAATCCATTATCCAGTCATCCACGTGACACCTTCAACCACACCATATATATATATATATATATATATATATATATATAAAGATTTATGGATTTACGACAAACACTATATACAACAACGGACATTTACCTTGCATAAGTTAACTTTGACCTATATATATATATATATATATATATATATATATATATGTCAAAGTGAATTTCTGCCATGGTAAATGTCCGTTGTTGTATATAGTGTTTGTCTTAAATCCATTAATCTTTTTCTTCACATGAATTTCTCAAAAACCACTAGGCCACCCCTATGAAAAAGTTTACGTTGCGGATAACTAGCCGCTAGTTAGCGACTAGTTTGCGGCAAAGGAAAAACTGAGCAACAGAACTTAACATGGCCTAGCGGCTAGATGTTAACCTGCCGCTATGTGGTGACATAATTAAAACTGAGCGGCTGGTTTGCAGCAGAGTATGTGATTTGCCATAAATTGAGTGGCTGCTTAACATGAAGGACTCTGTTTCTCAAAAACTGAGCGGCTGGTTAACATGAAGAACTCTGTTTTTCAAAAACTAAGCGGCTGGTTAACATGAAGAACTCTGTTTCTCACAAGCTGAGTGGCTGGTTAACATGAAGGACTCTGTTTCTCACAAACTGAGCGGCTGGTTAACATGAAGAACTCTGTTTCTCACAAACTGAGCGGCTGGTTATCATGAAGGACTCTGTTTCTAATAAACTGAGCGGCTGGTTAACATGAGACTCTGTTTCTCACAAAGACTATATTTTCCCGCCTAAATTTGAATGAAACGTCAAAGCCTCATTCTGGCAGAGTATCTGCTTTTCTTGTCGAGGTAGTTTTGTGTAAATATATTTTGATCTCAAGCTTGTTTAAGTGAACAATGTGGTTAGTAAGTATATATTGGTGTAGAATAAGTGGATAGATACATGTAGCAAGTTGCTGTGCTGCAATGCAAGCATATCTTTCTTGAACAAGTTTCTGACAGCAAAGTTGATTATTTTATCATGTTTACTAGCAATACATCTGTCATATTGGACATAATTTAATTGACGCATTTAGAAACCTGTTCTCAGTCAATTGCTATGAAGATTGAATACTACATATGGTTGTAGCATAAGGAAGATAAAGTGTTGAACCACTAATAAGTTATCACAGTTATTTATGTGCCTTAGAATGAAATATACATGCATATATATTGACCTAGTTTAAAGGGAAGGAGTAATGGCATTTTCTTCTTCAAACAGGGTAAGAGTAGTGCAAAATGAGTGGTTGGTTAGTGGCAAACTGAGCTGCTGGTTAGCGGCAAACTGAGCGGCTGGTTAGCGGCAAACTGAGTGGCTGGTTAGCGGCAAACTGAGCGACTGGTTAGCGGCAAACTGAGTGGCTGGTTAGCGGCAGACTGAATCCTTCTTAACCAATCAGATTTTGAGTTGTCGCTACTTAGCAGCTAACTAATTTGCATGGTAAAATGTTAACCACCCGCTACTTAGCGCCTAGTTTGCGGCTAACTAGCAGCTAGTTAGCGGCAGCACGTAGTGGTAGGACAGTTTTTTTCATAGGGGCAGTTTCAACTGAATTTTACAGGCAGTATACTTATGATCATGGATGATTCAAGATGAATCAGACAAAGCTGACTTGGTCTTGGCCATCATAAATAATTGCGACTTACAACACAAAATAATGAATTAATTTGTGTTAATGATTAATTAGAGTAGTTATGTAAGTTAGAACTACTTTTTGATCAGTATAATATATACCTGGTAATTCTGACAAATATGTGATTTATAGTGCTATCATTATCACTACTATTGTGCGGTATGTCATAGTTTATCAATTCATACAATTACTGATTATTTAACCCTTTAACACTCATGGCATCCAAAAAAGGATTTTTCAGTGGTCTTTAGAAATGTCCATTTACAGACAGACCAAGCGTGCCAAGAGAAGATTGTGAAAACTTACCCCTGGAATGACTGGTTCGGCTATTGAGCCAGTCATTCGAGTTATAAATTTTCATGAATATTCTCTTGATATAGAATGAACATTTACTATGAGAAAATTGAAATTTCATCTGTCATGTTCCTAACCATATCTCGCGTCTAAGGAAGCTGTGGGATGGGGGCCATCACAAATACATTTAGATATATTGTCACAATGATCAGCTCCCTGTCAGTCAATAAATAACTTTAATATATACACAGCACATGTACACCATCACTAACAATCACACATGTACACCATCACCAACAATCACATGTGTACACCATCACCAACAATCACATGTGTACACCTTTACTAATAATCACACCACATGTGTGCATCATCACTAACAATCACATATGTAAACCATCACTCACATTCACATGTGTACACCATCACTAACAATCACATGTGTACACCATCACCAACAATCACATGTGTACACCATCACTAACAATCACATGTGTACGCCATCACTAACAATCACACATGTACACCATCAACAATCACATGTGTACACCATCACCAACAATCACGTGTACACCATCACTAACAATCACACCACATGTGTGCATCATCACTAACAATCACATGTGTAAACCATCACTAACAATCATGTGTGCACCGGCACTAACAATCACACCACATGTGTGCAGCATCATTAACAGTCACATGTGTAAACCATCACTCACATCCACATGTGTACACCATCACTAACAATCACACATGTACACCATCACCAACAATCTCATGTGTACACCATCACCAACAATCACATGTGTACACCTTTACTAATAATCACACCACATGTGTGCATCATCACTAACAATCACATATGTAAACCATCACTCACATCACATGTGTGCACCATCAGTAACAATCACACCACATGTGTACACCATCAGTAACAATCATGTGTGCACCATCACTCGCAATCGCATCACATGTGTGCACCATCAGTAACATTCACATGTGTACACCATCAGTAACAATCACACCACATGTGTGCACTATCAGTAACAATCACATGTGTGCACCATGACTAACAAACACATATGTGCACCATCACTCGCAGTCGCATCACATGTGTGCACCATCAGTAATGATCACATGTGTACACCATCACTAACGATCACATGTGTACACCATCACTAACAATCACATCACATGGGTGCATCATCACTCACAATCACATGTGACACTATCATTAACAATCACATGTCTAAACCATCACTAGCGATCACATGTGTACACCATCACTAACAATCACGCGTACACCATCTCTAACAATCACATCACATGTGTGCACAATCACACAACATGTGTACACCTTCACTAACAATTAAATTACGTGTGTATCATCACTAACAATCACATGCGTAAACCGTCACTAACAGCCACATGTGTACACCATCACCAACAATCATATATAACCCATCACTCACAATCATGTGTACACCATCGCTAACAATCACACATGTACACCATCACTAAGAATCACATGTGTAAACCATCACTAACAATCACACATGTACACCATCGTTAACAATCACACATGTACACCATCACTAACAATCACATGTGTACACCATCACTAATAATCATGTGTACATCATCATTAATAATCACATGTGTACACCATCACTACCGATCACACCGCATGTTTACACCATCACTAACAATCACATGCATACACTATCACTAACAATTACATGTGTACACCATCACTAACAATCACATGTGTGCATCATCACTCACAATCACATCTGTACATCATTATTAACAATCACATGTGTAAACCATCACTAGTGATCACATATGTACACCATCACTAGCAATCACATGTGTATCAGTAGCAATCGCATCACATGTGTACACCATCAATGATCATCACATGTGTACACCATCACTAACAATCCCATGTGTACACATCACTCACAATCACATCACATGTGTGCACCATCAGTAACAATCACACCACATGTGTACACCATCAGTAACAATCATGTGTGCACCATCACTCACAATCGCATCACATGTGTGCACCATCAGTAACATTCACATGTGTACACCATCAGTAACAATCACACCACATGTGTGCACTATCAGTAACAATCACATGTGTGCACCATGACTAACAAACACATATGTGCACCATCACTCGCAGTCGCATCGCATGTGTGCACCATCGGTAATGATCACATGTGTACACCATCACTAACAATCACATGTGTACACCATCACTAGCAATCACATCACATGGATGCACCATCACTCAACAATCACATGTGTGTACCATCACTAACAATCACGTGTGCACCATCACTGACAATCACGTGTGCACCATCACTCACAATCACATCACATGTGTGCACCATCACTCACAATCACATCACATGTGTGCACCACCACTCACAATCACATCACATGTGTGCACCACGACTCACAATCCATCTTGGATTTACTGAATATTTTTGGAAATCTGTTAAAATGCTATTTCTCATTAACTTGCTTGAACAATTTCAAGCAAACTGATTTGGGAGGATCTTAGAGTGGTATGGTTCATAAGCTGTTTACAGAATTCTGATTGATCTTTTTTTTCAGCGGCCCTCTTGAATTGTGTGAAAAATTGCAGGAAATCGTTTAAAACGCTACTCTTATTACCTGCTTGCGCACTTGCATATCTGGTTGAAATAGGTGTGTAGGTTTCAGAACTTGTATATGGAATTGTGATTAGTCAATTTCTCCGGTGGTGGCGATCGTGGATTTTCTGAAAATTTCAGAAATCAGTTAAAAGCTTATACTACTCACTACACACTTGGCCGATTTCAAGGAAACTTGGTTGGAAGAACCCTAGAGTGGTATGCTTAAGAACAGAACTTGTATACAGAATTATGATTAATCTCCTTTTTGGCATCCATCTTGAATTTTCTGAAAAATGGCAGGAAAATCGTTCAAAACACTACTCATCTAATTGTTTGGATAATTTCAATCAGACTTGGCTGGACAGATGCTTAGGGTGGTAGGTTTCAGAACTTGTATACTGCATTTTAATTGGTCAATCTTTCCGGTGGCCATCTTGGATTTTCAGAAAATTTGGGGAAATCAGTTAAAATGCTACTACTCATTAATGCCTTAACGATTTCAAGCAAACTCTGATGGAAGTACCCTTATTAGAGTAGTGTGCTTCAGAGCTTGTATAGAAAATTTTGATGGGTCATTAGTTAATTTGTTTGTCGGCCATCTTGAATTTTCTACAAAATTGCTGGAAATTCTTTAAAAGTCTACTCATTAACTGCTTGTTTTCCATAATGACATCTCTGGAACTGCTGTACGGATCAGGCTGAAACTCATTAGGTTTAATTTCATCGATAACTAATGATAATTAAAGTTTGTTCAAGTGGACTTGATCCTTGATGTAGCATGGTTGTCATGGACCAATCACAATTTTTGGTTTGCTGGCCATATTGGATTTGTTATTGCCTAGATGGAATCAAAGGTTCATGCTGATTGTGTGGTCATCGTTCATCATCAATTTCCCGCAAATAATGATTGTACTGAATTCCCAATTTTGTATTTTATGTCTTGTTACTGCTGAATTTAAAGTGTTGTCTGTTCAAATGCTAATAGTTAAAATCCTAATTGTCCAGGTGAGCGTTAAAGCCCTTGGAACTCGTGTCAAGTGCTGTCGATTCATTCTAAGTGTCTGGAAGTGACCAGTAGTGGCAAGCTAAAAATAGAGGCAAAGCTTCGTGCCGAAAGTACACCTCTAATGTAAAGATCAGCCATATTTTTCCTTCATCAAAACAACTTGACCATTACACAGATTCCACTTGGGAGGCCAGACAGGGGTGGACCCAGTCTATCTCCATAATTGGACTGTAAACGCACCAATGTTGATCATGTTCCTTTTGGTATCCTCTTATCCATGTATCACTAGCTTGACATTAAAATTGACTATCGACCCAGTGGCTGATTTGTGATATCAGAAAATTCTTGTCCTCTGTGTGTATGCTGGTGGATGATCCATTTTGAAGTTTAAGATGAATTAAGAGGGACTATATTTCTGTTAGCTATTCTTTATACAGAAGACTATGAGGTTTATATCATCTTGTTTTCGGTAAAATACTATTGTCTGGTATGATTATGGTAGGTCCAGTGTCCTTTCACAATTCAGTTATCTTTATCTCCCAATCTAGGAGGAAATTAATGCGCCAATGCCCACTCATTACACACAAGATATTTTTCTTGATCTCGAATCAAAGGTGATTGTGTGAGACATGGGTTCAGTACCATACTTGTGTAGCACTGATAGGATAACGCTTTAACACTCAAACTGGCAAAAAACTTCTAAAATAATGTGTAGGAGAAAATGTTATTTTCTTGATCAATTTTTACCATTTAACTCACGCCAGCCAAAAACAGCTTCTGCAGTGGTCTTGAGTAATGTCCATTTGCAGCCCAAAAGAAGACTATTTTTAAAGATTTCCCACTGGAATAATTGGCTCGAGAACCAAAACAGTTATTCGAGTTGTAAATTGTCAAATATAATCTTCTCTTGGTCTGCAAATGGACATTTGTTCTGAGAAATTGTATATCGTCTTGAACAAATTTGAGTTTAAACGGTTAATCCAGTGCCCACTGTTTGTTTATTGTGCGAAGACTAACAATAACTTATGCTCATTTACAGATTTTATTTTGCTTTGCTAAATACCATGCATACTACTAACATGACTGTTTTATTATTAGCCATTATCTTAATGATTATACATAAAAATGATCTATGGTCATGATCTAATATCTGAGGTCAGATTCCCAGACATTATTAACAGGAAACAATTGACTGCAAATGGCTGATGCCAAGAACATTTGCCAGACCATGACTCAGTGACTACTATACCCCGCCAAAAAATGGGGGTGGGTGTGGGTGGTGTTATTATGTGATGGCGCGGTCCGGGTGGGCGGGCGGCAGAGTGGTTTTTGAATGATAACTCTGTTACCGTTTATTGGATCACTTTAAATCTTCATGGGATGGTTTGGTTGGACTATGTCTGGGGAAGAAACCTCTCGAAAGTGACGATGATCTGAAATTCAAGCCATTTTCAAAATTGTCGGATAAACAGTTTAGTGGCCAACTTGGATCCTTTTCCTGCCAAAATGCTCCCATACTAAAGCAATGGGAAATTTAAAATGTCTTCTCAAGAACCACTGGGCCGATTTCAAGTATATTTGACAGGAAGCATCCTTAGTGAATAGGGAGACAGGTTTGTTCAAAGAGAGATGATCGGCCAATTTGGCATGTGACCATCTTGGATTTTGGCCTACTTGTAGAAACGTCTTTAAAAATCTCCGAAACCGTTTGGGGGATCCATGCAAACCTCATGATATATGATCTAGGGCAAGAGCAGAACCAACTTTGTTCGAGGGAACTTAATTTGCCAAATGGTTCGGCGGCCATCTTAAATGACCTAGTTTTCGCGAAAACACCTCCAGAACCACTAAATGGATCGTTCCAAAATTTGGCAGATAGGATTAGGGACTAAGTGCCATAAAAGTTTGTTCAAGAGAAGCTGATCTGTCAAAAAATATGGGTACCCTGGGCCAATCAAAATGTAGTGTGGTAGCCAGATTGGATTTTTTTATTTGATATATTTTGAGACCAAAATTGGTTTTATATATGTTTTTCGGTATTTTGATTTCAAATTTGCCATTTTCAAGACTGTCGGATAAACAGTTTGGCGGCCATCTTGGATCATTTTCCCATCAAACAGCTCCCATACTAAAGCAATGGGAAATTTAAAATGTCTTCTTGAGACCCGCTGGGCCGATTTCAAGTATATTTGACAGGAAGCATCCTTAGTGAATAGGGAGACAGGTTTGTTCAAAGAGAGATGATCGGCCAATTTGGCCGCCACCCATCTTGGATTTTGGCTGATTTTTAGAAACGTCTTTAAAAATCTTCTCGGAAACCACTTGGGGGATCGATGTAGACCTCATGATATATGATCTAGGGCAAGAGCTTAACCAAGTTTGTTCGAGGGAACTTGATTTGCCAAATGGTTTGGCGGCCATCTTGAATTGCCATTAAAATTTGTCTATGGAAAGTTGATATGTCAAAAAAGCATGTCCGCCATGAATCAACCAATATTTTGCAGACATCTCATATTTTCTGCAAATTTCTGAGAAACTCATAAAAAGACTTACTTATAAACCACTGGGCCAATTTTAATAAAACTTGGCTAAACTTTCTTCACAGAAATTTGATTGGTAAATTTTTCAAGTGGTCATCTCATTTTGTTCGGTTGTGCCAATGGCGAATAATTCCAGGTGAGCGATACTGTTGGTCCCTTGGTTCATTCATTGGTTTGTCATCAGGGTGGGTGGGGAGGGTGTTGGTATTGTGCCGTTTGTGGAGCTCTTGTTATAGATTATACCTTCTATTTAGCTTATATTTCGGTCAATCTTTGAGATTGTTTGGGGTGTGTTTGAAGGGATATTTTTATTACCAAATTTTTGCTGGCCAATGGATGAATCCACTTTTAGCTATGCCCCGCCCATCTCTACCTAATCTCTGCCCATGCGTTGAGTGTATTAAGATTGATTTTATAACCCTAACTTTCCAGAATCCCATTTTCAAGGTAGCTAATATAGGTGAATTGTTGCATATTTTGAAACTAATTTGATTTGGCGCTGTTGCTGCAATACTGCAATGGCAGCAAAAAAACAATGCTCAGTCAAATTACGTTCAAATTATTCAACAGACTGTTTATTAAGTAGTAGACATACAATTCATACAACTAATGGACTGTTAAGCATTCATGACAGACTTAGATATGTCATTAGCTCACCTGGCGAGAATGGGCAAGTGAGCTTATGCCATGGTGACCATCAGTCATCCATCATCCGTCTGGCCATCAACTTTTGCTTTAAGACTCCTCATTATCTGCTTAGTGGGTTTCAACCTAATTTGGCAGGAAGGTCCCTAAGGAGGTAGGCTTCAGAACTTGTATACAGAATTTTGATTGGCCAATTTTTCCGGTGCCCATCTTGGATTTTCAGAAAATTTTGCCAAATAAGATAAAAGCCTACTCCTCATTAACCGCTTGGCCGATTTGAAGCAAACTTGGCTCAAAGGACTCTAGACTGGTATGCTTCAGAATTTGGGTACAGAATTTTGATTTGTCAATTTTCTCGGTGGCCATCTTGATTTTCCAAAAAATGGCTGAAAATAGTTTAAAGCGCTACTCTTCATTAATTGCTTGGGCAATTTCAACCAGATCTGGTGGCAAGAATACTAGGTTAATAACTACATATACGTAGTTTTGTTCTTTAGCCTGACGCTTGATTATGATTTGTGTAATCCGGACAGGCTGAATGGTCTGGGCTTGATTTGTGGGCCCCTTTTATACCCTATTTGGCAGCCTGGTGTTGGCGGCCTTTAGTGAGCGGCTTTGTGGGTATGCACATGTATATATGCATGCACAATTGAAGGGTGGGTGGGTGGTCTGGCGGCTTGCCGGCTTTTTGGTGCTTTTGGCAGTCCTGCCGGCTTTTGGCGGTTTTGGCAGCTTTTTTCATTTTTGGCAGCCTGGCGGCTCTTATGGTGGCCAGTTGAGTTCCGGTTGCTGGTGTAACCTATGTGGTTATAAATCAGGGTGGTGGTGATTCTGTGGTCTGTGGGAGTGTGTGGTTCTTTTTGGGGGTATTTTGAGTTTCTTGTGGTGGTTGGTTGGGCTGTTCTTGTGGCAGGTGGGCATAAGGCCATTCGGGGGTTAGGGGTGAATGTCCTCAGTTTGGTTACTTGAGGGCATGATTCAGGCTTTAAGGCATTTCGTTTATGACATTTTGAACTCATCACAAGACCAGTGACGCCGCTAGATGCCACCAAGGTCAGTGGACCCGCAGATCCAGGTCCCTCTGAGTGACAAAAAACATAGAAGGATAGCGGAGCCCAAGGAAGCCCTCCCTTCTACAAGCCGCCAAAAACTGCTGGGAAATGCCCCTGGTCACACCAGACCAGGGATCCCAAGTGAACATATGAGCGCATACAATCTATGGCGCAATTCCTCGTGTAAGGAATCCAGGTTGGAGTACCAACACGAGAAGCTCCAAGACGCAGTGAACAAGAAATCTATCCCACCTATACTGTTGACATCAGTTCCATCAAAACCAGAAGATAAAGATCCAGTCTTCATGGCCGAGTGGAACAATCTCCACTCGGAATTTAGTCGCAAATTGACTAAACTATTAGCACCACACACTGCCATCAAACTGGCAGTAGTGTACCATGAAACCAAGGGCTACAAAATGGCCTTCACTAAAGCAACCAGTGCCACCATCACACTAGAAGCACAGAATGCCATAGCCACCACTGAGGCAAGACACGAAGAGCGCCAATGCTCTAGCTGCCATAGATCCCGCAGACCAAGGCCACACCCTCACACCCAGAGGGCCCAGGGCGCCTCCATAGCAAGGGCCAACACTGCCCCGAGTTACAGGAGAGAGCCCTATAGGCAGGCACAACAGCAACGCCACCAATCGTCATCTGCGAATTCACACGCATGGGTATGCTTCTCAAAGAAGTGATAAACAAATACTGGCCCGTCCTTCAAGCCAGCCAGAGATGCAGGGATGCATCTCCAGAGAAACCACTATCCAGTTATCAGAGGAATAAAACTGTCAAGGATCACACAGTCTGGGCCAGGACTACCAGACGATATCGATACTGTACGCCCACACCGCAACCCCTTCATAGAATGCACTACAAAAAATTGCATGGAGAAAACGAGGTTCTTCAAAATCTACCACACTGACTTATCCTATAGATGCAAAATCATTGGCAACTGACAGATATGCACCGTAGTCTACCTGCTAAACTATGCCACAAACAATATGTTGGAGAGACTTTGAGGCCATTCAAAACAAAGATACAAGAACACCTTAGATCCATAACTAATCTCCACAAAAAAGAAAGTTATGACACACCTGTCTCATGTCACTTCAATAAACACAAGCATACAAGAGCCCACATGATTCGCCGCATTATACAGGTACTCTCCTCCTACCCCGCAGACCCAGAATCAACACCATGGAGGAGATTCAAAGAATCCCATTTGATTTACCAACTCCACACCATGGAACCAACAGGAATAAACCTAGCAGGGTGAGGACACACCTTTTCAACTCGACATCGACATACGTTGGTATTATCCTCCTGGCAAGAATACTAGGCTAATATGTTTCAGAACATGCATACAGAATTTTCATTGGTAAATTTTTGGAGTTTCTGAAAATTTCTGCAAATCAGTTAAACGCCTACTCCGCATTAACCTCTGGGTCGATTTCAATCAAGCTCAATACTAGGGGTGGGAGGTTTCAGAACTTGTATAAAGAATTTTGATTGGTCAATTTTTCCGGCGCCCATCTTGGATTTTCTGAAAATCAGTTAAACGCCTACTCCTCATTAACCATTTGGCCGATTTCAATCAAACTCAGTGCGAAGGACCCTAGAATAGTCTGCTTCAGAACTGTATACAGAATTTGGAGTGGACAATTTTTTGGGCAGCTGCATTGAATTTTTCGAAAGTTTGCGGGAAATTGTTTGAAACGCTACTCCTCATTAACTGCATGGGAAATTTCAGCCAGACTTGACTGGAAGGATACTATGGTGGGAGGTTTCAGAACTTGTATACAGAATTTTGATTAGTCAATTTTTCTGTTGGCCATCTTGGATTTTCTGAAATTCAGTTAAAAGCATAATCATTAACCACTTGGCCTATTTCAAGCAAACTCGGTTGGAAGGACCCCAGAGTGGTATGCTTCAGAACTTATATACAGAATTTTGAAAGGTCAATATTTTCGGTGCCCATCTTGAATTTTCCAAAAAATGGTGGGAAATGGTTTAAAACGCTACTCCTCATCAACTGTTTGGACAGTTTCAACCAGACTTGGCTGGAAGGATACTAGGCTGGTAGGTTTCAGAACTTGTATACAGAATTTTGAATGGTCAACTTTTCTGACCAACCATCTTGGAATTTTTTTTAATTTCGGAAAATCAGTTAAAAGGCTACTACTCATTAACCACTTCAACGACTTCAAGCAAACATGGCTGGAAGAGCCCTAGGGCTGTGTGCTTGAGAGCTTTTATGCAGAATTTTGATTGGTCACTTTGTTCAGTGCCATCTTAAATTTTCCGAGCAATGGCTGGAAATCGTTTAAAAGGCTACTCCTCATTAACTGCTTGGCCGATTTCAATCAGACTTGACTGGAAGGACTCTATGGTGGTAGGATTCAGAATATGTAATCAGAATTTTGATTGGCCAATTTTTCCTCTGGCCATCTTGGATTTTCCGAAATGTTTGGAAATCATTTAAAAGGCGGCTACTCATTAACAGCTTGGCTGATTTCAACCAAACACAGGCGGACCCTAGTCTGGTACACTTCAGAACTTGTATACAGAATTTTGACTGCTTGATGTTCGTTTAAGACACTATTCTTCATTAACCCCTTGGGTGATTTAAACCAAATTTAGTTGGAAGGATCCTATAGTGGTAGTCTCTAGCAATTCTATTCCAAATTTTTATAGGTCAATGTTTTGGTGGCCATCTTTGATTTTCTGATAATTATCTGGAACCATTTAAAAATGGTACTCCTTAATCAATAGTCCAAATTCAACAAAGCTTGGGTTGAACGACTCAATGATGGTAGGCTTCAATATGTCAAATGAGAATCTGATCAGTCTAATTTTTGGTGGGCATCTTAGATTTTCTGAAAATTGTCCATGTATATTTAAATACAAATGGTTAAAATGTTAATGGTCCAGCTGAGCGTCACAGGCCCTTGGGCCTCTTGTTTATTATGTATCTTTATTGTGACATCAGCCGACATGTGATGCAATTGATTATGATATCATATACTTGACTGAGAGATTGGATTCATCCATTGTGCTCTGTCTGTTTGTAATAGTCAAGAATAATAATGGTAACATCTTTTTCATTGTCATTTTGTCATAGACATATAAATTAAAGTGATGCATTTATTCCTCGGGTGTCTTCATTTGCATGTCTGAAATGAGCTATTGGGTTGGTAATAATTTGGTTTCCGCATCATGACATAGGTTCTATTTCACACGTCTTCATGACCGTTATCTGAACTCATTGATCCATGAAATCTCAGGAGATCAAAGTAAAGACCATATGTCCGGTAAGTTGTTTTAAAATTAATTTGACTGGACATGTCTGCTTCCATAAACTGATTTTCAATCTGCATATTGTTAAAATGCCAATTATGCTTCCACCATCCTTTGGGAAAAATCATCTTCATTTGGGGAAAAAATGGCTGTTGGCAGAAACTTCATCCAGTCAGATTAGCTTCAAAATATACAACACAATATTTAGGTCTTGAAATTTGCTAATCTATCGCTAATCCTCATGCCATAAAAAACAAAAGCACAGAGATCGCAAACCCATGACTTTCTGTTTTTCTCACATTGTCGAATTTCTTTCAGATTTTTTAATACTTTTTCAAACCATGATTAAAGTTGTGGAATGCTAGTAATCTGGTCACACATTTTCTTGCATTGGCATGAACTGGTGTGCTAGTACCTGTTGTTATTACACCACAAAAACATCCATTACCGTTCAATCACTACTTGCTAAATCAATTATTTGCATTTTGCTACCAGAATAAGATTTTTATGCCTGCATACCCACCTCCCCATGCCTTTTCCTATTCCTAGGGACCCTCAACCAGGCTTCTGGTTGAGTCCCCTCTCTAGCCTATCATTAAGTATAGACTGGCACCAGTCTATACTCGCCTCATAGTGACGCTTGTCGCTATGCACGCTCTCGCATGCGCATTAGAGCCTGAATAGGAAACAGATTCACTTTTCAATTATTCTGCAAACAGAATAGTTGGACAAAATATTTGAGAATAAATTTTGTGTTTTGCGCTGTGATAGCTATACCTGTGTCTTTATATTAAGGATATATCATGCCTAATATGAAGTCAATCCTCCCTAAGTTACGTCTAAGGAAGTATAATTGTGTTTGTATGGTATACTTATAGACGAATTTGAGATATTACCGGTTTTCGTGAAGATTGTGTTAGTTCGTGGTATCTTGATTGTTATGCCTATCCTAAATCATCATCATCATTAATAATGTCCAGTCCATATATAGAGCCTGTTTATTTAGTTATTTCTAGTGCATTATAAGGATTATCTTAAAATCCCTTGAAAGTTTCTGGTAAGGAAATTTTCCCGCCGTTAGAACTGAGTTGAGGGTGTCTCTTGTTTGAGAGTTTGAGCGGTATGCTTCATTGTTACACTTTTTCGTTTGTAGGAGTCAGCGAAATCAGATAGGACTAAATGTACGTCAGCGAAATGTGATCGTCATCACGCCATTGAGTTCGCCGGCCAAGTTTGCGTGAAGTGTATGACCTGTACAACCACTGCTATGTGTGGGATATGTAAAGGGTGGCCGGTTTCGGATGCGAAATTGTATTTTAAAGATTTGTCGAAACAAACGCTGCCCTCTGGTCGTCCTTCCCCTTCCTCCGTTGCTAGCAAGACAAGGGCGGTGTCCTTTGCTTCAACCTCTGTTCCGTTATCGGTAGCAACGGAGGGGGGAAATTCATCGGGAAATTCGGACGCCGTGATGGCGCTTTTTGCTAGGTTTGAGTCGTTCGCCACCGTTTTGACGAAATCACTTGATGAAAGGATCTCTTCTGCAATAAAAGAGGCAAAGAGGCAGGAGAGCTCGTCAAGCTCCGAGGATAGCCCGAAGGCTAGCGGGCGTTCCCGCAAAAGGGGGAAGCCGGTACCCCTGACCTCTAGACAGGTGATGGAATCGCCGAAAAAGCAGAAGACAAGAGCATCTAAGCTCTTGAAGGTGTGCTCGGAGGGTGCACCACAGAAAATCCACGTTAGACTTGAAGGTGACGGGCATAACCTTCAAGCCGTGGTGGCGTCGGCTGAAACCGGCATCCATGAGGCTAGACCTTATGAGAATGCCAATGTAACGGTGGTTCCGGTGGTTAAAGTAGTCTCGAAAGCGCTCATTACTGAGAGGTCGTTACCTAGTCTTGCGAGTTCCGGTTCCGGTGTGGTAGACTCGGGTCATTTGGACTCAGGTTTACTTCCGTTTTACGATTCTCATTCTTTTTCCGGCCGGACTTCCGGTTTAGCGAGACTTCCGGTTTGGGTGGTGATCCGGGTTGGCAAGATCCGGTTACCACTTCCATTTCGGTAACTTCTGGTCTGTCTTCCGGTTATGTAGGACATCCGGGTCCTAGAGGTCTAGTGTCTACTTCTGGTTCCGGGTCGTTTAGCGCTTCCAGCCATTCCGGATATCCGGAGTCTGAGGACTCTTTTTATTTTCCGAATTCCGGTAGAGGCGTTTCCGGTTCCGGGGTGGACACTAGTCAGTTTACTTCCGCTTCCGGTATTAGAAATGTACTTCCGGGTCGGTCAGACCTGGATGTAATTCCGATTTCCGTTTCCGGTGGGGAGTCAGCTTCCGGTTTAACGAGAGAACAGGATTTGTTAGGCCCAGTTAGATTTGGGGATGTTAGGAACTTTGATTCTGGTCCAGTAAATTCGCAGAGGTTTTCACAGGATTCGGCAGATTCTATTTATGATTCTTTCCTTCCTCCAAGGCTCATTGATGTGGAGTTATCTTCTCAGGCGAATTCTTCTTTTCGTGATGCTGTGGTTAATCCAGTTTTTTCTAGATATTCTTCCCGTTCCTCTTGTCTCTCGTCGAAAGACTTCTCCTCTTCTCATGTTTCTAACTCTTCTCCTCTGTTTAAGTCTTCCATTCCTCCTCCTCCGGGATTTGCTTGTCTTCATTCGACTCTTCATTCTTCTTCCTCTCAGGATCAGTGTGATCAGGATTTTGCTTCTGCTCAATCAGTTTTGTCTCCTCCTTCCTCTCTGGCGTCGTCTCCATCTTTTGATCATATTGATCCGATTGTATCGGTGGTTCTGTCCCCTGAGCTCGAATTTCAAATTGTTGATTCAGGGTTAGATTTTTCTGTGTTTTCAGTGGTTAGAGATTCTTCATTAGATCGTTCATTTGTGTCTGCTCGTTTGTCTATTCTTTCTGGATTTTCGGCTTCTTTAGTGGTTCTTCCTTCTTCATCGGCTAGTCAGGAGGTGGGTAGAGATTCCGTGTCCAAGCATGCTTCCTCTTTTCATGATTCGGTCAGTAGGCCTTCCTCTCCTGTGTTTTCAAGGGCAGGTGATTCTTTGGTCTCAGGAGACTTCAATTCTTATAGCTTCTTCTTATTCTCCTCCTCCTCTTCTGTCTTCTATTTCATCTACTCCAAGGTCAGTCAGGGCCAGGGATCTGAAGAGGTTTTGCCCAGTCAGGGCCTCTTCGGAAGACTGGTCCATGGCTCACAGTTGGATTGCTTCTTCGCTTTCTCTTCCTCTTAAGGAGGAATTCGCTGTGGATCCTCCTTCTTTCGGATCCGCTCTTTCTTCTGCTGATCCTTCTTCATCTTCGCCTCAGGTGCTTCCTGTTGACAATTTAGTGGTAGATATGTTAGATTTTTTCGTTACTGACTCGGTTAGCTCTGATTTTTCTCTGGTTTCCAAGTATGACTCGCCGGTTCAGATTCCCAAGGAAGATTTTTTAAAGGTAGGTTCTGCTCAGTCTCTGTCTGGTCCTGCTTGGGAGGTTTTATCATCTCAGCTGAAAGAGGTTTCTAAGTCAGATTTTTCCTCGGATCTTTTTAAATGGGAGTCAGTTTGTAGGTCTCAGATTAAATCATCTAATTATCTTGCTCTGCTGTCGGAGGCCGTTCTTAAGGCGGAAGAAAGAGGTGAACAAGTTCCGGTGGCAGTCTTTCGTTCTTTGGCTGATTTGTCCAGGGGTTCTCTTAATTCTGTTTGTAAGTCGTTAGGATTTATTACTTCCAAACGTCGGTCTAGAAAGCTTTCTGAGGTTAGGATTTCTTAGGTGTTGAAACAGAATCTTGTGGTTGAGTCTCCTTTCGGGACTGATCTATTTGGAGAGTCAGCTCCTAGTTTAATTGGGGCGGAATCTGAGCGCTTGAAGGCCTCTAGGGAGCTTCAGGCTCAGGTTTCGTGGTCCAATTCTTCCGGGAAAAGAGATGTTTCTTCGGTTAAAAGCCCTAATTCTTCTCCGAGAAGAAAGAGTCTCAAACCTGATCAGTTTGGAGCTTATCCTTCTAGGGTCGTTCTTAACTCAAATTTGTCCTCATCTGATCAGCGGTATCGATCCTTGGAGGAGGATCGATTCGGCTCCATTTCCTCCCATCGTTCGAGGTCGGTAGGGAGGCAGTCTCCTTCGTCTTGGGTGAGGAGGGGTCAGACTCCTTCTCGCCGTGCGTCTAGATCCAGAGGACGTTTTTCTTCTAGAGGTTTTCAGGGGAAGAGAGTTTGAAGGTTTGGACAGTTCCCGAGTAGTTCCAAATCTCTCTTATTTATCCCATTCCTTCCCTTCTTCCTCCCCCTTTGGAGCAAGTAGTCCAGTGCTGCGTTCCCAACGTGCCAGTAGGAGGGTGCCTTTCTGGCTAGTATCCCAGATACGTTGGGGTTATGCTCCGTCATGGATCCGTCATCCTCCTCTTTCCTGTTGCCCAGTGTGGACTCCAGTTCCCTCCAATACGGAGAAACTGAGGGCTTTGGAAGAGGAGTTGGAAGCCATGATTGTAAAGAGGGCTATAGAGGAAGTTCCCAGTTGGGGAGTAGACCCGGGCTACTACTCGACCATCTTTTTAGTACCAAAGAAGTCAGGAGGTTGGCGTCCAATCATAAACCTGAAGAAGTTAAATCAGAACATTCTCACCCCAAAGTTCAAGATGGAGACGGTTTCCCAGATTATAGCCAGTCTGGATCAGGGAATGTGGACGTCTTCCATAGATTTAAAGGACGCTTACTTCCATGTTCTTATTCATCCCGTATTCAGAAAGTTCCTGAGGTTTGCCTACAAGGATCGGGTGTGGCAGTTTCGCGCCATGCCCTTCGGCCTGACCACGGCTCCCTTCCTTTTTACCCGCATAGTTTCAGCCGTGGCAGGAATTTTACACCGTCGTTCTATCCATCTTCATGTTTATATAGACGATTGGTTGGTAAAAGCAAGGTCTTCCTCAATTCTCGAAGGTATTCTTCCAGAGGTTTGCAGTCTGGCTTGCAATCTAGGGTGGATTTTGAATCTAGAGAAATCAAGCCTAGTTCCGTCGCAAATCTTTACTGATCTAGGCGTTTCTTTCAATCTGGCCAGGGGGTTAGTCTTTCCCTCGGAGCCAAGGATAGAGGCTTTATCGGTGGCCATGGAAATTATGGCTTCCTCGCCTTGGGTAAGAGCAAGATTCCTCTTAAGAGTGATAGGTCTGATGGTCAGCGTAGAGAAGGTGGTTCTTTGGGCGGCCATGATGAGAAGGCCCTTTCAGATGTATTTGATGTCCCTTTGGAAACAGTCAGTCCATTCTATCTACCATCAGATTCCCATCAGAGAACATTTGATCCCTCATCTAGATTTCTGGAAGGACCGTTCTCTGCTACTGGTGGGTGTTCCTCTGGTAAATTCCCCTCCTCAAGCAATTATTTTCACAGATGCTTCTCAGGAGGGTTGGGGAGCAGTCTGGGACTCCCTGTCAGTTTCCGGCCTTTGGTCCCTGGAGGAGTCGTCAGCCCACATCAACGTTCTGGAGTTGTGGGCTGTCAAGAAGGCTCTCCTTTCTTGGTCAGATCTAGTGATAGGCCTCAAAGTGTCAATTCGGTCGGACAATTCGACAGTAGTAGCTTATATCAACAGGCAGGGAGGTACAAGGTCTTCTCTCCTTTGTCTAGAAGTATGGAATCTGCTCTTGTGGTGCCGCAAGAGGCAGATTTTTCTAGTGTCATCTCATGTCCCAGGCAGTCTGAATTTTCTGGCGGATCAACTGTCACGTCCCAGCAAGTTCGCCCACACAGAGTGGCAGTTAAAGAAGTCGGTTGTCAGAGCGATTTTCAATCTCATGGATCGTCCTCTAGTAGATCTGTTCGCGACCTCTCTGAATGCCCAGATCTCCTCTTACATGTCTCCTTTTCCGGACAGTCAGGCCCTGGCGGTAGATGCCCTGTCTCAGTCCTGGACAGGGATGTTCGCTTATGCCTTCCCTCCTACTATTCTGATCCCGTTGGTGTTGAAGAAGGTCAAGGACCAAGTTTGCGAGATTCTTCTGATAGCTCCCTTTTGGCCCAAGAGGATTTGGTTTGTGGACCTTCTGGATCTTCTGGTAGACTTTCCTCGTCTCCTTCCAGTATCCCAGGACCTTCTATCTCAAGTAAGAGGTCGGTGTGTACATCCCAGTCCAGGAATCTTCAATCTATGCGTTTGGAGAATCTCGAGTCTGAAAGCTTCCAGGATAAGGTTTCTAAAAGATCTCAGGAAATTATTGATTCGCCCAGAAGGGAATCGACCCACAGAGTTTACAAGGGTCGTCTTAAAATCTTTGGAAAGTGGTGTTCCGACCAAGGTTTCATGCCCGATTCTGTTTCTATACCACAAGTTTTAGATTTTTTATCGTATCTGTTTGACTCTTTGAATTTGTCGGCTAATACGGTCAGGGGATATAGATTTTCGCTTGCATCTTCCCTGCCTTGTCTTCTGAATGCCGAGGTTAAGGATACTAAGACTCTTAATAGCTTTATTAGAGGTCTAGGTAATATTCGTCCTCCGTCTGCTAAGCCTTTACCTTCCTGGAATCTGGCTTTGGTTCTTCAAGTCTTGGCAGGTCGCCATTTTGAACCTATATCGTCTATCAGTCTTAAGCTTTTAACTCTTAAAGCATTTTTTCTTGTGGCTGCTGCATCTGCTAGAAGACGTTCAGAGATTCATGCTCTTTCTGCGGAAAAGGATAGATTTATAGTGTCAGGTGACGGTTTGGTTTTATATCCGAGAAGGGATTTTCTATCTAAAACCCAGTCTAACCGTTTTCCTGCTAGTCCTATTATTTTAAAATCTTTGTCGTCTTTTTCGCCTTCCGACAAACTTTGGTGTCCGGTTAGAGCGCTAAGAACTTATAAACAGCGAACCGATTTTAAAAGAACAGATCCTTCCCATTTATGGGTTTCCTACGCGGAAAAATTATCTAAGCCAGTATCAAAGGCTACGATTGCCAGATGGCTTTGTGAGACGATTAAGCTGTGCTACGAAATAGCGTCTCCAGATCAAATTAATCTCGCTCATATTAAAGCCCATGATGTTAGGGGCATGTCTACTTCTTTCGCTCTTTTTGCCGGTTCATCATTAGATGAAGTCATGCAGGTGGCAGGATGTAAATCTGAGTCTACTTTTACCTCCTTTTATCTTAAAGACCAGAGTGCAGCAGCTTCATTCTTTCGTAATATTACGATTTTAACTAAAAAAGCCGAAGACCATATGCCCAGCACTTGCCACCATTTTCGTTAGGACTGTGCGTCTGTAAAAAAGGGTGAGAGTCTTCTTTGGTTTTTATTTAGTTCTTTAAGTTCTACTTATCTTTATTTGTTAAATCACGGTGTGATTGAGTTAAATGCACTATTATGTTATGTTATTAACATTGGGATAAGATTGGTTTGATTTTTATCCTGTGTTAATGATTCTCTAAATCTCCTCCCACCGTCTGGGGACATGGAGCACTGACCAAATCTACGGGTTTAGCAAGTAGTGATTGAACGGTAATGGATGTTTTTGTGGTGTAATAACAACACCCCACAGACCCCCCTTGCGGGTTGGTCTGTTGTTTTATTAACCACTATGAAAACATACTTACCATTCAATCACTACGACCCGGCCTCAGCCACCCCGCGTGGTAAGATTTGAGAATCAGATTTGAAATATTTTGCACTTGAATTTAGAAAAGTGAATCTGTTTCCTATTCAGGCTCTAATGCGCATGCGCGAGCGTGCATAGCGACAAGCGTCACTATGAGGCGAGTATAGACTGGTGCCAGTCTATACTTGATGATAGGCTAGAGAGGGGACTCAACCAGAAGCCTGGTTGAGGGTCCCTAGGAATAGGAAAAGGCATGGGGAGGTGGGTATGCAGGCATAAAAATCTTATTCTGGTAGCAAAATGCAAATAATTGATTTAGCAAGTAGTGATTGAACGGTAAGTATGTTTTCATAGTGGTTAATAAAACAACAGACCAACCCGCAAGGGGTGTCTGTGGGGTGTTTTTATGTGTTGCTAGATGCAAGGGTTGCTTCTTGTTGTTCATAAGACTTTTTTTAATAACTCAGGTACTGAAGGGATCTGGAAAATTGCCCACTGGGTCCCAAATTTGTGCACCAATTTTGGGGTCAAAAGTTAAACCACAAGAGCTTTCAGAAACATTGTTTTCAAAATGGATATTTTTGACACATTTTTATCTCACCTGCCCTGAAAGGCCAAGTGAGCTTATGCCATGGCGGCCATCCGTCGTCCGTCCGCCTATCCATCAAATCGCTTCTTCTCCTTAATGGTTTGACCAATTTCAACCAAACTTGGCTGGAAGGATCCTATGCTGGTGTCCTTCAGACATTTTTTTCCTAGAATTTTGATTGGTCAATTTTTTGTTGTGAAAATCCTAGATTTTATCAAAAATCTACCAGAAATGGTCAAAATGCTACTCCTTAGCTTCTTGATATATTTCAACCAAATTTGACTAGCTGTATTCTATGGTGGTAGGCTCTAGAACTTCTATTTAGAAGTTTGATTGGTTAATTTGTTTAGGTGAAAATCTTTTTAAAAAGATTATCGGAAATTGTCAAAAACGTTACTCCTCCTCATTAACCGCTTGGCGGATTTCAACATAGTTTGGCTGGAAGTACCCTATTGGTGTACGTTTCAGAACTTGTGTACAGAATTTTTATTGGTAAAGTTTTTGGTCAAAATTGGAATTTTATGAAAATTTAATGGATATCATTTAAAACTAAAATGCTGCTTTGGTGATTTCAACCAGACTTGGATGGAAGGACCCTATGGTAGCAGGTTTCAGACCTTGTATGCAGAATTTTTGATTGCTCAGTATTTGGGTAGCCATCTTGTATTTCCAAAAGTGTTGGTAAATCAGTTGAAAGCCTACATCTCATTAACTGCTTGGCAGATTTCAATCAAACTCAGCTGAAAGGTCCCTATGTGGGTAGGCTTCAGAACGTATATCCAGAATTTTTATTGCTCAATTCTTGCGGTGGCCATCTTGGATTTTCCAAAAATTATACATTTATTTAAATGCAAATGGTTCAAATACATATTGGCCAGGGGAGCGATACAGGCCCCTTGGGTCTGTTGGTTCATTAATTCTGCTTCAACTAGAGGTACTTTCTCCAAACCTGGGCGGATGTTTGTCCGTGGAGTCCCAAAGAAGTGTGCCAATTTTGGGGTCAAAAGCTAAAACACAACAGCTTAGAACAACAGCTTTCAAAAACAATGTTTTCAAAATAAACACTTGACCCAATATGCATGGCAGCCAAATTGAAAAAAAAATATCAACAACTTGAGTAATTGGACAAATTTGTCCTTGTTCTAGAGATGCAAAAATTAATGTAGGAGCAATTGTTAAACTAAAATCTCATTCTGTTAATATGTCCTTCAAAATACCTGATACATTATTTGGACAAATTCAAGAGATTTTTTCTCGATCCAGATTGTGAGTATGTGAATTAATGCTGATGGCAGCCAATTTCCTGAGTAATCCATATGTTAAAGGGTTGATTGGTATTGTTTCTTGGGATCAGTTGCTATGTTTGCCAATAGTATAGCGGCTATTATCAGTTTGAGACCTCACACTAGGAAATGCCTTCCAGGTCTCTCTTCATTATTTTTTCATGTTACAATGCAATAAAATTCCAAATAATCTGTTAATTATTCATCTGTGTTTGCCCGTAAATCATGGTCAGTCTTCGCTAGTGAATATATGTCTTATGGACACTCTAAAGGGTTTCACAACTTGTGGCTCAGATCAATCACGCTTTACAGAGTTTATCCGCTCTTCTCCCTAGCAATAACAACTCTTTGGGGTGCAATAGGTGAATAGGAAATTGTCAATTGCACACAAATCCCTGTGGCTATAAGTGTAATCAGGCATGGTCATTACTCACATGCTTGACTACTGGGCTTGGTTTTGCAGAGAATATGGTGAGATGCTGATAATTAGGCATGGTGGTCTGTGGCGGCATCTTACCTGGAAAACTAATCTCTTCCAATTAAATTTCTGAATAAATCAAAATTTAATAATTTATGAGTCACAACTGGTATAAGCCAGTTGGTTATTAAAATTTATTTTTGGCAAACCTGCCTATATGTCGCAAGTATAGCACGCAAGCACTTGTTTTTGCTGTGTCTATGCATTCATACATGGAGCTGTAATTATGTTAATAGCATTAATCAATAATGTAAAGTGAGGGATTCAATCTGTCACTCAAGTATCTGATGTCATGGTCAAATATATCACATGTTAGCTGACATCACAATCAAAATGACATAGCTCCATCAGGAAAGTTGAAGAGTGTATGAATTGAGTACAATTGTACTAAATGTGTCTGATGAAGTTAGAATTTAGTAAACATTCTGTTAAATATTCTGAAACTAATCTGATTGCCAGGGAGCTGTTGTTGCCATGTAATTTAGACAGACAGACAGACAGACAGGCAGGCAGGCAGGCAGGCAGGCTGGCTGGCTGGCTGGCTGGCTGGCTGGCTGGCTGGCTGGCTGGCTGGCAGGCAGGCAGACAGATAGCACATTTATATAGTTCCAAATTATGCATTTGCATGCTTTAAGCGCTTTACATCTATCCACTGTTCATTTGGGGGTCCATTTTTGTGGCAGCCATATATACATGCGCACGTGTGTGCCATTACAGGTACCAATTTACAGCTAGGGTGACTGGAGAAATACAGTGTTAAGTGACTCTCAAGGACACAATTTGGCAAACTGGCGAGCCTTAAGAGTTATGGGTGCAAGTCCCTAAACCACCCGCCCACTGCCCACTGCCTCTGTAGATATGACGCGATGCCATACGATTATTATTACATCACATTTTATTTGTCGAGCCCTGTACATGAAGTGGAGGATGGCTTGACATAGAGATCGGAATGGTGCGCCGTGTCCGATCTGATAATTAGATAGAATGAAGTTTGTCAATGGAAAATTATTTTGCCAATTGCTTTTTATTTTTTACCATGACAATGTATAAGAAAATCAAGTTTTACATTCTTTCCATACATACTGCGCCAATCATTCCTATTCTCAATTTTCAAAAAAATGAACATTGATTCAGAAAAATCTTTGATTCTACTGACGAACCTACAAATTGAAGGATTATATATAGAATTATTCAGCAGGGCGCTTTCAACTTTAAATCATTAGAAAATTTGCTTTCGCATATGTATCAGTGTATTCAATTCTTATTGTGCACATTTTGCTGTTAAGGACCCAAATAAATACTTGCCATTTTCGGTAGTAACTCACTTGAAAGACAAAGTACTTTGTTTGCAATATGTTAACGTCAGTAACTAACGACTGTTTTGTCATTTTTTATAAATGTGTCTTTTTACGCATGTATAATATCTATTTGTTGGTTTAAAGTGATATATCAGCTTCATCTAAGATGGCAATAGGGGATTCCAGTTTATCCATCAATCATTGGACGTCATAATCAACTACATGACGTATAGGCAGCCGTCATAATAAATTACATCATGAATGACTAAGTTCATCACGAATACCTAATTGATGATGGATTAAACGTTGTTGTGTGAATTGTATGTCTTTACTATTTGATAAGCATGCTGTTGACTATTCTGAAACTAATTTGACTGGATGCTGTTGCTCCCTATGAGATATGGCAGCAACAGCACCCAGTCAAATTAGTTTCAAAATATACAACAGCTTACCTGTATAGTTTTCTGGAAATGGATAGTCAGGGAGTTCAGAGATCGATTGATCCCAACTTGGATGAAGCGTGGGTGGAGCTTAGCTAAAACTGGATTCCTCCGTTGAGACAGATATCGTTTTAGCTCACCTAGGTGAGTTTATACTAAGTGGGCTTATACAATCGCGAATTGTCTGTCTGTCATCTGACAACAGTTGTGGCACGTTTCGCCATTTGTTGATGGATTAAAACTAAATTTGGCAGATAGGTTCCTTTTGCCAATATCTATGTGGGCCATGAAGATGAAGAGGTCACACTCACAAATATCACAGTTATGGCCCTTGCTATATTTTCAAAGTATTGAAGCCTATGGGGAAAATACCTTTGTGGCACATTTTGCCATTTATCAACGGATTAAAACCCAAATTTGGCAAATACGTTCCTTTAGGCAATATCTATTGGGGCTATGATGATGAAGTGGCGTCGCACCCACAAATAGCAGCGTTATGGCCCTTGCTATATTTTTCAAAGTATTGAAGCCTATGGGCCCAAATATACGTTTGCGGCATGTTTTGTCATTTATCAATTGATTAAAACCAAATTTGGCAGACATTTTCTTTAAGCAATATCTATTTGAGCTATAAGGATGAAGTGGCAAATGTACCATAACTCTGGTTCATTAATGCGTTTTAAAATATTAAAGCCTATGGGAAAAATGTTTGTGGCACATTTAGTCATTTATCGATGAATTAAAACCCAATTCGCTGAATATGTTCCTATAGGCAATATCTATTTTGTCAATGAATATGACGTAGCCATGCCCACAAATAGCAGAGTTATGTCCCTTGCTATATTTTCAAAGTATTGAAACCTATTTGGAAAATACATTTGTTGCACGTTTCGTCATTTATTGATGGATTACAACTAAATTTAGTAAATATCTTCCTTTTTGCAAAAACATCTATGGGAGCTATGAATAAGAAGTGACCACGCCCTTAAACAAGGGCAATAACTCAGGTTTATTGAGGTGTTTTTAAGTATTGAGTCATATGGGGAAAATACATGCTTTCGCCAATTGTTGATAGATTAAAATCAAATTTAGCAGATATGTTCCTTCAGTCAGATATCTATATAGACTATGAATATAAAGAGGCCACATCTTTAAACAAGGGCCATGACTCTGGTTCATTAAGACTTGAAACTATTGAACCCTTTGGTTAAAATACATTTGTTTTTGTCAATTGTTGATGGAGTAAAACCAAATTTAGCAGATATGTTCCTTCAGGCAATATCGATTCGACCTATGAATATGAAGTATAGCCATGACTTGAAATAAGTGGCATAAATCTGGCTCTTTGAAGCATTTTAAGTATTGAAACCCTATAGGAAAAATAATCTGTCACATTTTGTAAGTTGGTAATGGACTAAAACAAGATTTGTCAGAAATATTCCTTTAGTACACTTCAATCAAATGGCAATAGTGCCGGGGGATGGCTGCCCCATTGATTAATGGTACTCTTCCTGTTGGTCAATCATGCCAATATTCTTGCATTTTCCCATCCAAATTTGTTACAGTGACCTCACCATTGCTTGTTTGGTAAATGTCAGTGTTGTGAAAATTTAACTATTGATCAATAGTGTCTGTGATTGCTACCCCAGTGATCAATGGTACTTTATAATAATATCAATGACACCAATATTCCTGCATTTCTTCATCCACATTTTTTACTTTTACTGTGACCATTGATAAATGTCAGGAAAGGCTGCCCCATTGATCAATCGTACCTTTCCCGTCGGTAAACAATATCAATGACACCAACATTCCTGCATTTCTTCATCAACATTTTTATACCACCGCCAAGAAATTTGACGGGGTATTATGTAATGGCGTCGTCCGTCCAGGCGGGCGGGTGGGATATTTGGTGTGTGGGATATTGGGTGTGTGGGCGGCAGAGTGGTTTCTGGATGACAACTCTGATACCGTTTGTCAGATCGCATTGAAACTCTATAGGGTGGTTGGACTAGGTCTGGTGAAGCAACCTATTGAAATCGACGATGGTCCAAAATCAAAGATGGCCGCCAGCCACCGGATGATAACTCCTTAACCGTTTTTCGGATCGCTTTGAAACTTAATAAGATGGTTGGACTAGGTGTGGGGAAGAAATCCATCAAAATCAATAACCCAAAATCCAAGATGGCCACCGGTGGCTTTCCGGACGATAACTCCGTTTATCGGATCGCTTTGAGACTTCATAGAGTGGTTGGATTATGTCTGGGGAAGAAAGCTATCAAAAGAAATCGACAATGATCCGAGATCCAAGATGGTCGCCAACCACCGGTGACCATCTTGAAAATTGGTTTCCAGATGATAACTCTGTTACCATTTATCGGATCGCTTTGAAACTTCATAGAGTGATTGGACTATGTGTGGGGAAGAAACCTATTGAAAGAAATTGACAATGATCCGAAATCCAAGATGGTCACCAGCCACCGGTGGCCATCTTGAAAATTGGTTTCCAGATGATAACTCCGTTACCGTTTATCGGCTTGCTTTGAAACTTAACAGGGTGATTGGACTAGGTCTGGGGAAGAAACTTTGAAATTCACAATGATCCGATGTCCAAGATGGCCGCCAGCCACCGTCGGCCATCTTGAAAAATAGTTTTCGGATGATAACTCAGTTACCGTTTATCGGATCGCTTTGAAACATCATAGAGTGGTTGGACTAGGTCTGGGGAAGAAACCTATTGAAATTGACAATGAACCAAAATCCATAATGGCCACCAGCCACCATCTTGAAAATTGTTTTCCTGATGATAACTCTGTTCTCGTTTATCGGATCGCTTTGAAACTTCATAGGATGTTTGGACTAGCTCTCAAGAAGAAACCTATCAAAAGTAATGATGATCCAAACTCCAAGATGGCCAGCCATGGGCTGCCATCTTGAAAGTTGGTTTCTGGATGATATCTCCATTACCATTTATCGGATCACTATAGGGTGGTTGGAATATGTCTGGTGAAGAAGCCTATTGAAATTTACAATAATCCGAAATCCAATATGGCCACCAGTCCATCAGCCATTTTGAAAATTGGTTTCCGGATGATACCTCCTTGACCGTTTAATGCATCGCTTTGACACTTCATAAGGATGACTGGTCTGGGTCTCAGGAAGAAATAAATATTTTCTGATATCTCTCATTCATTGGGTTGGCATCATGGCGGGGTATTATGGCCCATTTGTGGAGCTCTTGTTTACTTTTACTGTGACCATTGATAAATGTCAGCTGCTGGGTCAATGATGTCAGGAATGGTTGCCCCATTGATCAATAGTACCTTTCCAATTGGTCAATAATGTCAATGATACTAATTTTCTTGCATTTCCTCATCCAATCTTTTTTACTCTGACCTTCATCCCATGGGTAAATGTCATGGATGGCTGCCCATTGGTAAATGGTACTTTTCCCCTTGGTCAATAGTGTCAAGGACACCAATATTTTGGCGGGATATTATGTGATGCCATCATCTGGACATGCGGTAGATGAGTTTCCACATGATAACTCTGTTACCGTTTATTGGATCACTTTGAAACTTCATAGGTTTGACTAGGTCTGTAGATGAAAGGCTTCGAAATTGACAATAAGCCAAAATTCAGGTTGGTCGCCAGCCACCGGTATATGGTGGTTGGACTAGGTATGGAGAAGAAACTCATCGAAAATGACAATAATTCAAAATCCAAGATGACTGCCAGCCAAGGGTGTCCATCTTGAAAATTGGTTTCCGGATGATAGCTCCATTACCATTTATCGGATTGCTTTGAAACTTGATAGGGTGGTTGAAACTTCATGGGATGACAGGGTTAGTTAGGTCTGAGGAAAAAACTTATTGAAATTGTAGATGATCCGAAATCAAATTTGGCCACCAGCCACCGGTGGCCATCTTGAAAATTGATTTCTGGACGATAACTCCATGACTGTTTAGCGGATCATGTTGAAACTTCTTAGGATTACTGGTCTAAGTCTGATAGCTCTCATTCATTGATTTGTCATCATGTCATGGTATTATGCACCATTTGCAGAGCTCTTGTTGTATTAGTGGTATGATTGCCGCATTGGTCAATAATGATAAGGACCATTGCCATCTGTCTATGGCAACAGCTATGGTTGCAAGATGGACCAATGATACTTGTTGTGCATTAATTAATCTAAACATGTTTACAGTTCCTCATCAGCTATGTGCTCAAGCACTATGGCCCTTGGGCCATTTCTTCTTAACCATATGCCTGGATGAATCCACTTTTAGCTAATGCTCCGCTAATCCCCTGCTAAGCTCCACCCATGCATTGAGCCTGTTTGGATTGATTTATATATACGTTGAACCCTGATTTCCCAGAACTCCAGTCTCACGGTAATTATACAGGTAAGCTTGCGGACAGTCAAATTAGTTTCAAACCATTCAACAGATCGTTGATTAAATAGTAAAGACATACAATTCGTACAACTGACAGACTTAAAGGATCATGATGGACTTCGCCATTCATTGCACATTTGGATTATGACTTAGCCTACATGTGAAGTAATTCATTATGACGTCATATACTTGAGTGACAGAATAAATTCATCCAATTAATAACATGTGTGGGAAAGGAACCCTCCGACCTTTGAAAGAAGAGCGAACAAGGCTGGGTTTGGTAAGACAAGTGAATAAGGCATAGATTTATTGATGCGCGAAAACCCCTGGGACACAGTGCGCCCAGGTAGAGAATAAACAAGGCATTGTGATATGTAACATAATAGCTATCAATCTATGGCCCTCCAAAATCTCACCCTCATCCATTATGTTCCTGGGTATGGTCACATTAACATGGCAGCACAGCTACTGTACCACCTCTATCAACTACCATGATATCTAACTTAGGCCAAACTACCATCGCAGTGCACATGCGCCCACATGACCACTGTTAACCATCTGACTACTGAGCTTTTGCAGACGACATATTCCAGGGGTTTATGTCTCAGGACCTACTATATAGTTTGAGAACAATTTGACAGACAGTCGTTGTCGGATAAGCAAGCCGCCAACAACTTTCAGTCAAATTGTTTTCAAAATTATAATTCAGCAAGTCGATAGACTCTGCTCATTGAAATTATTTTCTGAGGCTTTCAGTAGCGAGACCGTTAACTAATTGAAGACACAAATGAAGAATTACAACCAGTGTCTCATGGCATGCAAATTTTGGAGGTCTCAGGGAACCCACACCCTGTAATCTGTGGGTTCCACGCTGAAATCTGGCAGTCCCCTGCTGAGTCCCAAACTGAGATGATGTTTGAGTCCTGGGGGAATATTTTCATAGTACAAATCTGATGAGGTTTGATGGTGGCATATTGACAGCGCTTCTGGAATAGCTTAACCCTTTAACACTAATATCATCCAAGAACGGCTTCTTGCAGTGGTCTTGAGAAATGTTCATTTGCAGACCAAAAGAAGACTATTTTAAAATATTTACCACAGAAGTGACTGCCTTGATAACCGAACCAGTCATTTCAGTGATAAATTTTCAAAAATAGTCTTCTCTTGATCTGCAAATTGACATTTTCTATGAAACAGTTGAAATTTTCTTGAAAACAATTATGCAGCAGGACAGCTTTTGAATACTTTGAAACTAATTTGAAACTGCCACAGCCCTGTAAAATTAGTTTCAAAATAATCAACATAATGTTGCTTACATCATATGGAATCTGCCATGTATCTGATTTGTAAGGGTTAAAGAGTTAATACGCCAATTCTAGTTAACCATTTCACAGATAAATTCCTAAAAATGTATTCTCTGCGATATAAAACCTATTCTGTGGAATATTTTGAAATATTCAACCCTTTTCCTGTACGGTTGCCTTGAAAATGGGATAATTTTGTGGGGAATTCACCAGTGAAATGGTTAAGAGCATGATAACACTGTGTTACCAGTATACTTATGCATTTATCGGAAACACAGAATGACTTTCAAGCTGGATTATTTGTATTTGCTTCTGTCAATAACGCGGAACAGCTCGTGTTCGATTGATAAATTCAGTAGGAGCGTCAGATTTGGCGTAATGTCTGCATGCATTGGCGGTGATATAAATGATGCAATTATATATTTCCTTGATATTGCATGATCAATATAAGCACTCACAATGATGGATTATGTATTTATTGGAATCATTAACACAGGAATATGGAACAGTTCAAGCCTCTGCGCGATGATGCATACGTCGAGAGGTAATTAATATACAATTCACATTTGTATAATTTCTAATGTCAAGGAAGCATAACTTCAGGGAAATTAAGTCTTTCATGAACAAAATTGGTAAAAAAATACAGATTTTCATGCAACAATGTCCATTTCCATACCATGAGAAAACTATTATAATTGAAAATTTCAGTTTGGAATAACTGGGGTCTGAGTCCATTCGTATGTATTCTAATATATTCTTCTTTGTATGCAAATAAACATTTATCAGAACCAATGGACATTTCTAGTTTTAGCTATACCCTGCACATCTCTAGCTAAGGTCCAGCCATGCTTCGCCCGTGTTCGGATCAATCGATCCCTGAATTCTTTGATTATTAATTTCCAGAAAACTATACAGGTAAGCTGCTTGGCAGCAACAGTGCCCTGTCAAATTAGTTTCAAGATATTTAACAGAATGTTTATTAAATAGTAAAGACATACAATTCATACGTGTCAGACTATTAAGCATTTAAGACAGACTAAATTGAGTCAGCCATGATGTCATGATTACAATGTCATTTTACACATCACTTATTTGGTTATGACGTCATGCAATTCACCTTTCCAGAGTACCCACCCATTATATGACGTCATAATGAACTGCGTGGTGTGTACAATGACATCATAATGAATGACGTCGATAAGTACGTCACGAACGCATATTTGATGATGGTCTATGGGCTGTTGTACAAATTGTTTGCTTTTACTATTTAATAAATATTCTGTTGAATATTTTGAAACTAATTTGACTGGGCGCTGTTGCTGCCTATGGCAGCAACAGCGCCCAGTCTAATTAGTTACAAAATATGCAACAGCTTCCCTGTATAGTTTTCAGGAAATTGATAGCTATAGCATTCGGGGATCGATCAATCCAAACACGGCGATGTGTGGGTGGAGCTTAGCTAGTGATGGGCGGGGCATAGCTAAAAATGGAAAGGTCCATTGACTGAAGAAATGGATTCATGATTTTGCAGAAGCCATGTTTGAGTTTTCATTTAGACCATTAACCCATTAACACTAATATCAGCCAAAAATGGCTTCTACAGTGGTCTTGAGAAATGTCAATTTGCAGACTAAGAGAAGACTATTTTTGAAAATTTACCACTGCAATGACTGGCTCGATAACTGAGCCAGTCAACCCAGTGCTAAGCTTTCAAAAATAGTCTTCTCTTGGTCTGCAAATGGACATTTTCTTTGAAAGAATTAATTTTCTTGAATAAATTCAAGTCTTAAAGGGTTAAAAGGCAAGATATGAAAAGCTTTGTAATTAATTTAATTGAAAGTTTATTTGCGGCCTCTGTTAAGATTGTTGGCAGCGCGATAGGCAGCTATTTAACCTTGTAACAATCAAGAGTGGTTATGAAATTTGACAGTTTCCTTAACCATTACCGCTCGGATGTCAACATTTTTAATTTTCAGATTAAATTATAAGATGAACTGGTGTTCATTTTTCAACAAATTTGGTGGAAAACATTGCTATCGTACAGCCCACCAAAATTGATGAAAAATGTACATCAGTTTCTTTGCTAATGCCATAGTGAAAGATAGAATACTGATGTCAGAGTGAAAGATAGAATACTGATGTCAGAGTGAAAGATAGAATACTAATGCCATAGTGAAAGATAGAATACTGATGTCAGAGTGAAAGATAGAATACTGATGTCAGAGTGAAAGATAGAATACTGATGTCAGAGTGGTAAGGGTTAACCTTTTAGCCCTTTCACTGACAAATCCCTGAAAAAGTCAATTCCTTACAACAATATAAAACATCTTCTGTTGAATATTTTGAAATTAATTTGACTGTGAGCACAGCTGATGCTGGACATCATTTTTAAAAGGAGCGTAAAATGTATTTGAGCCAAAGTGCGTTAATAGATAGTATATTAATGTCACCTTTCACTAGATTTAGAGACAGATTGAGTTATAACTTAGTTAGGTAAGTACATTTGACACCAATGTAAGAAGCACGTCAGCGTGACCTAGCTTCTACAGAATATAGTCAATGTTCAATTTCCCCTTTGGAAGCAATCATATTTTGTGCCAAAACGGGACCCACTGTTCCTACAATGAGATATTAGCATTATGAAACTGAAGTTTATTCAGTATTAAAAGTCAGGTATAATGTATGTCTTGACATTTTTTCGACAGCTTTTGAAGCAATGTGGAAAGATAATACTTCAGTGTCACGTTTCATCATATTTAGAGGTGTTGATTTTCGGAATTTCAATTAGGATGGGTGGCGTAACCTTTGGGTATAGGCTATCAATCATGTAAAAAATCACGCTTACGCTTTGTAATCAGACTGCAAACTCTTCTGTCACCTTGATTCTGGTGAATACTAATGCAATAATCTTTTATTTGCTATCAACAATGTGATAAGTTATAGAGCATATAGATTCAAGACCATGTAGGTTTTAGACACCTGTCAGTATTAACCCCTTTAACCGTCATATATCAGCCGAAAATGGCTTTTGGAGTGGTCTTGAGAAATGTCCATATTGCAGACCAAGAGAAGACTATTTTTGACAATTTTCCAGTGATCAATTTTTAAAAATTGTATTCTGTTGGCCTGTAAATGGACATTCAATAGACAAATATTAAACAAATTTGAACCAAATTTGACCATTAAAGGGTTAAAGCGGAACTGTCTTGCTAAAATAGTCAATGCATAAAGCTATTCTAAATGAAGCCAGATTTTTGTATTGAAATAATATAGCGTGACATGACCATATGATATAACTGACTTCCAGACACATTCGTTTATTGACACCCCTCAGTTACCCTTTGGACATAGTATTATTTTGTCATTGAGAGCGCGTCCATCTTGTCTCTTTGCACAGTGGTATCTGACATCATTCTCATTCACACTCAAATGAGCTGAATTTAGTGGTGACTGCGGCTCTTCGATGACAACTTGTTTTTTGTGCACAGGCCGTCAGTTATAGACTGCTTTGACTAGAGTTCATAGTCAATTCTTAACCCATAATCGCTGCGATATATAAAAACTAATCTGTTACATATTTTGAAATTAAATTTGCAAAACGTTGTTGCTGTTCAGGACAGCAACACTTTTCATCAAGCATAGTTTCAAAATGACGCTCAATTATATTACAGCCGTGAAGCATATTGGCTTATCGATATCGATTTCTTTATTCCTAAGATGAGAATATAATTTACTAGCCTGCTTTTACACCTGAGCCAGAATGATGTCTTGGATATTGGGTGAAATGGCATGCAATGGCGGCTTTGGTAAACTTGGGGAAAATATTTAAATTTCACAATCAAACAGCAAATATCTTTCTTGGATGACTAAACAGCAAATATCTTTCTTGGATGACTAAGTGTATATATGAAAACCATGTCTCTTGCTTTACATATGTCACACTCTATTAATTTAATAAAAAATTCTTGATCCATTTAGAATTGCTTTAACTCTTACCAGGCTACTGGCTATCGACCTATCCAATCTAGGGGTAAATTTGTAATTGTCTTTTCTTGGCATTTCTCAAGACCACTGTAGAAGCCATTTATTGGATGGCTTGACCATTAAACAGTTAATTGAGTATGAACCGATCTCACAGTGTCCAAACCATAGCATCCTCTCACGCACTCATTCCCCCACACACCCAACTCAAAGCGCATTGTATACATAGAATAGGACAAAATCTGCTTTTGCACTCAGTATTATCTACACGGTATCAATGCACTAAATTCAAATTGGCAGTATGCTGAAAATGGACATGCATTGCTACCATTATTTTATTGCTATCTGTTAGACTTTTATGTAATTAATAATTATCATGTTCCTTCAACTTTTAATCTTCCAGCAGTTGTACTAAATAGATATTGATTTTCTGATTTGCGCATGTGTCGGATTGAATGCTATATATATGTGCATTAAATAAGTAGTCTTTGATGATGATTGGTAAGTTATTTCTCTAAGAATTCTATTAGCATTTAGGTGAATCACTCTAAATCCAAGTTCACATGGTGTGATTTTCTTTGTAATTTGATGTGATACAACTAGACATGATTCCTGTGTAACAAATCATATTACAGCAAATCGCAGAATAATTTCACTGACAAGCTACAATTTTCTTTTACTTCCCAAGATTTGTCCAGATCATATTTCAATGTACAAAGGGGAAAACCTTGCGCAATTGCCCAAAGGTCATGAATACTTGCGATAGTCTGTGATTGTCTACGATTTGCACTCATAAGGCTTGTTATACAGTATGATTTATTGCAATACAGCAAGATATATTGAGATATGATTGAACATTTTAAAATGTCAAAGACATGATGATAGAACAAGATAACAAGATTTCCTACAAAACTACAAATGTGTATGGAATCTGTACTTATTGTATCGCAGGTAAATGTCACACACAACATCCAGCACTATTGTGTTGAATACTAAATAGTTGAATCACAGGCAAAACATGCCGTGTAAGGTCTGTTACGTTCTGTGATGGAGATGGCACTATTCATGCTTCAATTAGCCAGAATATCCTCACCTAACTTTGAGGTTCGATGTTAATGGCTAATGACAATAACAAAAATCGTTTGGACTTCTTCCATTGTCCAGTTAAATGTTTCCAAAATATTGATTATATTTCATCTGTATTATTAGCTCACCTGGCCTGAAAGGCCAAGTGAATTTTTGCCATGACGACCATCCATCTGTCATCTGCCTGTCTGTCGTCTGTCCATCAACTTTAGCTTTAAAATGCTACTTTTCATTAACCGCTTGGCAAATTTCAACCTAATTTGGCTGGAAGGACCCTAGGGGGTAGGCTTCAGAACTTGTATACAGAATTTTGATTTGTAAATTTTTGGGGTAAACAACAGAATTTTTGCAAAATCTACCAGAAATTTTCAAAACGCATGCTCATTAACCACCTGGTGGATTTCAGCCTGATTGGCTGGGAGAACCTATGAGTGGAGACTTCTGAAGTTGTGTACAGAATTTTGATTGGTCAATTTTTTGGGTCAAAATGTTAGATTTTAGATTTACTTGAAATTGTCAAAACGCTACTCCTCATTAACCTCTTGCCAGATTTCAGTTTAATTCAGCTGGAAGGGCCCTATGGGCCTAGGTTTTAGAATTTCTATGCGGAATTTTGATTGATAAAACTTTTTTTTGTTAATCTTATATCTTCTATTCTATTCTATTCAGAAGTTTAATTGGTCGATTTTTTGGGTGAAAATCTTAGATATTATGAAAAATGTACTGGAAATTGTCAAAACGCTTCACCTTAGCTGCCTGACAGATTTCAACAAAATTTGGCTACAATGACCCTATCATGGTGGGCTCCAGAACCTCTATTCAGAATTTTGTTTGGTCAAGTTTTGTTGGTAAAATCATAGGTTTTATGAACAATTTGCCAGAAATTGTCAAAACATATGTCCGCCTTAACCTCTTGGTGGATTTTATCTAAATTTGGCTGGAAATATTCTATCGTCGTAGGCTCTAGAACCTATATTCAGAATTTTAGTTGGTTGCTTCATTGGTGGCCATCATGAATTTTAAAAAATCTTCCGTAACCATTTAAAACACTAATGCTTAAATAATGTCCTGATTTCAACGAAACTTGTGTGAAATGATCCTATGGTGGTAGGCCTCAATTTACCAAACGAGAACTTTGATTGGCAAATTTTTTGCGTGCCCATCTTGGATTTAAAAAAAATGTTCCATGTCTATTTAAATGCAAATGGTTTAAATGCTAATCGTCCAGGTGAGCATCACAGGCCCTTGGCCTTTTGTTACATCTAAAAGGGCTTTTGTTACATCTAAGCGTTTCAATAGATTACAAATATGGCATAATTGTACTTAGTTCCATCAATCTTTGGCAATCATTCCTGTAATAAATGAAATATCTAATGTGAAATGACAGACATAAATGATGAAGTGAATTCTGAATTTGCTTGTTTGGAGTAGATGTGTCTGTGTGCCAGCGGCCACTTCATTAACTCTTTAACACTAATATCAGCCAAAAATGTCTTTTGCAGTGTTCTTGAAAAATGTCCATTTGCAGACCAAGAGAAGACTATTTTTTTAATTTACCACTGGAATGACCAGGCTCGATATCTGAGCCAGTCATTCCAATGATAAATTTTCAAAAATAGTTTTATCTTGGTCTGCAAATGGTAATTTTTTATGAGAAAATTAAATTTTTTAAACAAGTTTGAGGGTTAAAGGGTTAAGAACGATACTACGTCTTGCACAGCTACTGATTAGTGCTAACTTTCATGTCAGACAATGCAGCCAATATAGCATCTGACATGGATACAAATTTACTGTCTGTCTGTCAGTCCATCCGTCCGTATGTCCGTATGTCTGTCTGTCTGTCTGGTGCAATAACTCAAGTTCTACTTGCACGATATTCAACAAATGTATGTGGGATGTTGCTGTTAGGGTCACGAAAGATATTTTAGGATATTGGGTTTAAAGGGTCTATATCAAACCTGGCGAGACTGTCATCTAAACATGCAATACTTGTCATGTCTGAAGTAATATTCTAGGAATGACTGAATCAAACTGTTTTAACTTTATTATGGTCAAGTTGGCAAAAGATAAATTCTGCTGTGGTCTTCAGATAGTTAGCCCATTTGCAGGCTAAGAAAAGATCATTTGTATTCATTTACCAAATGCTAGAATGGCTGACCCGATAAATGTACATTCACAGCCTGAAAATGGACATTCTCAGTGAGAGAAAATTAGGATTTTCTTGACCAATCTTGACCATTAAAGGGTTAAACGAGTCAGTAGCTTTCATATTCAGTGCATCAACACATCGGCTTCCTGGAGGTCCTGATAAAACTGATTAACAATTACCATGTAAATGTGAATCTCATGATTCGCTTGAAGCAATGCCAAAATTTAGATCAGATAATATGGATGATACAGAATACAGACTAATAAGCCTCAATCTCTATTTATATGCTGTTTATTTTATTGGGTTACTATAATATAATTCAGCTTTTTTTTATCAAGTTTCATGTCTCAATCCTTCAACCGTCAAATTTATTCAAGAAAATTTAAATTTTCTCATTTAAAATGTCCATTTGCAGACCAAGAGAAGATTGTTTTGAAAATTAACCCCTGGAATGACTGCTCGATTATCGAGCCACTCATTCGAGTTGTAAATTTTCAAAACATGGTCTTGTCTTGGTCTGCAAATAGACATTTCTCAAGACCACTGGCAGAAGCTGTTTTTGGCTGATTTGGTCAAAAGAATTTAAATATCTGCCGATTGAATGTCCATTTACAAGCCAAGAGAATACGATTATCGAGCCAGTCATTCCAGTGGTAAATTATCAAAAATTGTGTTCTTGGTCTGTAAATGGACATTCCACAAGACCATAAAAAAGGCGGGTTTTAGCCAGCTTGACCATTAAAGTGGTAACTCAATCATGTCATCAAGTAGAAAATTACCAGAACAAGCTCAAGCATTCTATTGATTTTGACATACTGACAGGATATCACAGGATATCTCGGGAAGATCCTGATATTTAGCTCTGATATTAAGTCCCAGCTTTTCTGAATGTTGGGAATTAATACAACTTCAATAATGTTTTTAAATGTTAGGTTGTAACATCCCAGGATATCCCCATGTTTTTTATAGACCAGAACATTTTTGGATTGCGTCGAAAATAAATTCTGAAATATTCCAGTATTTTCCGGGTAATCACAGAAAAGCCAGGAAGTTTTTCTGCAGGGGTGTACAAGAGCACTTTACTTGCACTCAATCTTAAATTTCTAAAACCTGACTTGGCGATTAGTAAGAGCAAGCCATTGGATACACCAACCCCATTGTGTTGCACAGTTTGTCATCCAGCAAGCGGGATCAGATTGAAAAAATTAGCTCAAAACCTGTGTCATTATAATGTATCACAAAGGAAGACATGTAATGCTATCTGAGTAACATTGGTTGAAGCGCATAATTAAATGACAACATTCTGGTCAGCGAAAATCACCCTGTTCTCATACATTGGTGTGAAATTGACTGATTTGCCATTTCCCTACGGCATCGTCAGTATCCGCCTTTAGCGGCGATGTTTGCCTAAACTTGTCAAATTACACTGCTTGTTGTTGTACAAGTTGATATTGGCTGAAATCTCTTTATGAAGTCATGTCTCTTGAACGATGCAAGTGGCATTGGTCTTTATCAACATGCATCCTCGAGGCCATCACAGCTTGAGCATTACATGCAGGGTTTTTTTCGTACTCATATTCGCGTGAGAGTCGGGTTCAAAGTCTATTTTACGCAGTTTGCACACCTAGTTACTTGAATAATGTCCGCCCGTTTTAACCCTTTAACACGCATATCGGCCAAAAACGGCTGCTGCAGTGGTCTTCAGAAATGTCCATTTGCAGATCAAGAGACGACTATTAAAAAATTTACCACTAGAGTGATAAATTTTCAAAAACAGTCTTCTTGGTCTTTTATTAAACAAATTTAAGCGTAAAATGGTTTAATCAAAGAGATTCCAGGATACTTTTTAAGGTTTTTCTCCGTTAGCTTATTAGGTGAATTGATTTGCAGTGACCTTGAGGATTGACCATTTGTGGGTCAAGAGAATTTCTTTAATTTACCACTGGAATGACTGGCCAGAAGAATTTTCTTTTCTTAGCCTGCAAGGAGACGGTTACAAAAAAGCAAAAACTATTGATCAAACGTGATCATTAAACAGGTGTGATGCACTATGGCTTTAACAGCCGGCTTTGTTAGAAATGTAAGAATTTTAGAGACAGTTGGACAGACAGACAAACAGACTTACCAGTTAACAAATTGCTTTTACTAGTTGCAAATCCCAACAAAAAATGTATAAATTTGTATTTGTAATTAAGAATCTACTGTATATAATTTATGAATAGTGATGTTCTGCAACATAAACTTAATCTTGAAAAGATTCACGCTGACTGGTAATCTACTTTGCATCATTGCAAGTCGCAAGATTTTTTTAATTATGGTAACAGCCCCTTCCATGCTGGAGAACCCAGGAATGGTGTCACAAATGTGACACAACACTTATTTGTAGATCACAATCTCCGTCATGCTACAACTGACAAACTTATTCTATTCATGTGTTGAGATGTCCATTCACAATTTCAACATATGCAACAAATATACCATGACTAAACCAGTTTGAGTGGACTCACCAGAACATGGTGATATGTTTGGATATTAGGTACTCACTTGAGAAATGGCCAATCTCCTCGAGCCCCCCCCCCCCCCCCCCGTCCTATTTGGAAGACTTCAAACTGGGATGTCTTACAATTGCACTTGCCGATTCAAATATCTGCCCGCTCACACAAACATAGCAAAGACAACAAACAGGGATGTCTCAGAGACCAACATCTCATTAGATAATATAAATATACGCTAGTGTACAAGGGCACACATGCTCGTACATATTGTATATGAAGAATATCACACAACTGTGTGTAAAACTGATCACCTCAGATGAGTAACCTGTATTACATGTGCGAAACACCATGAGTAAGGATCACTGGGAACAGAGCTCGGCACACTTGCACCCTTATGCTAGTGACTGTGCCTATTTTGCATAAACCATGCCTGCTCTCCACACATCCTAACTGCGGACACAGCAGACAAAGGTGGACAATACCCCATTGTCATGGCCAACACTATGAGGTCAACTGCAGACCACGTGGCCAATGTGGATATGATTTGCTAATGGCATTATAATGATGTAATTAGCTCCAAAGCGGCTGACTGCGGACAACCACTGATGACGTAATTGTTTTCATTGCGGAGAGCAGCGGACAACTGCAGGCAATAGTTTCTTAGCAATAGAGTCCACATAGACACTGGCCCCACCAGGCAACCATAAGCATAACACCTGAAGACCTACCGCCTAGTATCCTTGACTCGATCTACACTAGGAGTCAGGTGTAAATAAGCCATTTAGTTCTACCAGAAGAGTTAAAATTTAATCCTACAGATGAAGAAGCTTTGAAGCCCGGAGACATGCAAGTGCTGATACAAATTCGTCAGCCTTTAGACACAGATTAGCGATGATGGATACTATAAGCTATCTGCTATGGTTTGTGGTGCACCATGGGGCATGCTGAACAAAACATCTTAATGGGATTGGTGGACTCACTGTTCAACTTCAATCCATCACACTGCTTTCACAAAATGCTTACCACAAAGCCAAGACAACCAGTGGTAGCACACATCTTCCTTGGCTACAACATGGCCATCATAGCACTTCCACCCGATCCCGTGACATCGCCAACCAAATGGCCCCTCGTGGGCAATTTCATTGTATCCATTCCTGTGAACCTAATCGGCATCATTCATGCTGACTGGTAACCCACTTTGCATCATTGTTAGTCGTAATCGTTTAATCTTGAAAACAACTAAATTGTCTTCTACACAATCTGGAGCCATTAAGGTCCATCTTAATTGCCTCCTTGTATTGTAATGGCTTAATTACTATCAATCAGTCCTTTAACGACCATCTATTGATCTCACTTATTTTCAGACATGAAATTTACAATACCTTCAATAGATTGATTTGACTATTTCTTCATGGAACAATGTGGTAACTTGATTTTGCTGGTATTTTTCATCATGGCTCACATAAGTTTTCACGTTTCTTTCACTAATTTTCATCCATAGGAAAGGTACCCTAGTTTGTTTATTTTTAATGATAAACCCATAACAAACTATATATTTTCGGAAAGCTTATTGAAAACCACATCTAATGCTGGATAGATAGAGGTCTTTTGGTACACTTTTAGGGTGGATAAGTTGCAAAAACATGAAAAGGTTTTATTTGGTTTTCCGAAAAGAAGTCTGATTTAAATTCTCAAAATCATTGGATAACTGACCGCCATTGTTCACAATTTACAAAATAAGTTATGCGGAAAGGAAGTAATATATACGCTTGGTCAGCGGAACTTGATGGATTCTAACTGAATTTACTGAGTACATATATATGCTATAACGAGTGACACAAAATTCCGGATAAAGTCGGAAGTGGGCTGGTAAGTAATTGATGTGGCTCAAATTATGGACATTTCTGACAAAGCTGTCTATGTGGCAATTAGAATACATGCATGCTTGTGTTACTAGGAAAGTAAGTATAATGTAATTGTAATAATACTTTTTCTAATAAAATGATATCCGGCCGAGTTTCACTGCGTGGAAGCATAATTATGTTTAAGAGAAACCATGTAGAAATCATTTGCAGGTCCCGTCATTTACAGATTCTCAAAACCTCCTTCAAGACATTGAATGGCAATGCTTGGTGCATTTCATCAAGGCAATATTAACTTATCGGCTTGTTGATCCGTACTCACATTCGTACACGTCACCTATTTCCTCTAGCACTCTCAGTGTTATATACCGAAATATCTCTGATGGCGATGGCGACAAATGCAATGAACATTTTCTCATCATTTTCCTGCAAATCTAGTTATTACTTTTAGAGGAAGTGTGTGGCAATATTAACCAGTTCACCAATAACTTCACCATATCTCAATCTGGGGGCAAATAAGCAGGAATGCTGTTGATTATTTTGAAATTAATATGACTGGAAGCCATTGCTGCCTTAGGCAGCAGTTGCTTACAGTCATATTAATTTTAAAGTATTCAACAGAATATGCTTGTAAAGAATTTATATTTTCCAGGATTTATCATTGAAAGGGTTAACCCTATCATGCTCATGTCAGAAGTTTGCCTACTACAACGTCAGTTGAAGATTTGAACTGGTGTAAATTTGAAAAGAATTTTGCTGAAAACTGTTGTTGTTGTTGTCATCACCTGCAACAGGTTGCAACAGGATTGTTTTCAGAATGAATATCCGTGTAATAACGAATCAGATCTATTGAGTGGTCAAGTGGGTAAATTGTTCTCTGTGCAAGTCTTTCTTGTAGCGTTGTGGTGTATAGCACTTGAGTTAAAGAACACTTAGAGCAAATGACAATCCCAGTTCGTAATTGATTGCGCAATATGCCAAAGGCATCGTGACATGTCACCATTAGAATTTTCTAAGTACTCACAATGAATTTTATTAACCCTTTAACACTCAAGTCAGCCAAAAACGGCTACTGCAGTGGTCTTGGAAAATTAACTTTTTTAGACCAAGCGAAGACTATTTTTCAACCTTTACCACTGGCATGACTGGCTCAGTAACCGAGCCAGTCATTCCAATCGTAAATTTTCAAAATAGCCTTCCCGTGGCCTGAAAATGGATATTTTCTTCGAGGAAAAATTTTTCTAGAAGAAATTTGAGGGCTAAATGGTTAAGCGTCTTTGTCTATTCACGTTGTTTGAGCTTTTAGCTTTAGCTGTGGCCCATCATCTGTGTTTAAAGTATAATGCTCCGCATTATCCAAGACATTGTCAATGAATAGAGAGGAACAATTGTGAAATTAGTTTGGATTCTAAATTCAATGGAGGGGTCCATTTCTAACTATGCCCTGCCCATTTTTAGATAGCCTCTGCCCACTTTTATCTGCTTTGGAATCCATTTGAAACTTGGGAAACTGAATTCCCAGAATCTAAATTTCAAGGTAACTATACAGGTAAGCTGTTGAATATTTTGAAATTAATTTAGCTGGAGATGTTGCTGAGAGGAAGCAACAATTCCCAGTCAAATTAGTTTCAACGTATTCAACAGAATGTTTATTAAATTGTAGTCAATAAAGCCATATAATTTTTACACTTCATGATAGACTTTAAAATTTTTGTGACAGTACATTATTATGATTGACGTCAGCTAACTATTTCCATAATTAATTATGACATGAAATGCTTGAGTGGCAGGTCACTCCATATGACCAGAATGTCATCTTGTATATAGCTTTTGAATATTGGTTCCCATTTGATAATTCTCTGTTGCTGTGAGAAATTGGGTTAAAACTTGGGTTTGGCAACTGTCAGTAATTAGCATTGAGCGATTCATGCAAAACTCTTAAATCAATTGAGTGTAGTATAGCGAGAACATCTGCCCAAATCTTTGCTGCTTATGTCAAAATGACCAACAAGCAGCCGTCTTGCAAATCTCTATCCATGCACTAATGCTCAGTAGTTTTGATAGATTGTTTCAGAAATCCATTAGATGCATGACTATGCTTACAAAACCACTGGGCTAATATCAGCCAACATCTATTGGAAAGACCCTAGATTCATATGTTTCCAAACCTGTAATAGAAAAGTCATTGTTCACTGTCCTGAAATGTTTATTGAATTCTCTAGAATGTACCAACTTAACTGCCTCTAAGGATACAACAGCCATCTTCAACCAAGTAGTCTTCATACTATGCAAAATAGAAGCATTAAGCGCCTACTTCAGGATGCTCATTTCTATGGAGGTGCAGACCTCAATTCTGATCATAAGCCAATCATTACACGCCTTCAAATGAACCATCGCTACGTAATCTAGAAATGCCACACCAGGCAAGAGGATAGTCACCTACAACGTACCCAAGCTCATCGGAGACACGGACACTCAAATGTTATAAAAAATGCCCTCATCGAGCAGATAGCTAACATCGACGTCAGCTCTAATCCAAATGAATCCCTAACCAAAACACTGAAATGTATGGAATCATCAGCTACCAGTACCATAGAAGTTCTAAAAAACAACAGCCAAACTAGGTATAACGATGACCCAGCATTAGTAAAACTATCAGCAGTGCAGAAAGCGTTATGGCTGTGCAATTATCAGGGGCGTAAGTGAGGACAGCGCAAAACTATGCAGGGAGCGCAATAACATTCTGCGCAACATCAGCAAACACATAAAAGATTATGATATTCAACAAGCAGACTCCCCAGAGGGATGAAATCACTGCAATGGATGACTGTCACAAAATATTTCAGGTAGCCAGAGCCCTGAGAGTTACTGACTACACACCACCACTCACTGTAGTTTAAGAAACAGTTCCTTGACCACGATGATGAACGCTAAATACACCCGTTCTCCGGTGACCCCAGGCCATCACTAACAACAATTAAAACAGCAGAAGTTGACAAGGCACTCAAAGCCCTGAAAAAAGACATGCATCAAGACTTGATGGCACGAGCAATGAAGTATTCAAGTGACATTAACTAAAAAAATGAATGCAAGTGACATTATCTGAAAAATGATCACACACCTAATCAAGTCACCTTTTATGCACCACCTTCCAATTGATGCTGTAGGCCAAGGCAACTGTATTACGCCATAGCCCAAGAATCCACTGGGCCTCCAAGCCAATCTGCGGCCCATTGTGCTCCTCAACAGCATACAGAACACCCTATCGAATGTTACTCCATGTCCCATCCAAGACAAGATCGATCACTGATGAATCATGTCAAAGTGGCTTTCAACATGGACGCAGCTACACAAACATTGTATGGGCACAATGCATGCTTGTGTCAGTAGTCATGTCCAAACATTGGAATTTTCACAAAATGGCCATTGACATGTCAAGAACCTTTGACGCAATTAAACGCTCAAAGATCCTAGATGTACTACGCCAAGGCAGATACAATGGAGATAAGTTACGCCTCGTGATACTACTACTTGCAGATACAAAGCTGAGAGTATAAGTCAAGTCAGTGAAGTCTGCAGAGTTTGAGACATCAATCAGCTTCCCACAGGGAGATGGTCTATCCAGATGTTCAGCTGTTACCTTGCTGCTGACATTGAAATCTGTGTGGCAAAATCTTACAGGACCAAACCCCCCAGTGTCCATACTGGGGGTGCTGCTAGAGATGGAATATGTCGACGATGTGGACTTCATAGAAGAGGAAAGAGATCTCTTGACGAACTACTCCCAATAGCTGTAAGCATCCTAAAAATTTAGAATCCCTTTATGAATGAATCCAAAACAGAGTTCATCCACATATACCTATCGACAAAACATCAACCTAAAGAAAATGAAGATCCAATTCATGGTGGTGAACTATTGGCGAAATATAAAATCCTCGACTCACTGCTCTGCTATGCTGCTGACATTGATGGACGCTGCATCATGGGGAACATTGCTTTCCAGTCCTTCTGGAGACTATGGATTCATAGATCAAAGATGCCCGTGACAAATAGACTACGTTTATACAAAGCAACCAGCGTATCCTTGATGCTGTATAAATGTAACAGCTGGGCAGCTTTAGACAACCTTGATGCCTGTCATTGCAAATACAGCCACCCCATTACTGGACACTGATGGCCAGACAGCATAATTTCCAATGATGCACTGTACAAGATGTATAATACATCGCCGCTGTCAGTACAAGTTGTGCAGCAAAGATGGTACATGTTCGGCCATGTGTTAAGGATGCCAAAAGATACACCAGCGCAGAGAGCATTGGAATTTTCCCTACTGGGAGCCAATAAATATAAAGCCAAGTGACCACAACATTTCATGAATATGTTAAGCATGCTGCGAGGTGACCTAAAGAGAGCAGGACTCGGTACACTGAGATCAAGAATGGACCTGAGGAAGCTAAAGATTTTGGCTGAGGACAAGATAAGGTGGTCAAAAGCGAAAAAGTACTGATTGCAGCTGCGGGATGTTTCTATTACTACAGCCGCAGAATGCAGTAATCATATATACTTAATTGATTTTTAGCTGATTTTGCTAGATGAACCATAGAGTAAGAAAACTCATTGGTCCATTTCATCAGCTGTTATTTTGGGCTTTCTAGAATTTCATGTACCGGTATATTTTTTAAAACCTCTTCTGAATAATTTGGCTGAGTTTATCCCAACACTGTTGGATGACCCCAGTGTATGGTGTATGGTTATAATCTTGCTAAATTTTAAGAATCCAGTGTCTGTTCTAGTGCCAGTTTTCTAGGTGGTTTGTGGTCCCTAAGTAAGAACAGCTCATCAGACTCATCAATGTTGCCATGCTGACTGCATCTGGCCAGTCACCTGATTGTTTCGGCCATATCTTGGCCATACAATTTTTAGCAATAAAAAAGTAATATCTTGTCAGATTTGTATTAGTCAAGAAGCATTTGTTGTGCACTAGAGATCCAGAATTAATCACTGGAAGCTGTTTGCTCAATTTGGTCAGCAACCATCTCTGATTTTCTACTCTTTCATAAAAAAATATTTAAACATCTCCCCCCCAAATTGCTTGGCTGATTAACATATGTAAAACCCAAGAAATTTGACCTAGACTAAGAGCTGAACCACATTTGTTCAAGAGGATTTGATTGCTCTATTTTCTATGTGTCTTTCTGGACATCTTAGATGACCTGAGTTATGCTACTCTTTCTGGAACCTGAATCAAGGGATCAGGCCAAAATTTGACAAATATATCATTAAGGACTTATAAATGGCCATTCCTGTTTGCTCAAACAAAAGTTGTTATCTGCAAAAATATCCACCCGTCAACCAATCAAAGTTAAATTTTTGAATTTTCTACAGTGTAAATGGCGATATTATTTCCTGAGGCAATCATACATAAACCTTCGAAACTGGATTCGGAATTAATGTAGGTTCAAGATATCTACCAATCAAGAGTTAAATTTTGTTAATTAACAAATTTTGATAGTGAAATTAAGGTTTACGGATGCAAACCAAGTTTATACTGACAAACAGCCAGCTATGGGAAGCCTATTCACATTTCGGCGTAGTAATATTGTAACCCGAATACGGGGTAGTCATGAGGCTGTAATGTAAGTAATAGTTTGGCAGGTCAGTTCTTTGTTTACAATCTGCAAGTCGTCGCAAGTGTGTTATAAATTCACAGTATTCAATTATTATCGTTAAATATATATTATTTACAACTATCTCAGAAGTTGTTAAAGTCACATAGTTTAGAATAGTTACGAACAGTCAATCAATGTAGTATCACGATCTCGGTAAAAACTTGTTTTTGGATCAATCTCGGAATTTGTAAGCAAAAGTTTCCAAAATGGTGGAATGGCAGACAAGGGGAAGAGCCCGAACTAGAACAGTGCCTTGGAACTCCACAAATCCTGCCAACTGGACAGCCGGGACATTGTTAGATGAACTAGAAATAATTGGGATTATTGTGCCGACGAGTATGTCCAAATCCATGCTAAAGCAGTTGTGTCTTGACAATGTAGGCCATTGTCCACAAAATCGGGATCAAAATTCTCCACAAAATCGGGAGCAAAATGCAGAGACAATTCAAACTAGTGCAGTGCAGGTAGTGGAAACACATGACGGGGATAGCGTTGTGTTAAATGATCACGCATCTGATGTTAATAAGAACAGTGATTCAATTTTAATTCGGGAGATGCTGTCATCCATGCAGTCTATGCAGAATATGGTGATGGGTTTTTTACAGAGGACAGTGAACAATATTATCGAACAAAGGGCCAGTCCTGGTCAAAGAAGTATACTGAGCAGCAACTCCGGGAATACATTCACCACCAAGAATACCCTTGCCACCGCCCATGCAGACCTCGAAGTCAGGCAGTCACCACACCAAGGTTTAGATGGAGAGGAAGGCAACATTACCATAGGTGGGTTCAAATTTCCATGAGTGTCAGACTCTTAAAAACGTATATGGGATGGGAAGGATGTAAATCTTGCGAGCCTTTTAATACCGAAGTATGAAGTGGATAGCTGCAAAATGACAGCTGACAGTGCATGTGCGAATGATGTTAGATTAAACAAAACACTTGATTAGTGAGTTCATCACATAATTTGGAAAATTCAAACGAATCATGTGTTTCCACATAGGGTAATTGAATTTGAGAGATATGAGGTGTGCATAATCGAGATCCATAATATTTATGGGCAAAAATATTATGATTACCACTGTCAATTTTCGGCCAAGGCAGCAGCAGCCCTAAAGAACCACAATATATCATATATATGACTGGGCCATTAAAGATCTTGCCGTGCTTACACTGGTAGTGGGTAATAGTAGAGTTAACTCCTGCTATCAGTGCAATTCTACGTCACACACCTTACTTTTGCCCCCAACTACAAAACAGAATGCCGGTTCAGAGATTATATTCTCGTCCAAATATTTCAGCGGCTCGTGGTGTAAGCAAAGACGTAGATGGATTTGGTAGACAGAGGTTAGCATGTGATGGGAAGGAGGTATGCAACAACTTCAATCAAGGCAGATGTACTTGCCAGGACTGCGTATTCCCACGTTTGTGTGACATGCGGGCTAGCTAATCATGGCGCGAAGACATGTAGGTGAACCAAATCTAAACAGAGCAACCAAATCATGGCCATGACATGGCACAGTGGCTGACATTGAGGGCCATAGTAAAACTAATACTCCTATAAACTTTGACCATTTGGAGCTTGAAATTGAGCAGTTTCCAGACAGGGCCTTTATTCAATATCTGTGTAAGGGCCTTAGGCAGGGATTTGAGACACTATGGTTGGAGAGACAGACTTGCCAGTTAAAGAGTGCAAGAACTTGCAATCTGCGGTGTCACAACCACATGTAGTCGACAAAGTGATTAAGAGCGAGGTAGACAAAAGTTTTTTGTGCTGTCCACTGGAACATATGCCTTTTAGCGTATATCGCATAAGCCCAATAGGAATTGCAACTGGGAAGTATTCGGGGAAGCAAAGGCTTATTGTGGATCTGTCTGCTCCACATGAAGATATTGAACACCCTAGTGTTAACAGCTTGATATACAAAGATATGTGTTCTCTCAAATATGTAACAAATGACAATGCTATTGAAATTATTCAAAAGTTAGGACAGGGCACAACCATGTGTAAGACGGATATAGTTGATGCCTTCAAGCTAATGCCTATTCTACCTACACAATGGCATTTATTTGGTATTAAATGGCGTCAACTATATTATTAGCCCACCTGGCCTGAAAGGGCAAGTGAGCTTATGTCGTGGCGACCGTCCGTCGTGTGTCCGTCATCCGTCAACTTTTCCTTTAAACGACTTCTCAAGAACTGCTGGGCCAATCTCAATTATGTTTGGCAGGAAGCATCCTTAGGGCATAGGGGTCCAAGTTTGTTCAAATGAACCCGATCGACCAATTAGGGCGGCGGCCATCTTGGATTTTGGACGATTTTTAGAAACATCTTTAAAAATCTCAGAAACCGCTTGAGGGATTGAAAGAAACCTCATGAAATATGATCTATGGCAAGAGCTCAACCAAGTTTGTTCAAGGGAACTTAATTGGTCAAATAGTTTGCCAGCCATCTTGGTTGAGCTGGTTTTAAACTTCTTCTCCAGAACCGCTGATGGGATCAGGCCGAAATTTGGCAGATATGATTAGGGACTAAGGGCCATTAAAGTTTGTTCAAGAGAAGTTTATCCGTCAAAAAACATAGCTGCCGTGGGCCAATCAAAATATAGCATATTTGGTGGCCATATTGGATTTTTTTATTTGAGGGATTTTGAGGCCGAAATTGGTTTTATATGGGTTTTTGGGTATTCTGATCTCAAATTTGTAATTTACTAAACTGTCGGATAAACGGTTTGGTGGCCATCTTGGATCATTTTCTTGCCAAAAACTCCCATACTAAAGCAATAGGAAATTTAAAATATATTTTTCTCGAGAACTACTGGGCCGATTTCAATTATATTTTGCATGAAACATCCTTACGGCATAGAGATTCAAGTTTGTTCAAACGAACCCGATCGGCCAATTTGGCCGGCGACCATCTTGGATTTCGGCCGATTTTTAGAAATATCTTTAAAAATCTTCTTCTCCCAAACTGTTTGAGGGATCGATTCAGAACTCACGAAATATGATCTAGGGTAAGAGCTGAATCAAGTTTGTTCAAGCGAACTTGATTGACCAAATGGTTCAGCGACAATTTTGGATGACCCAGTTTTCACAAAAATTACTTCCTCCCCAGAACCGCTGAAGCGATCAAGCCGAAATTTGTGATATATAATTAGCAACTAAAGGCAATTAAGGTTTGTTCAAGAGAAGTTGATTCATCAAAAAACATGGCTGCGGTGGACCAAGCAAAATATAGTGTGTTGGGCAGCCATATTGGATTTTTTTATTTGATGGATTTTGAGGCCGAAATTCGTTTTGTATAGGTTTTTTGGATTTTCTGATCTCAAATTTGCAATTTTCGAAACAGTTGGATAAACGGTTTGGCAGCCATCTTGGATCATTTTGCCGCCAAAAGCTCCCATACTAAAGCAATGGGGATTGAATTATATTTGGCAGGAAGCATCCTTATGGCATAGAGATTTCATTTTGTTCAAAAGAAGCCTATCAGCCAATTTGGCCGGTGGTCATCTTGGATTTTGGCCGATTTTTAGAAATGTCTTTAAAAATCTTCTTTAAAACCGTTTGAGGGATCAACTCAGACCTCATGTAATATAATCTAGGGCAAGAGCTCACTCAAGTTTGTTCAAGGGAACTTGATTGACCAAATGGTTCAGCGGCCATCTTGGATGACCTCGTTTTCACAAAACCAATTTCTTCCCCAGAACCGCTGAAGCGCTCAGGCGGAAATTTGTAATATATGATTAGGGATTAAGGGCCATTAAAGTTTGTTCAAGAGGAGTTGATCCATAAAAAAATGGCTGCTATGGGCCTATCAATATATGGCGTGTTTGGCGGCCATTTTGTATTTTTTTGTTTGATTGATTTTGAAGCGGTTTTATGTATTTTTGTGCGTATTGTGATTTCAAATTTGCCATTTTCAAGACTGTTGGATAAATGATTTAGCAGCCATCTTGGACCATTTACCCACCAAAATCTCCCATACTCAAGCAATGGGGAAATTTAAAATGTATTTTCGCGACATCTTGAATTTTGGTCGATTTTTAGAAATGTCTTTAAAGATTTTCTCTAAAACCGTTTTGGGGATCAATTCAAAATGCATGAAATATCATCTAGGACAAGAGCTGCACCAAGTTTGTTCAAGGGGACTTGATTGGCCGAATGGTTTGGCGGCCATCTTGGATAACCTATTTTTTGCCAAAACAACTCCAGAACCACTGAGCAGATTGGGCCAAAATTTGGGCGATATGATTAGGCACTGAGTGCCATTAAAGTTTGTTCAAGGGAAGGAGCTTAGTCAGAAACATGGCAGAAGTGGACCAATCAAAATGTAGTGTGTTTGGCGGCCATTGGACATGCAAAAATGTCCACAAGCTCATTTAAAAGACTACTCCTAAACCACCCACCAACAATTTTGATAAAAATGCAGTGCTCCAGGTGAGCGACTTGTTACTATACTAAGTTAGCCTTTGGTTGCCACTCAAGTCCAAAGATTTTTGATACATTGTCCCAGGCTATCTGTTGGATAGCAGAAAATAATTATGGATCCAGCATATTTTACACTTGTTAGATGATTTTATCACTTTCGACCACCGCAATAACTGTGGTGAAAGAAATATGGCTTAACTAAACATAATTTTTTCCAGGCTGAATATCCCTATGTCTCCTAACAAAACCTGTGGTCCAGTAATGGTCATTGAATATTTAGGGGTGGTGCTGGATTCCGATAAAATGAAAGCTAGGCTACCGATGAATAAAGTTGAAGAATTTTGTCATTCCTTAATGAATTTAAGAGGAAACATTCATGTACTAAAAGAGAACTACTGCAACTTCTTGGCCATTTAAATTTTGCGAGCAGGGTAGTGATAGCAGGTAGAAGTTTTGTCTCGCACCTTATTACACTATCAACCACAGTCAAATCACTCCACTACCGTGTAAAGCTTAATAATAAATGTCACCAAGATATCGAAATGTGGCTCTACTTCATGTCACACTGGAATGGGGTGTCTCTCTTTTATAATCCACTTGTTATGTTGGCCGAGGACTTGGAATTATATACCGATGCATCTGCTTCAATAGGATTTGGTGGTTTTGGCCAGGGTCAGTGGTTCTCTGAGCCATGGCCAACATCATTGGTGAGCGAAATCTCTACGGTTGATAAGTTGTCAATAGCGTTTCGTGAACTTTACCCTATTGTTGTAGCGGCTATGCTCTGGGGACATCTATTGAAGCGGCATAGAATTTTGTTTAGATGCAATAATACAGCAACCATTGCCATCTTACAAAAGGGTCGATCTAAATCAGCCCACATCATGCCTATAATGCAGAGGCTTGCAATATGCTCTGTCTTGCAAAACTTCACTGTTATATCTAAACATATTGCTGGTTGCAAAAATGTAATAGCTGACTCTTTCTCGGTTGCAGATAACAAGATTCTTCCAGCTCGTTCCTCAGGCCCAGCCATTGCTGTGCCAAGTACCTCTTCCGGGACAAGGTCTATGGAGCTCCAGCCCATCATAGATCGCCTGTGGGGTGCTGCTATTGCCCACAAAACCAGGCAATCATATCTAACCGCTTTCAATACGTATATACATTTTCTGTTGTTCTCTGGTGTAATTGCTTTTTGAATATGAAAACATTGACCGTAGCTGAAGAACTCTTGATACAATTTGCAGATCATTGTGTTAGCCAGTTGCATGTTGTGTATTCTACCATTAAGTTATACATCTGTGGAGTATGTTTCATGTGCTTAGAAAATGAGATAAGGTACCCAGCCAACAATCAGATGCAACGACTACCCATCATTCTTAAGGGAGTTAAGCGTAGTCAGACTAATATATCGAGAGCCTGATATCCAGTCACTTTTGACATCTTAAGAAAAGTTTGCTTGTTGCTCCGAAGAGGGGTCTACCATTCTGAGTTGGATTTGTTATTAGAAACTGTTTGTAGTCACCTTTTTTGGATTTCTGCGATGTGGCGAATTTACAGTCACTGATGCTTTCGACCTTTCATTGAATCTTTGTGTGCAAGATATGAATATTTCAATCAAATGTGTACTTCTAACTTTAAAAGTGTCGAAAACTGACCCATTGAGGGAGGGTGTGACTATTAAATTGTTTAGGGCAGATGGTATTATTTGTCCATATGCAATATGCTGCAGATACAAGAAAGTGCGGATGCAAGTGAATCCATCTCCTGCAGCTCCATTATTTGCTAATAGATCCGGTGATGCTTTGCCTCATTCAGAATTTATTGCCAAGTTTAAACATATCATTGACTGTTTAGGTTTAAATTCAGGGTTATATAATGGTCATTCCTTTCGTATTGGTGCTGCTACATCAGCCGCATCAGCTCATATTGAAGACCTCCTGGTTAAAGTTTTAGGTAGATGATCAAGCGACGCATATTGTAGGTACATTAAGACATCTGAGCACACCCTTAAGAAGGCTAGAAATTCTATGATTGCATCATGAATATACTCGAGTATTGTACCTGTCTACTTACCTGATAGCCAGATTGTTTGGCTTGTAAAAATCTTGCAGATGTCGAAAATCTTCCTTTCAGATATGTGTATGCTATGGCCGAGTGGGGAATCTTGGCCTGGCATTACCACAGCTACTGCTCATTGGTAGATTAAACATGCAAGGGAGCTCAGATTGCCAATGTGCGGTGGTGGTGGTCACGCTAGGCAGGTTTCTTTGCACGTCTCATTGAGCTCATTTGTATGGTATCATACATAAGTGCTTGGTAGTCTGTGGTAGGTTGTATACAGTCAAAGCACAAAGCACCTAATTAAGACCATCTGTATTAAGGGACCACCTAATACGTGTTCCAATTATAATAGCAATCAAACCTTTCTCAGAAGACCGCCTTTCTATCGACCTCCTGATGAACACTTGTATTAATACTCCCTAGCAGTGGATAAGAAGGCTCTATTCAGATATATGTCTACCATGGCTGAGTGGGGAATCCATGCCTGGTGGTACCACAACAGCTGCTCATTGCTGGACTAAACAAGCAAACAGTGCGAAGGTAGGCAGTGTGCGGTGGTTGTGGTACCACTAGGCGTATAGGCAAATATGTGTGCATCTCATGGAAATGTACATTTAGGATTTTAGTATGTGTGGGTTTCGGACTGTGATGCTGCTTGGGTAGACAGCTGTATGTCATTGCAATGTGGCTAATAAGACTACCTATGTTAAGAGGACGCTTTCTACAGTTTCAAATACTTAAACCGTATCAAACCTTCTCTGAAGACCACCTTGCTATCAAACCCAGTATGTTATCACTTGTATTAACAATCGCCTAACAGGGGATGAATGCTATTCAGATACATGTCCTTCGTGGCCGAGTAGGAGGGAATCCATGCTTGGTGATACCACAACAACTACTCATTGCTGGAGCAAACAGCGAAGGCAGGCATGTGCAGTGGTTGTGGCCTCACTAGGCGGGTTTCTGTGCACATCTCATGGAACTGTACAGTTAGGACGTTATCAAGTATGGCTTATAGGGGTTTCCAAATTGATGCTTTGGTAGGTGGTTGTATGTCATTTACAGGCAATGCGGCTAGTAAGACTACCTACGTTAAGAGGACACTTTCTACTGTTTCAAATACTATAGGCAATCAACCTTATCAGAAGACCACCTTGCTATCAAACTCAGTCTGATATCACTTGTATCAACAATCCCCTAACAGTGGACGAACTCTAGTCAGATACATGTCTGCTGTGGCCAGGTGTTGAATCCATGCCCGGTGGTACTACAACGACTGCTCATTGCTGCATTAAACAAGCAAACAGAGAGAAGGCAGGCATATGCAGTGGTTGTGGTCGCACTAGGCGGGTTTCTGTGCATGTCTCATGGAGATGTACCTTTAGGATGTTATCATGTATGTGGTTCGAATTGCATCAAGTCTACTGAGCATGTATTTAGACCACCACAAGTAAGGGACCACTTCTATCCTTGGCAAGTAGACTGTACTGTCAAATCTCTGTTGCCGACCACATCTTTTTGTCAAATGAGGTAGTCAGCCAACCGGATTCAATGACTACTGATATTAAGAGATCACTTGCTTTAAATCGTACCAGTATTAGAACTTGAATTCCTTATGCATGTGATCTAGCTGCAGATTTGAATGTATTGACTTTTTGTTAATTTGGGATATTCATAACATTGTTTTCTTGCTTTTGATTTTTTGTTTTTCCTTTATTTTTATTATGATTGATACTTGGTAGTTTCTTGTACTCATGTAATAGTGTACAATTTTGGAAAACTAAATAATCAATGTTGCAATTCTGAGCATCTCTGAGGGCATATTACGCGGTGAATATGCTTATATCTCTCCTACTCGGTGGTGTAGGCTGATAGCGTAGACAAGTGATGCTTAGATTAGATAACCTCCAGTATACAAGGGGTGCCATATAGTCGTATTTGGTCATATTTTTAAATGGGCATCGAGAAGCTAGGATAATACAGTCAGACCTGGTTAAGATCATATTTAGTAGAAAACCGCAAATCAAACTAAAACATACAAGTCCACACGGATCACTCACTACATTTCAGTATTCCTTTTCCGACAGTATATATCTAGTTCCTGATTAATGTCCTAGTACAGTATATAACTTATTACTTTGTATAGAATTTTCAATTTACTACATCAGACCGCAGACGCATTGGACATAACCAAATCCAAGTCTTTGCAAGAGTTATCTCCCATTAATTAATATCTATGATCTGATCAAGTGCATTCATTTACTTGTTTCAAATATGATAAGCAAGATTCATTCAACTATGCAAAAGGGAATTTATATCTTTATTTAGGGGCAATCAGCTTGTTTTGGACAAAATATCAAAGTTATGGGCAGTATTTATTTCCAAATCTCTGTTATGTGAAGATTCATCTTAAATGACCCCCAAAATTCAGCTATTAATCTACAAGCAGGCTTAGTTTCTAGGTCTAATAGCTCTTTATACTGGTGCAGAACCATCTCACTGTACAAATCGATGGCTCCTGGTGGATAAGCAAAACAGTTTAATATGTCTAGTGGCTCAGCATTCAGCTCACCTGAAACTGGCAGAACCATCTCACTGTCCAGTTGCATGATGGAACCGATTCAATTTTCAATTCATCATAAATGCAGAACCATCTCACTGCACACCAAGTCAGTTACTCAGTTCAGCGTTCAATTCATCATAAATGCAGAACCATCTCACTGCATACCCAGTCAGTTACTCAGCCTCCGGCTCTGTAAGGCTGTGCCAAACCAGCTCACTGCACAGTGGCACAGAGTTGCTAAAAAAATCTGGAGATAGAATCATCTCGTAATCACAAGCCATCTTAAACCGTTTTACCGTTACCGTTTAGGTTGCCAAACTTTCGTCTAGTAAAAGGCTGTACAGAACCATCTAACTGTATAGCTGCTCACATCCTCACAGGTCCAAGTAACTTTTCAGACTTACGTTATTAATCTGGTATCATCCACTTGACAGGTATTTCTCTCACAGCATGTAGCTAGCATATCATCTGTCCGTGAACAAATATCATTCTGTTGTCTGTCCTCGAACACACCAAGTCGGAGAAATACCTGTCAACAAAAGAACATCCTATTATGGCCGTTGTAGCTAAGTCTGCCCCTCACCCAATGATTTAATTGATTAAGTACAATAAATAGATAATCAGTTAAATTAAATCCTCATTTTGTGTTGTTTGTTTTAGTGTAAACTTGTGATATATAGCTTTTGGTGGCCCTTTGAATATGAATTTGACACTTCAATCTGATTGGCCAATCTGTTCATTATCCATCATTAATTCTTTAGTCTTAAGAGTTTGCAATTTGGGCTCACACTGTTCATGTTTCCTGTCGAAATTTTCACACTTGTAAATTTACTTTTTAACCCTAGAATCTGTTCAAGAAAATTGAAATTTTCTTATTAAGTGACCATTTTCAGACCAAGAGATTATTTTTGAAAATTAAAGATGTGAATGACTGGCGTGGTTATTGAGCCATTTATTCCAGTGGTAAATTTTCTAAAATAGTATTCTCTTAGGTTGTAAATGTACATTTCTCAATGCCACTGCAGAAGGTGTTTTTGACTGTATTGGGCGTTAAAGGGTTAACACTAACTTCAGTTGTAATTCTGAGTCATAATTCCCAATAAAACGATATAAGAAACCCGATTATTTTGAAAGCCATTTGACAGAAAATTAATGATAGTGAAGGCAACAGTAACATTCAGTCAGTTTGTATCCAAAATAACCAGCACAATTCTAACCATAGTGTGTAGTAAGTATCATCTGTGGCACATATAGATGGTGGAATCGTATTATGCCATTCATTAAATGTCTCATTTGCACCATTCATTGAGATTTCAGCTCGCATAGCCACACAATATACTGACAGACAGAGAGATTATCAATGGATACCGTGTAATTTCCTGTCATATTTCAGCCCGCTAATCTGTCATATGATGTTTTCCTGTATGCAGTGTGCGGAAGATGAGTTATCCACATGCTCCTCTACAATTTTATCAAATTATAGACTGAGTGAAAGGCTGCATTTTCCCACCTGATTGAATAACACAGTGCTCAGAACAATACTTCAGTAGTGATTTACGGATAGCATATAGCACTCATTTACATTATGTCATTTTGTCGGGTCAGATGAAATAATTTTGTTCTTTATTCCTAAGAAGAGGTGGCGGTTCTGAAAATATAGAATCCTAATGTTTGTATGATTTAGAAGTATCTATAGTGGTCTATTATACTTGGCTATTCTATGTGGGGCTCACTTGCCACTGACAAATCTATTAAGGGGTTAATGCTGCCTACTACTCTACCTTTCTGCATTGTTAGCTCACCTGGCCTGAAAGTCCAAGTGAGCTTATGTCATAGCACCCATCCGTCATATGTTCGGTCATCTATCCATCCGTCATCCATCAATTTTTCATTCAAGTAACTTCTCAAGAACCGCTCAGGCCGATTTCAATTATAATCGGCAGGAAGCATCCTTAGGGCATAGGGATCCAAGTTTGGTCAAAGGAAGCCGATCTGCCAATTTGGCCGCCGACCATCTTGGATTTTGGCCGATTTTTAGAAACGTCTAAAAATCTGCTCCGAAACCACTTGCGAGATTGAAGCAAACCTTATGAAATATGATCTAGGGCAAGAGCTGAACCTTGTTTGTTCAAGGGAACTTAATTGGTCAAATAGTTTGGCGGCCGTCTTGGTTAAGCTAGTTTTAGCAAAAATGACTTCTCCAGAACCGCTGAAGGGATCAGGCCAAAATTTGGCAGATATCATTAGGGACTAAGCGCCATTCAACTTTGTTCAAGGGAAGTTGATCCGTTTAAAAACATGGCTGCCCTAGGCCAATCAAAATATAACGTGTTTGGTGGCCATATTGATTTTTTTATTTGATGGATTTTGATCTCAAATTTTCAGTTTTTGAAACTGTTGGATAAACGGTTTGGTGACCATCTTGCATCATTTTCCTGCCAAAAGCTCCCATACTAAAGCAATGGGAAATATCTTCTCGAGAACTGTTGGGCCGATTTCAATTATATTTGGCAGGTAGCATCCTTAGGGCATAGAAATTCAAAGTTGTTCAAATGAATCCAATCAGCCAATTTGGTCGGTGGCCATCTTGGATTCGGGCTGATTTTTAGAAACGTCTTTAAAAATCTTCTCCGAAACCGAAGCATCGATTCAGAACTCATGAAATATGATCTAGGACAAGAGCTGAACCAAGTTTGTTTAAGGGAACTTGATTGACCAAATGGTTCAATGGCCATCTTGGATGATCTAGTTTGAGCAAAAACGACTTCTTCCACAGAACCGGTGATGGGATCGGACCTCAATTTGGTGGATATGATTAGGGCAAGGCTCCCGAAATGGCTATATTGTCCGGACATGTCCGGGAAACCTTCTCAATGTCCAGTAGCTTATAAGACGAGCCGGACATCTTTACAGGTTTTTGCGATCGCGCAGAGCAAAAAATCAATATTTACAGTCGGAAATATCATCGAAATCATGATACTTCCTTGTATTTTTCTTCTTGCGTTCATCTTTCTCATGACAGTAATCTTAGACTGTTTTCCTTATTTGGTGCATGAAAGCTGAAGTTGTCATCAAACTGTCTCTGTCTCCTCTGATCGTCTCTTCAAAAGATGCTTCAATAGGCCAGAAGCTTCTCCTAGCCTGTTCATATCGCTGGCAGTGCTGCAAGAGATGTTCTGCTGTTTCTTCTGACTGCTGACACTCACAAAGTGAAGAATCTGTAATCTTGAGACGGTGAAGATGTGCATTGAGACGATTGTGACCAGTCCTCAATCTGAAGATACATGTCAGATCCTCCCTACTGAGGCTGTTTATTGTATCATTGTGCTGCCTGCTGGTGGTTCTTGTGGCTTTAATGATATGCTTCAGTTCTTCAAAGTCAACCTCATGGTTGAATTGTTCTTTATTTGACCCTTCCTTAGCCAGTTTATCAGCTTTGTCATTTCCTAATATGCCACAATGCGAGGGGATCCACTGTAAGTTGACATTGTTCTACTTAGCCAGTTGGATAAGATTTTCATGAATTAAATCTACTTTCCTTTCCACTCTGGAGCGCTGAGAGGGATTCTGTCAGGAAGACAATATTTTCATTTCTGGTTTTTCGTTGTATCAGCATTTGGCTAGTTAAGATCAGTTCCTGGATTTCTGCAGTGTAATTGCTACAGTGCTTCCCTGTTGGCAAGCATGAGTCTGTTATATCTCCATATGGAAACCGAATGTGAGCACCTGCCCCTCCATTCTTGACAGCCTGGATAGCTGATCCATCTGTATAAACATGTATCCATTCTTCCTCAGTGTAGTTTTCTGCAATATGACTCAATGCAAGAACTTTGTTTGTCACCTCTGCTTGATCTCCCTTGCTTTCAATCCCTGGAATCGAGGGCCAGATTGAAATTGTGTTTTCTATTTCAGAAGCTTTCCACGGTTCCCTCTCGGAGATAGCAGTTATAGTTCTACATCTGGGGAAGATGTCCGACTCTCTTGTTTCTTTCAATTTTCTTTGATGTTAATAAGAAATTATTCCTTTTGAGCCTTCCTCTAGACATTTGGTGAGTCAGCATATGCATGGGATGGAGAGGCATCAATTTGAATTTCTCGTATTGAATCTCGGCCTTGATTTCTCGTCTCTGCTGGAGTGGCTGGATATTGGCAAGTTCTTCCATCGCTGCTATTGGAGTGGTCTTCATAGACCATGTTATGATACGAAGAGCCTGATTTTGTACCTTATCTAATGTCTGAAGGGTGCTTGTAGCAGTTGTTATCCATGATGATGAGCCGTATTCGATGATTGGCCTAACTGATCCAGAGTAAACCTGTTTCAGAATTTTCATGTTAGCTCCCCATTATGTTCCAGAGAGCTTCCGCATAACTGCCAGTCTTCGCTTGGCTATACCTTCTGATTTGCGCCTTCCAGGTTAGTCTTTTGTCAAATATCAGACCAAGATAAATTACTTCATCGTCAAAGTGCAGAACTGAGTCACCAAGTTTCAGACTTGTCTTGTGTTCCTTTTTAGTGGATAGTGTGAATAGGGTTGTGACTGTCTTCTCTTTGTTGATCTGGACAAACCATCTTATAACCCAAGAATTGAGGTGATCAATTGCGAGTTGCATGCAGTAATTGGCTGTTGACACATACTCCTCGCTGCTCCACATCACAAGTTCGTCAGCATACAATGCAGCTCTGACTCCCATTGGAAAGTTCTTCACCAGGTCATTGATGAATATTGTGAAGAGGGTGGGAGAGACTACACCACCCTGAGGTACACCATGTCGTAGCAGGTCTTCTTGCTGCTCGTCCCATTCAGCTGTACTGATGCCTTTCGGTTGTTGAGATACTGGCATATCCAGCTGTACATTTTTCCAGAAATATCACTGGTCCTGAGCTTTTGGAGGAGCCCATGCTTCCATACTTTATCAAATGCCTTCTGCAGATCAACCCACACAGTGATGGTATGCTTTTTCTGTTGGAACGCCTCCTCAATAGACTGTCAGATACGTTGTTTGCTCCTCAGTAGATCTACATTTTCTGAAGCCATTTTGTTTATCCGCTAAGAGATTGTTGCTTTCAAGATGTCAAAGAAGTCTCTGGTTGAGGATTCTTTCCATGGCTTTGACAGTGCAACTAGTCAGACTGATAGGTCGATAACTTGCCGCTTTGAATTTATTCTTGCCTTTTTTCAGTACAGTGATCATGTTGGCCTCTCCAAGACTGGGGAACTTCTCCTGTGTACCAACTGTGGTTGAAAATCTCCAAAAGCTTGTGCTTTCCAATAGTACCCAGATTCCTCAACATCTCATTGGTTATTCCATCTGGTCCAGGAGACTTCCTGTGTTTCAGAACTTTCAAGCTTTTCTCCAACTCGCTGATGGTCAGAAGCTCATCCATTCCCGCGGCATGTATTTGTGTGTCCCCGTTCCACTTTGCAGAATTCATTGCAGCTTTTTTACAACTCACTGGCACATCTAGATTGCTTACTTTCTGAAACATACAAGCAAAGTGTTCAGCAGCAGCCTCTCCTGTTTTAATTTCACAATCCTCTTCAAGAGTTATGTTCGGTACTCTGGTGTTTTCATCGTTAAGCTGCTTCACAAGCCTCCAGAGTTTGTTCGTATCTTTTTCAAGATTTAAGCTTGACGTCTTTCTCTCCACGATTCTCTGGTGGCTCTGATTTTGGCTTACAGATATTTTGCCTTGGATTGTTGGAGTTTCACATGGTTGGCTTCTGTTGGGACATTCTCTGCAATTTCCCTTGCGTTGGACATTTCTTCGTGTAACGATTGCAGAGATGTATTCCAGTAAGGTCTGTAATTTTTCCTGGATCCCCTAGGAATGCATTTGCCAGCAGCAGAGAGTAAAGCAGAGTTAAGCTCTTTAACAACTTTATTGATATTTTGTTTTTTGACATCAATGTCTTTTACCAATCTGTCACTCTCTTTCTGATATCTGTCCCAGTCTGCTTTCTTATAGTTCCATCGAGGAGTCTGTTTCCGGTCAATCTCAACATCCATGTTGATGGTAATGAAAACAGGGTGGTGATCACTGCCTCCAAGCTGTTCCCCAACAACATGCAAAGATTCTTGATGTAGATTTTCTGTCGAAAATGCTAGATCAGGAGAACGTGTATAAACCACCTCCCATCGACAACAAATTTTTATCAAACGAGTAATCAATAAGTGGATTAGATAGAATGCATAATACTTGATCACCATCATGTTATGATCATATAAAGAGTAATTTCTGAGTTCCCGATTCCAGTATATTAGGTCCGTAAATCATAGGCGACTACCGAGTACTCGTTCTAAATATTGATACATCTTAATGTGTCACTCTAGTAGCTACTCGAGCTTGTACTCGAGGCTACTGCTCTATTTATATTGATTACAAAAGTACCTAAATTATAACTTGTATAAATTTTCACCTCCTATATAGAATAACCACGAAACGTGTGATAAATGTCCTTAACTTACGTATCCTATCATTGCCAGCACCAAAGTGCTTATGTATGAGGTTTTTTTTATTCATATGGCTACAAACAAGAAGCCAACCATATCATATGAATCTATGAGTTTTGGCGCTACTCGAGTAATGATCTAAACTCGTCGTTAGCACTGATTATATTTTCATGATGCCATTTTATGTCAACTTGTGGAATAAATTTGATATAATAAACAGTAATAAATCGCGTTTATTAAAGTGTAGGCAATATTTAGGCAGTCCCATTTAATAATTTCACTACTGCGATGATGGATATGAGGTATACATTAGTCGTAAGACTGCAAGAACTTCTACCATGTCTAGCGTGAAAATGTGTTGTATTTTCGTATTTGTATCTATTACCACTTACAGACTTAGTCTTTTAGAGAATCATTTTTTCTTGTGGAATATAGAAATATACATAATAGAAGTAGTGAATATTTGAATTTAAACAATTTACAGCCTATCTTATTAGAATTTGGGATTGCATATATGCTATTTTGGTAATTAATTTCATTTAACACCCCCCCCCCCCCCCCCCCTCCTCCCCCAACCCCACCAGCTTGTCACCCCACCCCATGTCCGGCTGGTAAAAATCTGTTTTGGTCTCCCTGGATTAGGGACTATGGGCCATTAAGGTTTGTTCAGGAAAAGTTGATACGTCAAAAAATTGGCTGCTGTGGGTCAATCAAAATGTAGTGTGTTTGGCGGTCATGTAGGATTTTTTTATTTGATGGATTTTGAGGCCAAAATTGGTTTTATATATGTTTTTGGATATTCTGATCTCAAATTTGTCATTTTTGAAACTGTCGGATAAACGGTTTGGTGGCCATCTTGGATCATTTTCCCGCCAAACGCTCCAATACTAAAGCAATTGGAAACTTAAAATGTCTTCTTCTAGAGAACCACCAGGTCGATTTCAATTATATTTGACAGGAAACATTCTTAGGCAATAGGGATCCAAGTTTGTTCAAAGAAAGTCGATCGCAGCCATCTTGGATTTTGGCCCAATTTTTTTGAAAGTTTAAAACTTCTCCGAAACCATTTGGGGTGTCAGTGAAAACCTCATGAAATATGATCTAGTGAAAGAGCTGAACCAAGTTTGTTCAAGGGAACTTGATTGGCCAAATGATTTGGCGCCCATCTTGTATGGCCTAGTTTGCGCGAAAACAACTCCAGAATCGCTGAACCTGAATGGGCATGAAATTGGGCAGAGGTGATTAGGGCTCTATATATTCAACATTTTACCTGTACATATGTTAAGTTGCCAAGAAATCTAGATTCTAGGAATTCAGTTTCAAAGTTTCAAATTGATTCCAAAACACATGAAAAGTGTACGGAGTTTAGATCGAAATATGTTGTGAAAAGCTAAAGATGGATCCCTCCATTACCAGGCTTGGGTACAAGTGCAAATGTATTTGCATTTGAATGCATTTGCATTTGAATGCATTTGCACTTGCATTTGTATTTAAATCCAATTATGAAATTTCTGATGCATTTGCATTTGAATCTCGTGTATTTGCATTTGCATTTGCATAAAAAGGGTTGCATTTGCATTTGAGTTTTCAAATGCATTTGAATTTTTGTCAAAGGCACTACTTTTTTTTTTTTTTCATTTCTTTCAAAATTGAATGGACACTGGCGGCTGCTGCTGCTGTAAGTAGCAGCCACAGCACCGAGCCAAATTAATTTCAGAATATTCAACCAAATTATTTGTTAAATCATAAAAATGGTATTTCTGTTAATAGAAATTAGAAATTTAATTTATTGGTTAAACGAGAACTTACCTGAAAGGGGAAGTTAGATGTTTGACTGTAATTCTAGCCAATCACCACTGGGAGCCGGAGTTACATGAGAGACGTGTTTATGACTTGCTCTGAGATCAGTCTTCAAAGATAAATTGAGTGCACAGCACAATAATCCCAAATTAGGGTGGACAAGAAAAGTTTCCAAATGAAACCTCAAGCTATAACCCTTTTTCTAGAGGTGGGCATGTAACTCCAGCTTCCAGTGGTGATTGGCTAGAATTACAGTCAAACATCTAACTTCCCCTTTCAGGTAAGTTCTCGTTTAACCAATAAATTCTAGCCAATCACCACTCAGTCAGCCGGAGTTCCACGAGACTTCAAAGCTGTGGGTGCACTCAACACTATAAATTCCATGTAATGAATTGTTCACAATTATGATAACATATGAACTGCGAATAACAGCGTAGTCAGTTATATGAGCTACTTGTAGAAGTTTATTTAGTCTGACGCTTGGTCGCAATGTGAGACCAAAAGTCTGAATGGTCTGGACTGGAATTTTCGTCCCTTTTATACCCTTCCTAGATGAGCCTGTGGATTGAGTCGATCTTGACTATATATGGGCAGAAAAAAACACAGATTGACGGTTCCCGCATTTGAAATTTTTGGAGGTTTGGCGGTGTGGTCAAACAATTTACCGGTTGACCTGTATTTTAGCGGTTGGGGTCAAGTTTACCGGTTATGCCCTTTTTGGCGGTTGTGACCGTTTTTTGGCGGTTGTGATATTTTTTGCCGTTTAAGTTTTTTGCCGGTTCTGCAATTTTTGGTGGTTGGACAACTTTTTTGGCGATTGTGGTCATTTTTATTGGTTGTGAATTTTTTACCGATTGTGTCTATTTTGGCGGTTGGAAACTTTTTAGCCGGTTTAGTCTTTTTACTGGTTGTAGGTCATTTTTGTCATAAATTTCTAAGGGTTTCTGTAGGTCAAATTCGTAGAGGTATTGCTCCTTTAGTGGAGAGTTTTTGGCTGTTTGTATGGGTAAATTATCATGTGTAGTCATCACTGTTTTTGATTCAGACTTCATGGCGTTTCGTTCCTTGAGTGAAACTCATCAGAGGCGAAGTTTTGTCAACTGGGAGTGGGCATTTTTGGGCTCCACTTTTTTCTGATATGGCAACTGTGGTGTGGGTGTTTGGAATGATAGACAAGGAGTGTGTAGGACGTCCTTGGCTAGTCTAAATCGTTTGGTATATTCAGCGGTGAAATATGTATCACGGTTACACAAAGTCAAAATCAAAACTGGTTAGATATTGAAGTTACGTACATTTTTTTGTGTTTCAAGAATTTGTTTTGAAAAATAAAAAATTAATAAAATAAAGAAGCACGACAACTCAGTAAGTATGCATCGTTGTTGTTCTTTTATATAAATGTAATTAAATTTAAATTTTAAATTTACAAAGGAGGAAATGGCGTTGTGCTGAAGTCCACGTAAAAGTGCCATATTTAAAAGCATCTTTAAAAGATGTGAGATGATGACAATGGGTATGACGTCAATGACGTCTATGGCGAAAGTGATGACGTCGCCAAAAGATGTGTAGAACCATATCTGACTGGAAAGATGGATTCTTAGGGACACCTTAGAGATAAAAGGTTAATAACAACGTACTGGTCATGTCCGCTCGTGGTGGGCGTGTTGGTCCAGGGGAGCGGTGTCCCTTATCCTGCTAGGTTCATGCCTATAGGCTCCATTGTGTGGAGCTGGTGTATCCAATGACATTCTTTCTGTTTTCTCCATGGGGTGGAGTTTTCATCGTCTGGGTCTGATGAGAGTACCTGGATAATTCTGGATTGCATGTCAGTTCTGGAATGTCCATGTTTATTGAAATGTCTGGATACGGTTGTGTCGTATCGTTCATTCTTATGGCGGTTTGATATCGATCTCAGATGTTCTTGGATTCTGATTTTGAACGTGCGTAGAGTTTCTCCTACATACTGGTTCTTACATTTGTTGCAAGTTAGTAGGTAGATGATGTTCCTCGTTTGACAGTTGCCTATGATCTTAGATCTGTATGTTAGGCCTGTATGTGAGCTAGCCTTCTCCATTTCTGTGCTCTAACAGCCTGTGGTCTTGGAGGGTCTACTGTTGAAGAGCTTGCCACTCCTTCGGTTGCAGGTGGTGTTAGCTCTGGTGGTCTTATGGTGGCATTCACGTCTGTGTTAGACCTGGCGAGTAGAGTGTCCAAATCTACTGAGTTTAGGCTCGGTGCAGACAGCGAAGGTATTGTGACTATCTCCGTTTCCCATGGCAACGGTTTGGGGTTAGAGCACAGAAATGGAGAAGGCTAACTCACATACAGGCCTAACATACAGATCCAAGATCCAACGATATGACACACCCGTATCCAGACATTTCAATAAACATGGACATTCTAGAATTGACATGCAGTCCAGAATTATCCAGGTACTCTCATCAGACCCAGACGATGAGAACTCCACCCCATGGAGAAAACAGAAAGAATGTCATTGGATACACCAGCTCCACACAATGGAGCCTATAGGCATAAACCTAGCAGGATAAGGGACGCCTCTCCCCTGGACCAATACGCCCACCATGAGCGGATATGCCCAGTACGGTGTTATTAACCTAACATATGAACTGAACAATTAACAGATTTGATAATCATCCTTCTGAACACTGACATCTTTCTAATATATTCAATAGTTTGTTATAAAACTTTTAAACACACATTTTCAACCTGTTGTACAGATTTAAGTTATGCAATTTTCAAACCATTTCAATGGACAGCAAAGTGGTCTACTGCCATTTCTGTTTTGTATTGTCTATAGATAGTTATATCAATCCATGCCAGTACCCTAGTTATTTTCAGCCTCTGATATATAATGTCTCTACATACTGCCTTATCGCCTTCATGAATAATTTTGTGTCATTATCTTTCTTAGATTCTTAATTCTCTCTAAATATGATGGCAATGCATTGAAAATTATACACCTGGGCGAAATTGATTTATATGCAAGCAAAATAGTTGTGTCCTAATAATGATTGCTTAAAGTTCCTTAATTGATTCCTCAAGAGATTGCTGTATACAAATATCAAGCATTTTACTCAAAACTTTACTGAAAAGCCAAATATAACTCTATCTGGTCTTAGTTGATATTTGAACAATGATCAATTTTTTAAAATTTTATCCTTAATTGATGACTCATAAATGGTTTGGTGAAGCCAATTCAAACTCAGAAAATGCAACACTGATTAGGCCACTGGTAAAAATATCAATAACCCAAAAGATTTCAAAGCTTAATCCCCATAATAAGCATTGTTTCTTTATTGATTCTCTCAATGAATTAATAAGCAAAATTGTCTAGGCAGCAAGATCTTTATCATCCAAGGCTCTCTTGTATAAGAGGCTATTAACTAACAATATTTTGCTTAGTGGATGCACACTGTCCTTATGTGTGAATGCCCCAAGATTGCCAATTCAAAAACAACATCTTATTAAATAGCAAAATCTGTTTTAGATGTTTTCCAACTTGATACTATGTTACTGTTTATGCTGCTTGATCCAATTCTTTTTTGTAGTTTAACTCTCAGTAGAGACAAAAAAGTGTAAACGACTATGGGATAACTTCAAACCGATCTAATATAAAACGCATCAATATTATAAGCTCCTGAGGTACATGTATTCAAGAAACATGTGGCTTAATCTGGAAATTAAGCCTAGAAGCGAACAAATCTCAAAACTTCATTGTAAAGCTACTAGAGAAGTACACATAAAACTCCTTGATATTCAATTTGCACTCATCATCAAATACTCTGGATTTTGTTATTTGCTATTATAACAATTCATCTGACCCGTTGAATGGGCAACTGTAATTCATAAATTTCATTCTCTAAATCATAGCCAACCTTCTCTGGCTGGTCCATTACAACATTGTGAGGGAAGAGATTAACACACATATAGTTAATGTCATTACTATAGAAATATATATTCAGAGCCTTATTTCTCCATGTACCCCCTATAGAATGTGTATTCTTTTTCTGTGCGAGGTCAGTAGGTCAGTAAACACTATCTCCTCCCCCCCCCCTTCAGTTGACACATCAGTCGTTACATCATAAGCATTTTAGGAATGTGCATTATCCTATTTTTCATGATTGAGTTGTGTGTCTGGCTGTTATTGAAATAACATCAATCCACCATGTAAACACAGAATGACCTGAATTTGACAATCACACATTTTTATCAAAACCATCTGACACCGTTTCCAGTGATTCAGATTAGTCAGATTCTCTAAAAGAATGTGAACTATTCTACAACTGAAAACCAACATGACCATAAGTATTATATTTTTGAGTCGGCAAATTTAATACTTTCGAAGCACTGCGAAAAATATTCTTGTCACTTAGATGCCAGCTCTTCTGACATGCGCACTGAATGTTTCAACTCATCGGTTGTGACGAGAACTTGTATATTACAGATGAACCGTCCAATGGCATAACCATCATCTTTTAATTGTTATACATAGTGGCACAACATGAATCATATGAATGTGCATCACGAAACCTCGCGGCTTCCTTTCTCTTCCTCCTCTCATCCTCTAGGTCTTAATCCTATTCCTTCTTCCTCTTCTTCTCTTTCAGCTAAGGATTTTTCGTCCAGTCATGTGTCTAATTCATCATCTCTTTTTCAATCATCTATTCCTCCTCCGGGATTCTCCCGTCTTTCTTCATCTATTGATTCTTCTCAGAGATCCTTAGATCCTTCTCCTTCTCCCTCTGCTCTTCCAATTTCTTCTCTTCCTCCTTCCTCTTCTGCCTCTCCTTCCTTTGATCATCTTGATCCGATAGTTTCCATTGTTCTTTCTCCCGAGTTAGAATTTCAAATTGTTGATTCATGTTTAGATTTTTCTCTGTTTTCTGTGGTTAGGGATCCTTCTCTCGATCGTTCTTTTGTTTCGGCTCGTTTTTCAATCCTCAAGGTTTTCTGCCAGTTCTCTGGTTCATCCTTCTTTGTCTTCTAGTCAAGATCATGGTATGGATTCTTGTCCTTCCGATCAAATTTCATCCTTTCCTGAGTCTTCTAGAAGACCCTGTTCTCCTATTTCCTCTAGAGCTGCTGAATCTTTAGTCTCAGGTGATTCCTCACTTCTCATCTCTTCTTCCTCTCCTAACTCTTCTTCTCTTCCCTCAGTTCCCAAGTCAGTCAGGGCCAGGGATCTGAAGAGGTTTGTCCGGTCAGAGCCTCTTCGGAAGACTGGTCCATGGCTCACAGGTGGATCGCCTCTACTCTTTCCCTTCCTCTTAAGGAGGAATTTTCTATGGACCCTCCTTCTTTCGGGTCTGCTCTTTCTACGTCTGATTCTAATCAAGTTCTCACTATTGATAACTTAGTCGTAGATATGCTGGATTTCTTCGTTAATGATGTTAACTGTAAGGCGTTTTCCCTTTCTTCTAAATTTGATGCACCTGTTCAGGTTCCCAAAGAAGATTATTTGAAGGGTGCTACTCCTCAGTCTCTTTCTGGCCCCTCATGGGATGTCCTTTCTTCACATTTAAAGGAGTCTTCCAAGATTGAGCATTCCACTGATCTTTTTAAAGGGGAGTCTGTATGCAGATCCCAGCTTAAGTCGACCAATTTCCTTGCTCTGTTATCTGAAGTTGTTCTTAAGGCTCAAGAACATGGTGATCAGGTTCCTTTATCAGTCTTTCGTTCCTTGGCGGATCTGTCTCGTGGTTCTCTCAGGTCAGTCTGCGGATCTTTGGGATTCATTACTTTTAAGAGAAGGTCCAGGAAGCTCTCTGATTCAAATTTCTAATACTTTGAAGAATAGTCTTATTTCACACACACCCTTTGGTCAGGATATATTCGGACAGTTGGCTTCCAGTCTTATTCATGCAGAATCTGAACACCTGAAGGTCTCTAGGGAGCTTCAGGTTCAGATTTCCTTTTCTAATCCTTCTAAAAGAGATGTTTCTTCAGTAAAGAGTCCAGATTCATCTCCTAGAAGAAAGAGCCTCAAACCAGACCAATTTGGGGCTTATCCATCTAGGATTATTAATAATTCTAACCGATTATCTTCCAATCTTCAAGATAGATCTGCGGAGGAGTATCGTTTTGATTCCATATCCTCTCACCGTTCTAGATCCTAAGGGAGGCAGTCTTTCTCTCCTTGGGCGAGAGGGGGTCAGTCCCTTTCTCGTCGTCCTAGTTTCAGGTCCAGAGGTCATTCTTCCTCTTCCTTTAGAGGTTATCAAGGAAAGATAGTTTGAAGGTGTGGACTATTCCTGGGTAAGTCCAACTTTCTCTCTTCCTTTAATCAACCCTCCCCCTCTTCTTGTGCCTTTGGATCAGTCTGTCCGGTGTCTTTTACCCAACATGCCAGTAGGAGGGCGCCTGTCTCTGTTTTGGGAGAATTGGCAGGCCCTCATTCAGGACTCCTGGCTAGTTTCTCAGATACGTTGGGGTTATGCACTTATGGATCCGTCATCCTCCTCTTTTCTCGTTTCTTCCAAAATGGACACCAATTCCATCCAATCCAGAAAAATTGGTTGCCTTGGAAGAGGAGTTGGAATCCATGATTGTCAAGAGGGCAATAGAAGAAGTTCCCCATTGGAGAGTAGACCCGGGCTACTATTCAATCATCTTTTTAGTTTCCAAGAAAACAGGAGGTTGGCGTCCTATCATAAATTTGAAGAAATTAAATCCCATGATTCTTGCTCCCAAGTTCAAGATGGAGACCATCTCCCAGATCATTTCCAGTCTAGATCACGGTATGTGGACGTCTTCCATCGACCTAAAGGATGCCTACTTTCATGTTCTCATTCACCCTTCCTTAAGAAAATTCCTGAGATTCGCTTACAAGGATCGAGTTTGGCAGTTTCGCGCCATGCCTTCTGGCCTGACCACGGCTCCTTTCCTTTTTACTTGCCTAGTCTCAGCCATGGCAGGAATTTTACACCGTCATTCTATCCATCTACACATTTATATAGACGATTGGTTAGTAAAAGCAGTCTTCCTCAATTCTCTCAGGAATTCTTCCAGAGGTTTGCAGTCTGGCATGCAACCTGGGGTGGATTTTAAATCTAAAGAAATCAAGCCTAGTTCCCTCTCAAATCTTCAACCATCTAGTCGTTTCTTTCGATTTGGCCCAGCGTCTAGTCTTCCCCTCAGATCCAAGAATAGAGGCTTTATCAGTGGAAATGGAAATCCTGTCTTCTTCCATGGTCAGAGCAAGATTTCTGCTAAGAGTGATAGGTTTGATGGTCAGCATAGAGAATGTTATTCCATGGGCGGCGCTGATGAGAAGACCCTTCCAAATGTATTTAATGTCCCTTTGGAAGCAGTCGGTTCGCTCCATTTACCATCAGATTCCCATCAGAGAACACTTGATTCCTCATCTAGATTTTTGCAAAGATCGTTCTCTGCTTCTGATGGGTGTTCCACTGGTAAAGTCCTCCCCTCAGGCGAGGGTCTTCACAGACGCTTCTCAGGAGGGATGGGGAGCGGTCTGGGACTCCCTGTCGGTTTCCGGTCTTTGGTCCCTGGCGTAGTCGATGGCTCATATCAACATTCTGGAATTGTGGGCTCTCAAGAAGGCTCCTTTCATGGTCAGATCTTGTGATAGGTCTCAAAAGTCTCGATTCGGTCCGACAATTCGACAGTGGTCTCTTATATCAACAGGCAGGGTGGTACAAGGTCATCCCTCCTTTGTCTAGAAGTGTGGAACCTTCTCTTATGGTGTCGCAAGAATCAGATTTTTCTGGTGTCTTCTCATGTCCCAGGCAGTCTGAATTTTCTTACGGACCAACTGTCATGTCCCAGCAAATTCGCCCACACAGAGTGGCAGTTAAAGAGGTCGGTTGTCAAAGCGATTTTCAGTCTTATAGATCATCCTCTAGTACATCGGTTTGCGACATCTCTGAATGCCCAGATGTCCTCTTTCATGTCTCCTTTTCCGGACAGTCTGGCCCTGGCGGTGGATGCCCTGTCTCAGTCCTGGACAGGAATGTTCACCTATGCATTCCCTCCATCGATTCTGAGTCCGTTATTGTTGAAGAAGGTCATAGAACAAATCTGCGAGATTCTTTTAATAGCTCCTTTTTGGCCAAAGAGGATTTGGTTTGTAGACCTTCTAGATCTCCTGGTAGACTTCCCTCGTCTTCTCCCAGGATCTTCTGTCTCAAGTAAGAGGTCTTTGTTTTCATCCAAACCCAGAAATCTTCAGTCTGTGTGTTTGGAGAATATCGAAATTAAAGTCTACGAGAATAAAGTTTCTTCAAGATCTCAGGAAATTATCGATTCTTCCAGAAGTGAGTCGACCCGCAGAGTTTACAAGGGTAGACTTAAAATTTTTGGAGAATGGTGTTCAGACCAAGGTCTCGTGTCCGATTCTGTTTCTATTCCCCAAGTATTAGACTTTTTAACATATCTCTTTGATTCCTTACATTTATCAGCTAATACGGTTAGGGGGTATAGATTTTCTCTGGCATCTTCTCTTCCTTGCCTTCTGAATGCTGATGTCAAGGACACTAAGACTCGTAATAGTTTTATTGGAGGTCTAGGCAATATTCGTCCTCCGATAGCTAAGCCGTTACCTTCATGGAACTTGGCTTTGGGTCTTCAAGTGCTGGCAGGCCGCCATTTTGAACCTCTCCTCTATTAGTATTAAACTTTTAACTTTTAAAGCTGTTTTTCTTGTTGCTGCTGCCTCTGCTAGAAGGCGTTTAGAAATTCATGCTCTCTCGGCTGACAGGGACATATTTATCGTTTCAGGAAACGGTTTAGTTTTATACCCCAGAAGGGATTTTTTTATCTAAAACTCAGTCTAACCGGTTTCCTGCTAGTCCGATCATTTTAAAATCATTATCATCTTTTTCGCCATCCGACAAATTCTCGTGTCCTGTTAGGGCATTAAGAATGTACAAACAGCGAACTGATTTTAAAAGATTTGACCCGTCCCATTTATGGGTTTCTTATGCAGAAAGAAGAGTTAGCTAAGCCAGTCTCAAAGTCTATGATTGCCAGATGGATTTGTGAGACGAGATAGCGTCTCCGGAACAAATTAATCTCTCCCATATTAAAGCTCACGACGTTAGAGGAATGGCTACCTCTTTTGCGCTTTTTGCCGGTTCGCCTTTAGATGAAGTCATGTAGGTTGCAGGATGGAAATCTAAATCCACTTTTACAACTTTTTATCTAAAAGATCAGAGTGCCTCCTTCTTTCGTAATATTATGATTTTAACCAATAAAACCGAAGACCATTTACCAAGTACATCCCGCCATTTTTGTTAAGACTGCGTCTGTAAGAAATGGTGAGAGTTTATTTTGGTTTTTATTTATTTCTTAAAGTTCAAGTTTTCCTTATTTGATAATCACAGTGTGATTGATTTAAATGCACTATTATGTTATGTTATTAACATTTGGATAAGATTGGTTTGATTTTTATCCTTGTTTGTTGATTCTCAAATCTCCTCCCACCTAATGTTTTAAGTGGTGCACTGACCAAATCTACGGGTTTAGCAAGTAGTGATTGAATGCTAATGGATGTTTTTGTGGTGTAATAACAACCCCACAAACCACCCTTGCAGGTTGGTCTGTTGTTTTATTAACCACTATAAAATCATACTTACCGTTCAATCACTACGACCCGACCTCAGCCACCCCGTCCCGTGTGGAATTGATTTAAGAATTTGCCTATAATATTTGGCACTTAAATTCAGAAAATTGGCACTTAAATTCAGAAAAGTGAATCTGTTTCATATTTGGGCTCCAGTGCGCATGCGCAAGCGCGCTTAGTGGCAGGCGTCACTATGGAGTGAGTACAGACTGGTGCCAGTCTTTCTCAGACAATATACTGCAGATGGACCTAACCAGTAGCCTGGTTGAGGGTCCATATTAATAGGAATAGGCATTGGGAGGAGTGTATGCAAGCATAACAATCTTATTCTGGTAGCTAAATGCAGATAGTTGATTTAGCAAGTAGTGATTGAACGGTAAGTATGTTTTTATAGTGGTTGATAAAACAACAGCCCAACCTGCAAGGGGGTCCGTGGATTTTTTTAGTCTTAATGCGCAGATTAATTATGACGTAAGAGTAGCCAATGATGAGGGTCATGACATCTTAAGTGTTGATGCATTCTGAAATGATGTCATAAAGTGTTGAAAATTGGCTATATTAAAGTTAAGATCAAATTCTCTCTCTCTCTCACCCTCTCTCTCTTAATCTCTCACTGACGTCTTGAGGGGTAATAAATTCATTACACCAGTGTTTTGGCAAGGGTTATAGGTTGTTACCACACGTGCAAACAAATATATTTCCCTCTCTACACTGGAAATATCAAATGTATTGCACATGTGGTAACGGCCTGTACCCCACCCAAACGCTGGTGTAACTTATATTATCTTTCAGCTTAGCGCCTTAATGGTCAAATTTGGTCCAGAAAATTGAATTATCTGCTTATTGAATGTCCATTTACAGGCCAGAATACAATTTTGGAAAATTTACCACCACGTTTCAGCGGTAAATTGTCAAATATTGTATTCTCTTGGCTTGTAAAGGACATTCCACAAGATCATGGCCGACTTGATCATTAAAGGGTTAAACTTAACTTGGACAGGTATTTCTTAACCCTTTTATCATCAAGTAGGCCAAAACCTGCAGTGGTCTACTGAAATATCCATATACAGTCCAAGAGACTAGTCTTTTTAATTTAGCGCTGCGATTATTGATGGGCTTGATAACCAGCTTGTAAATTTTCATAAATAGTCTTTTCTTGGCTTGCAAATCGACATTCAGTAAGTAAAAATTAATTTTATTGTCTGAAGAAATCTGTAACTAAAAAGAACAATTTTCATAACCTACTAAATAATATTATGCTACATTGAGGCTGGAGAAATTTGTTCATAATTATGATCCCCCCGCAAAAAAATTTGGGAAAGCATAGTCGCCGTTTTGTCCATCCATGCATCCATCCTTCCGTTCGTCCATTCACCCTGTGCAAGTTTGTCTGGTCCATAGGTTCAAGACTTATGTGTATGATCACCAAACTTAGTATGTGGATGCATCTTATAGAGATGTTCTGTCAATAAAAAATAGGTCACGTTTCACTGAACATTGCAGTGTATAAGTTTGTCTGGGTCATAAGTTTCAAAACTATATGTATTATAATTAAACGTGGTATGTGGATGCATGTTATGGAGAAGAAGCTGTGAAGTGTATGAAAAGTATTTTAGCGTGACCTATGTTTGACCTAATTTTCCTGGTTCACTGGACATTACAGAAAGATTTTGTCCAGATTTTAGTTTCAAGAGTTTTTGGTATACTGGAACTAAACTTGGTATATGGATGCATTAAACGGTGAAGGTGTTTTGCATCTGAAAAGGGGGTCAGCGGGACCTACTTTTCATGGTCTACTGAACATTACTGAGAATTTTTGTCCAGGGCCACAATTTCAGGAAGCATCCATCAGTTTACTGATATGCCTAATGTTTTATGATATGGTTATAGTTGTGAAATATGGTTAAGCATGGTAAGGCAGATGTTTCTCTTATGTATGTACAGTGGTGGAACAGCTGTGTGCATGAGTGCATATATAAAATTTGCTTAATAATTTTATGACTGAAGCATAGGTATAGTTAAATTCGTTCCACGGGACCTGTTCATGATAACAGCCCCTCTCAGATCCTCGATCCAGAATTGATCCCCCTAATTGACGGTCCTTCTGCTGCCACTGTGTGTGTGTGTGTGTGCGCGCGTGCGTGCGTGCGCTGCCACTGTGCCACTGTGTGTGTGTGTGTGTGTGTGTGTGCGCGCGTGTGTGTGTGTGTGTGTGTGGGTGCATGTGTGCGTGTGTGTGCACGTACACATATGTGCATGTGTTTCATCATGGCCATTGCTGGCAGTTGTGTAGGCTAAATAGTGGCTTTAAATAAACTAACCAATGAAGCAATGATTTTTCTTTTATCCTGATGACCTTTGTATTTTGTTTTTAGTGTCAATAACATGTGTGTTTATGTCCTCTCAATGGAGCACAATGGCACATTTTAGCAACTCTTGTCATGTGTTGCCTCATGTACTGATAATTTGCTGAGCACTATTATCCATCTCCCAAGACTACTTAAACAGAAGCAAACAATGGAATAATGCTTCCCTTGAGGAGAAGTTAAGGCCCTCAGTAATTATGCTTTTTATTGCTTCTGTATTCTTACAAATGTTTTTTGTCCAAGTTACATCTGTCATGTATTCAGCTTAATGATGCTTGCTGATAGTCCAACAACTGTATTTCAAACTTACAATTCTTTTAGTATAATTTCATTGCCACATGCAAGCAAGGTGCATTTTATGTTCATGTTTTTGTGTTTAGAGCGTTAATTCTATTTTGTAGGGTTGGGACGTTATATATGTTTAATTCAGCAAACACATTATCAGACCAAACAGGGCTTATTTCTCAGAGGATGTCTGGCTTGCCTTGTTCCCAATAGACAGCAGAGTTTTATTGTAATTTCACTCAGATAATAGCAAGAAATTTACAGTTTGTGTATATTCCAGAGCAGTCGGAGATTACAGACCTTTGTCCTACGATTTTTGCTACCTTTTTAACAAAAAGTTTTTTGTAGATTAAAATTTTCTATCTAACGGTCCATTAAAGGTATGTGTGTGTTTGTGTGTACGTGTTAGCGTCTGGTGCATGCAGTGAGTAGATGTTTTAGTCGCGAGGTGTGTGTCCATATGTGCATCCTTATGCCATATATTTTCTACTACTTACAACTAGTTGCACGTGGAAACAATTCATGCATGACATCATATATATTCATTTACCAGACGTTTTGGGTTTTAATCGCTACATGAATTACCAATTATTCGTGTACATCAATGCCCCTAGAAGCAGATATGCAAATGTGTTAATGGACACACCTCTAATCAATCTTATGGAAAATGATTCTAAACGTGTGCGCACACAAACATGCTAAACGTGTGCGCACACAAACATGCTAAACGTGTGCGCACACAAACATGCTAAACGTGTGCGCACACAAACATGCTAAACGTGTGCGCACACAAACATGCTAAACGTGTGCGCACACAAACATGCTAAACGTGTGCGCACACAAACATGCTAAACGTGTGCGCACACAAACATGCTAAACGTGTGCGCACACAAACATGCTAAACGTGTGCGCACACAAACATGCTAAACGTGTGCGCACACAAACATGCTAAACGTGTGCGCACACAAACATGCTAAACGTGTGCGCACACAAACATGCTAAACGTGTGCGCACACAAACATGCTAAACGTATGCGCACACAAACACGCTAAACGTGTGCGCACACAAACATGCTAAACGTGTGCGCACACAAACATGCTAAACGTGTGCGCGCACAAACATGCTAAACGTATGCGCACACAAACATGCTAAAGGACACCACCCTTAACCCTTTAACCATGGAATTAGTTAAAGAAGATTTACATTTTCTTATAGAAAATGTCCGTTTGTATCCCAAGAGATTATTTTTCTTAAGACCACAGCAGAAGCCGTTTTGGGCAGCTTGAGTTTTAAAGCGTTAAGGCCGATTTCAATTAGGGTTGGCAGGAAGCATCATTATGGGAATCTATATCCAAGATTGTTCAAAATAAGATAATGGAGGAATCCACTTTTGACTATGCCCTGCCCATCTCTAGCTAAGCTCCACCCACACTTCAACAATTTTTGTTTGATTTATCCCTGAAATCCATGGATATCAATTTCTAGAAAACTACAGGTAAGCTGTTGAATATGGCTGCAACAGCGCCAAGTCAAATTAGTTTCAAAATATTCAACAGCGTGTTTATTAAATAGTAAAAACATACAATTTGTACACCAACGCTTAGTCCGTCATCAATTAAGAGTTTGTGACGAACTTATCTACATCATTCAGGATAACAGTGATTATGACATCATCCTACATGTTACATCATTGATTATGCCGTCATATGATTGATGGATCAACTGGAAAGGTCCATTGCACGTCAATTTGGTTTATGGTCACATTTAATCATCTGCTTACAAACTGCTTTTCCTGACCAAATTAACCATTAAAGGTTTAAATTATGCAACATGTAAGTGAATAATGTAAGCCACCACCCAGACACCCTGGCATGAGTGTGGCATAATACATGTATGTATGAATGTCAGACATTGATGATGCTGTGTTCCCAGTCACAGGTGTGACATCGTTATTGGGCCATTTCCGAGAATTGACACATTATCTCAGAAAAAACATCAAATCTTGTGTAAGTCATCTGTCATTTGCATTTATAAGATATCCCATTAACATATATGTGTGTGCGTGCGTGGAGCGAGCAAGCGAGTGAGCACACGTGCGTGTGTACATGCATGTGTTTGGTAATTTTCATATATTTGTATAGTTGTCATGTCTTCATTTTGGTCTACAGTTAAAATTTGACTAAAGGACGCAGTTTTTTGTCACATTACATGGTCTAGGAAGGGTGTGCGTCCTATAATCGAGTACATTTTTTTAACTCATTTTCGCACAGTACAAATTCTGGCCGCCTTAGGACTATGTGTAATGTATACCTCAAAACATCATCGCGGAAGTGAAATTATTAAATTTTAGCGCATAAATATTGCGTATCCATTAATAAAGGTCATTTATTAGCCCACATGGCCAGAATGGCCAAGTGAGCTTATGGCATGGCGACCGTCCGTCGTCCGGCATCCGTCCATCCGTCAACTTTTGCTTAAAACCGCTACTCCTCATTAACCACTTGGCAGATTTCAACCTAATTTGGCTGGAAGGACCCTATGGGGGTAGGCTTCAGAACATATATACAGAATTTTGATTGGTCAATTTTTTGAGTGGCCATCTTGAATTTTGCAAAAAAATTGCGGGAAATTGTTTAAAACGCTACTCTTCGTTAACTATTTGAACAATTTCAACCAGACTTAGCTGGCAGGATAGTATGCTGGTATGTTTGAGAACCTGTATACAGAATTTTTATTGGTAAATTTTTCCGGTGGCCATCTTGGATTTTCTGAAAATGTCTGGAAATCACTTAAAACCCTACTTCTCATTAACCACTGGGCCAATTTCAATCAAACCTGGATGAAAGAACCCTAGCGTGGTATTCTTCAGAACTTTTATACAGAATTTTGATTATTCCATTTTCCCAGTGCCCATCTGGAATTTTCCCCAAAATGGCGGGAAATTGTTTAAAACGCTACTCATAAACTGCTTGAGCAATTTCAACCAGACTTGGCTGGATGGATACACAGGGTGGCGTGTTTCAAAGCTTCTATACAGAATTTTGATTGGTAAATTTCTCCGGTGCCCATCTTGGATTTTCTGAAAGTTTCTGCAAATCACTTAAAAGCCTACTCAATAACCACTGGGCCAATTTCAATCAAACTTGGATGGAAGATCCCTAGGCCCATACGCTTCAGAACTTGTATACAGAATTTTGGCTGGAAGGATCCTATTGTCATAGCCTCTAGAAATTCTATTTGGAATTACAATAGGTCAGTCAATGTTTTGCCAGAAATCTCTGATTTTCTGAATGTTTTCCGGAACCATTTAAAAACAGTACTCCTTCCTTCAATCAATATCCCGATTTCAACAAAACTTGGGATGGAACGATCCTATGACGGTAGGCTTCAACATATTAAATGAGAGTCTTGATTGGGAAATTTTTTGGTGGTCATCTTGGATTTTCTGAAAATCATCCATCATGTCTATTTAAATGCAAATCGTTTAAATGTCAATGGTCCAGGTGAGCGCCACAGGCCCTTGGGCCTCTTGTTACATCAAAATTAATCCTGAATTTGACATAAAATGGCGTCCAGAAAAGATATAAATCATGTGATTCTCCTCCAAACACAAAAGATTGTTAGCTTACCTGGCCTTAAAGGCCAAGTGAGCTTATGCCATGGCCGACCGTCGTCCGTCCATCATCCGTCTGTCATCCGTTGTCCATCGTCCGTTAGTCAAATCGCTTCTTCTCCTTAACGGTTTGACTGATTTCAGCCAAATTTGGCTCGGAGGATGCTACACTGGTAGCCTCCAGATGTTTGTTCCCCGAATTTTGATTGGTCAATTTTTTTTGGCTAAAAAAAAACTACCGGAAATGGTCAGAATGCTACATCTCCTTAGTGGCTTGACATATTTCAACCATGTTTGGATAGATGGATTTTATGAAAAGTGTACCGGAAATTGTCAAATGGCTTCTTCTCCTTACCATTCTGAGTGATTTCAAATAAATATGGCTGAAAGGACCCTATTGTGGTAGACTCCAGAATATCCATTCAGAATTTTGATTCATCAATTCTTTTGAGTGAAAATCTTAGATTTTATGAAAAATGTACTGAAAATTGTCAAATTGCTCCTTTTCCTTACCATTCTGAGCGATTTCAACCAAATTTGGATGAAAGGACTCTTGTGGTAGGTTCCAGAATATCCATTCAGAATTTTGATTCATCAATTTTTTGGATGAAAATCTTAGATTTTATTTTTAAAAATGTACGGGAAATTGTCAAATTGCTTCTTCTCCTTACCATTCTGAGTCCAACTTTGGCTGAAAGGATCCCGTGGTGATGGGCTCCAGAATTCCATTCGGAATTTTGATTCGTAAATTTTTTGGTTTGAAAATCTTCCATTTTGTGAAAAATTAACTGGAAATGTTCAAAATGCTACTCCTCCTTAGCGGCTTGACATATTTCAACCATATTTGGCTAGATGGATTCTAGCGTGGTTAGCTCTAGAACTTCTATTCCGAATTTTGATTGAAAAATTTTTGGGGTAAAGATCTTAGATTTTATGAAAAGTGTACCGGAAATTGTCAAATTGCTTCTTCTTACCATTCTGAGCGATTTCAACCAAATTTGGATGAAAGGACTTGTGGTAGGTTCCAGAATATCCATTCAGAATTTTTATTCCTCAATTTTTTGGATGAAAATCTTAGATTTTATAAAAAAATGTACGGGAAATTGTCAAATTGCTTTTTCTTACCGTTCTGAGTGGTTTCAACCAAATTTGGCTGAAAGGATCCTGTAGTGATGGGCTCCAGAATTTCCATTCGGAATTTTGATTCGTAAATTTTTTGGGTTGAAAATCTTCCATTTTGTGAAAAATTAACTGGAAATGTTCAAAATGCTACTCCTCCTTAGCGGCTGGACATATTTCAACCATATTTGGCTAGATGGATTCTAGCATGGTTAGCTCTAGAATTTCTATTCAGAATTTTGATTGATAAATTTTTGGGGTAAAAATCTTAGATTTTATGAAGTGTACCGGAAATTGTCAAATTGCTTCTTCTTACCATTCTGAGCGATTTCAACCAAATTTAACTGAAAGGACCCTATTGTGGTAGGCTTCAGAATATCCATTCAGAATTTTGATTCATCAATTTTTTGGGGTGAAAATCTTAGATTTTATGGAAAATGTACCGGAAATTGTCAAATTGCTTCTTCTCCTTACCATGCTGAGTGGTTTCAACCAAATTTGGCTGAAAGGATCCTGTGGTGATGGGCTCCAGAATTTCCATTCGGAATTTTGATTCATAAATTTGTTTGCCTCAAAATCTTCCATTTTGTGAAAAATTTACCAGAGATGTTCAAAATGCTACTCCTCCATAGCTGCTTTACATATTTCAACCAAATTTGGTTAGATGTATTCTATGGTGATAAGCTCCATAACTTTCATTCAAAATTTTGATTGGTCATATCTTCCAGTGGCCATCTTGTTTAATGTAAAGAATCGTGTATGTTTAAATACAAATGTTTCAAATGCTAATGGTGCAGGTGAGCATCACAGGCCCTTGGGCCTCTTGTTTTTAATTAGAGCGAGTACTCGGATAAAATATTCTGAACTCAGAACTTTGAATACTATATATTATCATTGCACGATAGGAACTAAGTATTGTACTTTAGGTCTGATCCGTACCCGTTTGATAATAAACTCCTGTTAGCGTATAAGATCTCATGAGAACACGATGCCTCCAATCACAAAAGAGCCAGCGGCTCACCAACATAAGAAGCGCTTTATCTCATTTTAATTCTGATTCAGTTTTGGTTAATTTAATGTTGGTCGACTAGTAAACACAACTGCTGATCTTACCGCATTCCTAATATCACATGATTTCCATATTTTCTAGGCGACATTTTAAATGGCAAAAGTAACATTGATTTTGATGTAATAAATGATCTTTATTGAAGATACACAATATTTAGGCGGTCCCATTAATAATTTCACTTCCACGATTATATTTTTGAGGCGTACATTCAACATAGTGGTACGGCGGCAAGCATGCATATGGAAATTCCGTTCAATTTTCGTGGTAGGTACTATATGAGTTCTAACCATTTTAGAGAATGGATTTCAATTTTTCTATGCATCCTTTCTATGAGTATACAGATTTTTTGGGATGATTTGGGTCAAAATTTATCCTGCATCCCATACAAGCTAGCGTCCTTTCCTCGAATAAAAATGCTACATGTCGTATATCTACAACAGGTCAATGGTCATGACATGCGTGATCTAGCCATGTTCTTTTATGATTTGGCTATGATGAAGCCATGGTCAACTGTGGGCGCAGTAAATGGCGTCGCGGTCAAACCATTGTCTCCCATGCTAAAAGAATGGTTTGAACTTGATCGTTAGTTAAACAGTGATTTCATTGTAGTTTTATTTAATGTCTATAGTATTTTTATGACACTTTCTATCCAAACCCTGTTTGTTAACAGTCCATGTCCAGATCAGGGTCCATTATGCAACAAAATGAACACCTATGCCATGGCAGAGCTTACAACATTGTAAGCATGCATGGTCATAGTCCCGAAAATGTCAATATTGCTCAAATTCGTGACACAAAGATGTACTATGCATTTACTATGCGAAAGACTATGAAAATGAAAGAATGGTTTAAATAGATGTGCATTGTTTGAATGAACAGAGACAAAACTTATGCAAGAAATCTTTGTTTAATACTATGATTGTATGAATACGACATTTACTATGCATTTGTAATAAAATTGTTTTGTTGCAAAAAGAGAAAAGTTTACATTTAAAAGGTACCTCCTTAATTATTATGCTGAATCAAAAATGGTAAAAGCATTGGTGAGCAAAGTGAAATAATTTTTCAGAAATCAAATTTGACCATGGTCAAAACATGGTTGACCATGACCGTCAAGGATGTTTTCCTATGATCAAAAAATACAAAGTGTGGAAGTTATTTGAAAATGGCGTAAAATCTAATTTTTCAATCAGACTTCTGTATGTTTTCATTAGGTCTCGGTGCACTTAAACCTCTTTCATTCGGGACAGAAGATGAAAATATAAATATAAATCGTTATACCTGAACATGACTCTTACTTTGAATGTTTTTTAAATCTGTATGATGAGTGGAATTTTAAGTCTGGCTGCTGCAAGCTGTAACTGGAAAATAATTTCTATATGTACAAAATCTTGACTTGCTGAATATTTTAAAAATAATTTGACTGAAATTTGTTGGTGGCTTATCCACCAACAAATTTTAGTCAAATTGTTTTTAAAATATTTAGCAGGTCCGGAGATATAACCCTTGGAATAAGTTGTCTGCCAAAACTCAGCATGGTTAACATAACATGATTTCATTTTGCTAAGCTGGGTTATAGAGATTTTTGGAAACAGGATGACTCCTGAGTAGATTTCTCACAACTCTTACCAGACTAATACTGTTCAAGAATTGTTCTTAATTGTTCTAATTGTTCTCGTCACAGTTCTAGTATGGTCCGTGATCACCATCTTGGATTTTCCAAAGATTTCAGGAAATAAGTTAAAACTTTACACCTCAAGCAAACTTGGCTGGGAGGACCCTAGCATGGGCTGCTTCAGGAGTTGTATACAGAATTTTGATTGTTCACTTCTTTTTGCAGCCATCTTGAATCATCTGAAAAATGGCAGGAAATTGTTTAAAATGCTATTCCTCATTAACTGCTTGGACAATTTGAACCAGAATTAGCTTGAAGGATACTAGGCTGGTAGGTTTCAGAACTTGTATACAAAATTTTGATTGCCCAATTTTTTTGGCGCCCATCTGGGATCTGTTTTAAATTTGCGCAAATCAGTTAAAAGGCTACTCTTCAAACTGGACTGGAAGGACCCTAGAGTGGTGTGCTTCCCAGCATGTATACAGAATTTTGAATGGTCAATTTTTTCAGTGACCATCTTGAATTTTCCGAACATGGCGGGAAGTCATTTAAAACACTACTCCTCATTAACTGCTTGAACAATTTCAACAATTTTAACCAGATTTGGCTGGAAGGATACTAGGCTGCTAGGTTTCAGAACTTGTGTATAGAATTTTGATTGGTCAATTTTTTTGGCTGCCCATCAATTTTCTGAAAAATGGTGGGAAATTGGTTGAAAGCCTATTCCTCATTAACCTCTTGGCCGATTTCAAGCAAACTCGGTTGTAAGGACCCTAGAGTGGTATGCGTCAGACCTTGTATACATAATTTTAATTAGTCAGTTCTTGTGGCCACTATCTTGAATTTTCTAAAAAAAAAAGCAGGAAATTGTTTAAAACGCTACTCCTCATTAACTGCTTGGACAATTTCAACCAGATTTAGCTGGCATGATACTAGGCTGGTAGGTTTCAGAACTTATATACAAAATTTTGATTGGCCAATTCTTTTGGCGGCCATCTTGGATCTTTTTTTAATTTGCAGAAATCAGTTAAAAGGCTGCTTGCTCCTCATTAACCGCCTGAACGATTTCTAGCAAACTGGACTGGAAGGAACCTAGAGTGGTGTGCTTCCAAGCTTGTATACAGAATTTTGAATGGTCAATTTTTTCCGTGACCATCTTCAATTTTCCGAAAAATGGCTTGAAATCTTTTATAACGTTACTCCTCATTAACTGCTTGGACAATTTCAACAATTTCAACCAGATTTGGCTGGAAGGATACTAGGCTGGTAGGTTTCAGAACTTGTGTACAGAATTTTGATTGGCCTATTTTTTTGGTGGCCATCTTGAATTTTCTGAAAAATGGTGGGAAATTGGTTAAAAGCCTACTCCTCATTGAGCACTTGGCCGATTTCAAGTAAAAAATAGCAGGAAATTGTTTAAAACGCTCCTCATTAACTGCTTGGACAATTTCAACCAGATTTAGCTGGCAGGATACTAGACTAGTAGGTTTCAGAACCTATATACAAATTTTGATTGGACAATTTTGAATCTTTTTTAAATTTGCAGAAATCAGTTAAAAGGCTACTACACATTAACCGCATGAATGATTTCAAGCAAACTGGACTGGAGGGACCCTAGAGTGGTCTGCTTCAGAGCTTTTATGCACAATTTTGAATGGTCAACTTGTTCGGTGGCCATCTTGTATTTTCCGAAAATTGCAAATTTGTTTAAAACACTACTCATTATCTACTTAGGCCATTTCAACCAGATTTGACTGGAAAGATCTTGTAGTGGTAGCCTCTAGTAAATCTTTATTTTTTGATAGGTTGATGTTTTGGCAGCCATCTTTGATTCTCTGACAATTTCCGGAACCATTTAAAAAACAGTACTCCTTATTGGCCCTCTTTCAAAAGAAGTTGGGTGGGTCTATCGTTAGTGACGATAGGCTTTAGCATAACAATCTTGATTGGCAAATTTTTTGGGTGGCCATCTTTGATTTTCCGAAAATTATCCATCATGTCTACTAAAATGATAATGGTCCAGGTGAGCGTCACCGGCCCTTGGGTCTCTTGTTAATTTTTGGTAGCCGTCTTATATTTTCTGAACATGGCGGGAAATCATTTCAAATGCTACTCCTCATTAATTGCTTGTTCAAGTACTGCTTGTTCTCAAAACTGACATCTCAGGAATTGCTGTACGGAGCAGGCTGAAACTCATTAAATTTAATTTCATCAATATTTTATGCCTTTTTACGGCTGAATTTAAAGTATTATATCTGTTCAAATGCTTTCAATCATATGCTAACGGTCCAGGTGAGCGTTAAGGCCCTTGGGCCTCCTGTAACAAGGCCAAACTGCTAAAAACTTATAACATTTACACTTTGATCTTAGCCAAAAGGTATAGAAGCGAATACAACATTGGAAGCATCATCATGATCTATGGTAATAGTCATGTGTGTAGTAGTCAGGGGTGTGAGGGGGGAATTCCTTTATTTCTCTCAGAGGTGGGATGCGGGTGGAGGGTAGTCTATGAAATTAAATCTGATCAATCTTTCTACATATATAAGATTAAGAAAATGTTGAAATGGTTGACCTCTAGTGTCATTGTTAGCTCACCTGAAGTGAGCTTATGGCATGGCGACCATCCATCTGTCCGCCATCCGTCCGTCAACCTTTGCTTAAAAACGCTACTCATTAACTGGTTGGCGGATTTCAGCCTAATTTGGCTGGGAGGTCCCTATGGGGGTAGGCTTCAGAACATGTATACAGAATTTTGATTGGTCAAATTTTTCGACACCCATCTTCAATTTTCCAAAAAATTGCGGGAAATCATTTAAAATGTTACTCCTCATTAACTGCTTGGACAATTTCAACCAGGCTTAGCTGGGAGGATAGTACGCTGGTATGTTTCCGAACTTTTATACAGGATTTTGATTGCTAAATTTTTACGGTGGCCATCTTGGATTTTCTGAAAATTTCTGGAAATCACTTGAAAACCTACTTGATAACCACTGTGCTGATTTCAATCAAACGTGGATGGAAGAATGCTAGCCTAGTATCCTTCAGATTTTATATAGAAAATTTTGATGGGTCAATTTTTCCGGCAACCATCTTGGATTTTCTGGAAAATGGCGGGAAATTGTTTAAAACGCTACTCCTCATTAACTGCTTGAGCAATTTCAACCGGACTTGGCTGAAAGGATACTAGGCTGGTAGGTTTCAAAACGTGTATACAGAATTTTGATTGGTCAATTTTTCCGCCAACCATCTTGGATTTTCTGAAAAATGGTGGGAAATTGTTTAAACGCTACTCCTCATTAACTGCTTGAGAAATTTCAACCATACATAGCTGGAAGGATACCAGGCTGGTAGATTTCAGAACTTGTATACATTTTTCTGGCGGCCATCTTGGATTTTCTGAAAATTTAGGGAAGTCAGTTAAAAGGCTATACCTCGATCATTAACCGTTTGAACGAGTTCAAGCAAACTCGGCTGGAAGGACGCTAAAGTGTTATCCTTCAGAGCTTGTATATAGAATTTTGATTGGTCAATTTATTTGGCGGCCATCTTTAATTTTCTGAAAAATGCCTGAAAATCGTCTACTCATTAACTACTTCGGCGATTTCAACCAGACTGGCTGGAATGAGCCTAGGGCGGTAGGCTTTAGAAGTTGCATATTGAATTTTGATTGTTCAATTTTTCTGGTGCCCATTTTGGATTTTCTGAATATTTTGAGAAATCAGTTAAAATTACCTACTCATTAACCGCTTGGGCGATTTCAACCAAACTCAGCTGGAAGAAGTCTAGGCCCGTACGTTTCAGAACCTGTATACAGAATATTGATGGCTTGATTTTGACGGTGGCCATATTGGGTTTTCCGATAAATGAGAATTTATATAAAATACCGCTCCTCATTAATCGCTTGGGCAATTTCAAACAATTTTTGGCTGGAAGGATCCTATTGTCGTAGCCTCTAGAAATTTTATTCAGAATTTCAATAAGTCAATGTTTTGGCAGCAATCTCTGATTTTCTGAAAGTTTTCCGGAACCATTTAAAAACGGTACTCCTTATCAATAACCCGATTTCAACAGAACTTGGGTGGAACGTTCCTATGACGGTAGGCTTCAACATATTAAGCGAGTCATGTTGAATTCTTTGTTGGCCATCTTGGATTTTCCCAATATCATCCATCATGTCTATTTAAATGCAAATGGTTTAAATGCCAATGGTCCAGGTGAGCGTCACAGGCCTTTGGGCCTCTTGTTTGAAATAAGGTTTATAACAGAATTCAGAGTTTATTATTAACTGTATGTTTCTATGTACATTTACTATACAAATATTATAGTTAATGATGTTTACATAATTTATCTATAATAGAATAATTCAAAACTTAAATTCAAAAAGACACATGTTTATAATGAAAGCGTTGTCTCCATTATTTAATTATACAAACAATTACATGATCAAACCATGATTGACCAAGGTCAAATAATGTTTAAAGATTTACCATTGTCAAAAGATTGTTTGACCAAGGGCATACATAGTTGAATAATTTCAAAAAGAGTTTAGGAACATTATAAGAACTTTAAAGTTCAATAACTGGTCTTCAGTTGTTCCTGAAAGTCTTCAAGAACAGCTTAGGAACATTTAATGAAATTTAACGTTCAGGAACTGTTCTTCAATTATTCCTGAAAATCTTTCAAGAACAGTTTAGAAACATTTCAAGAACTTCAACGCGCCAGATCTGTTCTTCAGTTATTCCTGAAAGATTTTTCAAGAACAGATTATGAACATTTTAAGAATGTCAAAGTTCCTGAACTATTCGTTAGTTTACACCAGGTTGCGAGCGTTTCAAGAAGTTTAAGGCTCTCGATCTGTTCTTTAGTTGTTCCTGAAGACTCTCAAGAACATTTTAAGAACTTTAAAGTTCCTGATCTGTTCTTTAGTTGTTCCTAAAAAATTTCAACAACAGTTTAGGAACATTTTAAGAACTTTAAGATTTTAAAACTTCTTACGTGGTTCAGGTCTAAAATGATTCCAGGACATTCCGGAATCGTTTAAGAACACTGACAGTTCTAGAAATGTTCATGAATAGTTCTTGAAAATGTTCTAGAACACTTTAAGAACAAATGTGATAGAACAGCGATTGAGTACAGTTCAAGAATATAGTTCTTAATATTATAGAACTTTTCACGAATGGTTCTTAACCCTTTAACCCTCAAATTTATTCAAAAAGATTTCAATTTTCTCAAATGAAATCTCCATTTGCAGACAAGAGAAGACTATTTTTAAAATTTACCACTGGAATGACTGGCTTGATTATCAAGCCAGTCATTCCGGTGGTAAAATTTTAAAAAATAGACTTCTTGGTCTGCAAATAGACATTTTTCAAGACCACTACAGAAGCTGTTTTTTTTGGCTGATGTAAGTGTTAAAGGGTTAATACATGAACAGAATTTAGCAGAGGATGCCAACCACAACTTTTAGTTATTTTAATTAGGTACAGATAGATACATGGAGAGTATACAATACAGACTCAAGTATGAAGACTCACATGAACACAAATGGACTGAGTTGGCAGGTAACACCAACAGAACCATGCAGGACTAACTGACAGATGAATATTCTCCTTTATAAAATGTATCAACATTGACATTGGAATGTGTATTGTAATAGAAAGCTTATATACCAATCTCTTCACACCAGCTGATGTGTGGCGAGGTCACAACCATGCCAATCAAGTAGAGCGGAGAGACCAGAGTTAATTACATTTCCTACTTGATAAAATATTAATGGCAAATGATTATCCGGAGTTTGGGGTAGAAACTGATCAATTAAGGTGTCCTTCCAAAAGAAACTTCTTTCAGAATGCTCAATAATAGAGTTGAGTTAGTAATTCCAGTGGTAGATTTTCAGAAAAGAGTTCTTGCTTTGCAAATGAACATTTTCTGTGTGAGAAAATTGAAATTTTTTTTTTGGAAGAAATTTGAGTATTAACAGGTATATAAAGAAAATGTATTTTCTCAGCTTTTGTTGGGTAGTCTCCTGTTCTTTCTGAGATGTTCATTTACAGTACAGAAACGACAAATTCTTATTGATGTAAGGAATAGTCTGTTTCATATTTTGAAAATAGGTTTACAGGGAGCTGCCTTATTATAGCAACAACAGGTTTGAGTCAAATTAGCTTCGAAATCTGCAACAGCGTTTCTGTATAGTTGTCATGAAATTGGGACACTGGAATTTGAAGAAACAACATGACCGAGGTCCCATGTTTTGGTGAAATCATCGGAAGAGCATAATTTTGGCTACTAATGTTAATTTAAAGCCTTTGATCCTTGAAACTCCAGTGTATCAATTTCAATACAGCTTGATGCAGGAAAGCAACAGTTTCCTGTCCAATTATTTCCACAATTAAAAATAATATTGCTTATATCCTAGGGAATTTACCGTTTCTGGTCAGTGGCAGTTGACCATTTAACACTTAACTCGGCCAAAAATGGCTTATACTGTGGGCTTAAAAAATCTCCATTTGCAGAACAACAAAAGACTATTTTCAAAGATTTACCACTGGAATGACTGGCGCGATAACCAAGCCAGTCATTCTAGTGATAAATTTTGAAAAATAATCTTAGTCTAGAAATAGAGAATTTCTGTGAGAAAATTTTTAAAAAAAATTTAAATTTTCTTGGAACAAATTTGAGGATTGAAGGGTTAAATGGTTGATGCCACCATATTAAGGGATATTGGCCATATATTTTCATGCTAAGTTTGACAGATGCTGCTAATGTTTGTCTCCAAATCAGCACTTACTGTTGGTTCTTGTCACTTGCTCAGTAGTTGATTCTACATTTACATCTCAACCCTGATGAAAGTCAGAGCTTAACACTGAAATTACCCATAGTAAACGACCAGACGTATATATACTGGTCTGGCGTTTTGTTAGCTTACTAAAATACTTACCACTCAATTCACTGTTTGCTAAAAGTCACCTGACTTAGATATCTCAGAAAATTTTAACCTATTCATTCCCATGGTGTAGGTTCCCTTGAAACAAGTTTAGCAGAGATACATCCCTCCATTGGGTAGTCTTGATAGTATCTCTTTAACTCTAAAGCAGTCATTGCTCTAGGGAACCGATTCCTCTATTCCTATAGAGAACATATAAACGAGTCTGTGAGCATGCGCACTTATGCTACTATGCATGCGACCGAGTCCAAGCCGTCATTAATTAATTCCACAAATTTTTAATGATTTGCAATTTAACGATGCGGGGTGGCTGAGGTGGGCCCCAGTGAATTGAGTGGTAAGTATTTTAGTAAGCTAACAAAACGCCAGACCAGTATATATACGTCTGGTCGTTTTGTAACACAACAAAAATACTAAGCCACTCAATTCACTGTTTGCTAAAACACAGAATTGGTCAGAGCCCAAATACTAGGTGGGTTGGTAAATTGCAAATCAGGAATGAAAGGTTAATCACCAAAAATACTAAAACCAACTAAATCGCTGAAGTGCTGAAATAGCACGAACAAACAAATGTTCGAAATAAAATACAATAATATAATGATAATTAGAAAATCTGAGCAAAGAGAATTTAAAAACAGCCGTGAGATGGTGAAGAAGACGGCTGACTAAAGAATCTAGGCAATTGAGCCTAGGTTTGAGTGGCGAAATGAGAAATGTCAGATTGTGAATTGAATCTGATCTTTCAGATAAAAATAATGTAGAATCTGACATTTATACTGCAACTTACATAATGTCGTCCACTGATAGATCTGCATAGAATGCGAAGGAGGCCATACCACGAACATCGTGTGCCTTAACACAAACTGAGTGTCTCCTGGAGATACATTCTAGTGTCAATTAATGGTGTCTGTAATCCAGTTGATGAGATGCGCGCTTACTAAACAAATTCGCATAAGTAATCTGAACGGTAGATCTGCATAGAATGCGAAGGAGAAGGCCATACCACGAACATCGTGTGCCTTAACACAAACTGAGTGTCTCCTGGAGGTACATTCTAGTGTCGATTAATGGTGTCTGTAATCCAGTTGATGAGATGCGCGCTTACTAAACAAATTTGCATAAGTAACCTGAACGGTGTTTCAAAAAGATATTTTAAATTGGGCATAGTTTTCGGAAAGGATTGAAAACAATTAATTAGGTTTTATATATATATAAGATCTCTTCAAGGGCAAAGAATGAGGCCAGCTCTCCTACCACCTAGAAAAGATCATTCCCAAAAAGAATATGAATATCAAAATGCCATCTAACAAACGCGGCCGCGAATGATTTCAGAGTTATACAATTAAACAGATGGACCCAAGAATGAATTAATAGAAGAATTTATTATAGGTATTTGCCTTTGTGCTATACCCTAAAAATACCGGTACCATGGATAAATGATGTAAATACTTAATAACTCTCAAACCGGCTTCTAGAAAACAAAGAAGGATAGATGCTAGTGAAAACGATAACACCACCCCAGCATACAGGGATTTAAATCATCAAAAAATATGCCATGAATCTATGACTTGATGATGGGATGCAGAATCGGGCGAGATAATGTGCTGTTCTAACAACCATTTGAAAACCTTAAATATACTCTGGTAAATTCTCCTGTAACAGATAGTTTGAATTGATTAAGAATACTAAAGTTCAGACAAAAAATCAATTTCTGAAAAACAGGTCTCTTGGAAAATACCATATATACATATTGAAGATTTGTGGAATGATGAACTGAAAGCTGCTGTTAAACGAGATAGAAAATCAGCAAAATTGGTAAGACGCTTTGGATTTCCACAAAGAGGACTACGAGATCCACTGAATAACTCTCATTGGCCCAAGCAGGAGTGATTAAAGGGATAATACATTCTGCTGACAAAAGTTCTTAAAGACAATTGTACTAGAAACCGCTGACAAAAGTTCTTAAATACAATTGGCACTAGAAAGTTAAATTGAAGATAATTTTAAAAAATGTGAAGTCTATGACTGGGCCAGAGCATCTACCGCCAGAGCCTAGCCTGGAGGAAGAATATGAACATCAAATCTGAACACTATACTGAGTAGAAACTTAATGGGATGTAATAAATGAGCTACAAGGAAAATCATTCTACCTGGAATGTGAGCTGCTGAAAGTTTTGCTGACATCTCCACCGCAGGAGGAAGACCAAGACTCCAGACAAAATATGATAACCTCAACTGCCCTGCTTGTTGATGAAGGTCACTACTATAGAAATGACTGCATGAGCAGATAGGTGCTTGTGAAAGAGACAATATCTCTTCATTCTCCAATATTCCTGAGTATTGAAGAGGAATACTAGAGTATTAGTTCCTGTTCTAGTTCCTGAAAAGGAAGAGAGTAGTAAGACTACTTTATCTGATTCCATAGACACAAGAACGAGATCCCCTCCCCCAAACACGTAAGAACAAGACATCAAACTGGACCTGCAGATGGATTAACTGGTGAATTGGTACCGATGACACCCAACGAATGAAAATGCAGTGTATGCAGTCGTGGTGAGGGACAAAATTCTGAATTACCAGACTTGACCTTCGTACACAAAACTGACTCCATTCGGCCCAAATTTTAACACAATTAAGCAACCTTCCAAGCCAGAGGAATCCCAGACTGGCTATGATGTAATTAAAAGAACCCAGATCCAGTTAGGACAAATTCTGTATATATAGAAATATCAGAAAACACTGTCCCTTATCCTTGACTAGACCAGTGATGACTAGGCAAAATGACTCCATGTCCATATTATTCCTTTCATCGATGAACTCCATTTCTGAGACAACATAGTAGGAAAAGAGTTGAATATAAAACGATTGACTAAGTAATTTTTGTCTCAAACAGTATCAAAGCAGCCATGGGTTCCAGACAAAATAATTCCAAAATATACAACAGAATTAGTATTAAATCATGAAGTGTAAATTTTTTGGAAGTTGTCAGAAAAGGATAAATATATGAGTTGAAGATAAGAGCCGAGACCCTATAAAAGATGATCTGCCAGCACCTCATAATCCTTAAAGTCTGGATTCTGCCATTCCTCCACTGTATCCTACTTGAAAAGAGCAGAAAATTATTGATCAGGAACAGAAGCAGGACTAATGTCAAAGGAGACCAACATGGTTTGATAGAAAAAAGGGGGATTCAATGACTACATTGATTGTACCTTATATGTAGGAAATCTGCTACCTAAGACATGCATGAGGCTAGCTATACCCATCCCACCCCTGATAGAGTAGAGATTATATAGAAGCGCTTAAGCATGACAGCTAGGACCAGAATAAACCTGCAGAATCTTATTTTACAAATCTAATTTTAAAACAAAGCTAGTATGATATGAGCCCAATTGTTAATATCTTTATCAGATGATTAAACAGGAAAGAAGTCCATCAAACCTGTGACCAGATCAATGATGGATAAGGACAAAGGACTGAAACTACACAGAAGGGTGAAAGGAAAAAACCATATTCCACAATCCATGCAAAGGCAATAATCCAATCATCTTGGTTAGGCCCCCTTGAGGAATTTATTTAATAATGCCTGGGAAATTTAGAATTTAGAAGAATAAAAAATAGGCTTGAATAGATAAGGCTGAGAAGACCTCTCCATATGACAATAATAGAAATAGATATATCCCTAGACAAATAAAAAGATCAAAATTTCTACTGAACTCGAGAAAGGAGCGGTGTAAATCTTGATAAGACAAAAAAGATTTTGTTATTGTGACAAGCTTACATTCACCCATAGATATGCTTCATCATGGCGAGGGATCCTACTGACAGAAAAGAAAGACTGAAAAACTATGTTAAAAATAAATCAGGCCAGATATGATGTTAAAAGATAGCAAACCACTATTCACAATTAAAATAATAAAGTCTGACGCACTTATTTGCAGATTGATATTAGTCGAAAGATGGAGGCTGATAGTTAGAGTGTAATACATGAGAAGATTCAGGAGCAAAACGCAAACTAGTGAAATCAAAACGACAAAAGCACTGCTAGGATCATAAGAAAAAATTAAATCATTCCTAGAAGATAAATGCGAAGAGTTGGGTGTACACAAGGTTTCGAAGGATGAGGATAATTGGATGGTTCAGCCATTGCACTAAGAGCAACTAATAAAGAATTAAAGAATCCAAAATAAGAGCCCCTGAAATAGGGCATTTAAACTGTCAAGTGATTTAGAAACAAACAATACCAGCAAAACACCAGAAGTGATTTGATTTGGCATACCTAAACCAGAAGTTTAATTATAATCAGTTGCTATGCCATAAAAATTGAGTTATAATCTAGGTAATAATACTGAGCACAGGACAATTAGGCCTCATGGTCATCTCTTCTTCATTTATCTCCATGCCTGTGCCGTCACTTCTAGTCATGGGTTGCGTGTACGGTGTAGTCATACATTGGCTTGACTATGCCAAAGCCTACCTAAACCATTTTCGAATGTTTTAAGAGATGGTGTGGAAACAACATGTTCAGACCAACATTTCACAGTTTATACACCCCTTAGAGAGAAAATTTTTCTAACTAGGTTAGTTCTCCCCCTCTTCTAGACTTTCAGATGATTTCCACGAGTAATAGTCCATTTGCAAGCAGAATGTTATATTTGACTATAACAATTAATCGATTGAGAGCCGATAGAATGATCCCTCATAGCCTGGGTACGTGCTCTATATATTCAATTTCACCCAAGTTAAGTACCCGCAGAAAGAATTTACAAAATGATGAGAGATTAGATTATACATTAAGTAGGGAAAAAACCCATCTTAGGGCTAATAAAAGTGGCTGATAGTCAAGAACTTTCCTGATCCAAAGGCTATGCTTGCTACTAAAACACTGAGATCAACACACATCTCTGATATAGTAAAACTTGGTCATCAAAGTTTGTAGCGTTTACTATCAAAATATTAACCATTTAACTCTCGAAGTTATTAGTCATAAGTTGCAACTGAAATAAGTTGACTCTGAATGAGTACCAGCAAATATGGGAGTGGCGTATTTACTTAAAAATCCATAAATAGGTCGCACATTTATGCTCAATTTACATGTTCTAAAAAATTTGCGCGCACTATATACAAAGATAAAACTTATTTTCCTCTGAATTTTTAAACATCTTAACGTCTGAAGATACCACGAAAAAACCCTTCACAAATCTTGTCACCTCGCGGCTATGCTTAATGTATACCTCAAAACATCATTCGCAGAAGTGAAATTATTAAATTGAGCAGCCTAAATATTGCGTATCCTTTAATAAAGATTGTTTTTTCCATCAAAATTAATCCTAACTTGACATAAATGTCGTCTTTATAATATATAAATCAGAATCACGTGATAATCACATGATATATAAATCACGTGATATTATCTGACCAGATTAGGTTAAAGCAAATTTTAATGAAGTAGGTTAAGCGAGTACTCGGATATAGATATCCTGGAATCGGAAATTCGGCAATGAGATCTACGCTTCTCGTCAGCGCCTCCAAACGGAGATTTACTTTGCCACTGTCCGGCTCGCTAACAATAGACGCTGGCTACCCAGTTTAATTATCGGCCGTTCATGCAATTTTTCTAGAACATCGCATTACGTTTTAGATCATTTTAGGTTCACATTACAATATAACCAGTAATATATATAATAAGTTTTAACGCTAGATTTAGAAATCAAGTGAACGCGAGTTTCTCCCTAGATTTACAAATCAAGTGAACCTGATAATCTGGCACAGGCGTAATAGCCTATCTAACAAAAGCGGGTTATGTGATTACGAGGATTCAATTCAGTATCGTAATTTTGAACATCCGGGCATTCCGAGATCGTCCAACATTTGCCAATTTACGACACACTAAAGAGGATATCCCATAGCAACGCAATGTTTACATTTTTCATGAAACTACGGCCATAAAAATTACTTGCGTCGACTAACCCCGCCAGGTATTAGAAAACATAAAATCTCGAGTAATTTTTATAAGATATTAAATAAAAGGTAAAAAGGTTTCATGGCCCATTGCTAGTAATGTTAAATTAGCCTGCAAAAACGCCGCCAATTGAAAGCGAACACCGAATCGCGAATTAATACGATGGTCTCGTCTTTATTGTAATACGACTGACATGACTGACTGATCATCATGAAGTAATTGCGAGTTTCATGTTAGTTGGTTAGTAACGGTCCTTAGAAGGACCACTCGCTTTTCTTCAGGGGATGATCGTGGTGTATCCTTGTGGTGTTCATCCGGTCCACCACGCCTGTTTGCACCACTGTCACATTCTTAATAGATCCAATAACTTCCCAACCGGTATATTACATAGTTATGTAGGATACCTTATGTAGGATTCGATCCAAACCGGTATGTAGTATACCTTATGTAGGAAAGAATGACGCTCGGAAATACGTACCTAGTCAAAACTCTTAATTGATCCACTAACTTCCCAACCGGTATGTTACATATGTTATGTAGGATACCTTTCGTAGGAGATGTTCCAAACCGGTATATAGTATACCTTTCGTAGGAACGGAGCCTCGTGGCTAAAATAGGATCAGAGTTATTGACTTCACCTGGCTTGTAATGTGAAGCTGGCGCCATTTTCTTTCAACTTGGTCACAACGAACTTTCTGCTCATATTCACGTAAATTATAACCATTTTACATAAGTACTATGACTTATTCAACAAAGACCACTTGTACTGTGGTATTCATGAAAAGCAAATGTGGATGTAGCTCCACAAGATTATGGAATGAATAGGATTTGTTGAGATAAAAGTTAGGTGTTTCCCGTAATACAGAAAATTAATTAATGAAGGCTTGGACTCGGTCGCATGCATAGTAGCATAAGTGCGCATGCTCACAGACTCGTTTATATGTTCTCTATAGGAATAGAGGAATCGGTTCCCTAGAGCAATGACTGCTTTAGAGTTAAAGAGATACTATCAAGACTACCCAATGGAGGGATGTATCTCTGCTAAACTTGTTTCAAGGGAACCTACACCATGGGAATGAATAGGTTAAAATTTTCTGAGATATCTAAGTCAGGTGACTTTTAGCAAACAGTGAATTGAGTGGCTTAGTATTTTTGTTGTGTTACAAAACTGTTTGATCACAAAACATTGTCAGAATTAATGGTATATGAAATGAGACTCATTACCTCACAGTGCATGCGTGGGTTCGTTCATTCATATGTCTATGTGTACGTCCGTCCGTGCATGCGTATGTGTGTGCACGTGCGTATGTCTGTGTGTGCGCCAACATAAGACCTCACAAGTAGTAAGAATATAGTAGAAAGTTGTGAATGCCAGAATTTTACCATCGAATGTTGGCAGCTCCTCATGGCTTAGCGATTTGAATCATATTGACCAAAACACAAAAAAAATCTGAGTTTTGAAATATTGGTGTTAATTGTTTTGAGAGTAATTTGACTAAGATCTGTTATTGTTGTTTGTATTTTCCTGTCCAATTAGTTTCAAGATTGAACTGCATGATTTGCCTTGAAATTGAAAGTTGGGGAATCAGTGCTCTAAGTGTTAACGCTTTGCTGTAATACAAGATGCATGCAATTAATTATGACACTTATAATCTGCTTCAAGCTGTTAAATTGGCAATTAATGTTTGAAAGAAAGCAATTATTAACTATATTTACCACTTTAATGGCCAAGCCTGTCAAAAATCATGTAAACCAGGATTTTGAGGAATGTCCATTTGCGGGCAAGAGAAGAGTATTTTTTGAAAATTTACCACTAGAATGACTGGCTATTGGTAAATTTTCAAAAATATGCTTCTCATGTCCTGTAAATGGTCATAGGTGAAGCAAAAATTTAGGTTTTCTTGACTAATCTTGACCGTTAGACCAGAAAGATCAGAAGCAACAAAATCTCTAATGTGCATAGAAACAGTCTGTTCAGTACCCTGTGTTTAGTTTTTGTGGAAGGCATCGCTGCTCGGTGGTTGTATGCAGTCAAATTATTTTCAAAATATTGAACAGTGTTCATATGTTTGGCAATGTTTTGAAGTGGAATTTTAGTAAGAAATAGTCATCAGCAATTTTACTGTGAGACAGATCTGTAATAGTGGCTGACATCGTTCAGTAATATTATGGAAGAAATGGCATTCTGATAATCTAACACCTTCAGATTTAACCACTTAATGGTCAAAATTTATCAAGAAAATCTTCATTGTTGTCAAATTATTTAAATTTATCGCTGGAATGACTAGCTCGGTCATCAAGCCAGGCGTTCCAGTGATACATTTTTAGAAAATATTCGTCTGTTGGCTTCACGTGGCAAATTGGCATTCTTCAGGACCATTGCAGAGGCTGATTTTGGCTGACTTGGCCATCATGGTTAAGTATTAGAAGTAGATCTTGACAGGCTCAATGGCTTCATTGATGGGCTAGTATTCATTATTCCTTTCCTTGTGTCAGGGTAATCAGTGTTCAGTCAAATGTCAACGCATTCAAAGACATGCTAAAGTAAGATTGATCTAGACTCTTTAAGCATTGTATTGTTAGCCCTTTATCTCTTTAATGGTCAAGACAGCTAAAAATGGCTTCTGCAATGGTCTTGAGAAATGTCCATAATTACAGGTCAAGGGAAGATGATTGTTGAAAATTTACAACTGGATTGGCTGGCTCGATAACCGAGCCAGCCATTCCAGTGGTAAATTTTCAAAAATAAACTTTTCTTGACCGACAAATGGACATTCATCTAGTCAAAAGTTGTTATTTTCTTGAGTAATCTTGACCATCAAGCGGTTAAAATATGCACCGGCGTTGAAAGCTTGATCGTCCAAAAAAATAGCCAGTCATTCCAGTGATAAATTTTCAAAACAATCTCTTGGTCTGTAAATAGAAAATTAAAATTTCTTTGAACAACTTTGAGGGTCATAACATTAATAGCCGTTATGCCAAAGCTATAATATACTTATGCAAGCTTGCGTAACCTGTTGAAGTTGGGTTGGGGACTGGTGTGGAACAGTTGTTCCTTCTGACCTTAGATCCAGATTTTTCAGTGGATTATATATTCCTATGAAGTTGTGTATAACATTGCTGATATTTATGGGTTTGAGATGGTTAGTCTAACAGTCTGTGACAACTTCTTCAATGAAGTGGTCACACAGGACTGATAATTCAGGCTTTATGTATAATCATCAATCACCATTAGAGAGATTATACATTCTGCATCTGGGATTATTTTAACCCTTTAAGCCTCGAATTTGTTCAAGAAAATTTAAATTTTCTCATAGAAAATGTTCATTTGCAGACTAAGAGAAAACTATTTTTGAAGATTTACCATTGGAATAACTGACTCAGTTATCGAGCCAGCCATTCCAGTGGTAAATTTTCAAAAATAGTTTTGTCTTGGTCTGCAAATGGGCATATCTGAAGACCACTGCTGAAGCGATTTTTGGCTGATATAAATGGTAAAAGTTTAAGACAGCTTAAATTTAACCCCATTCCAAGGGTAGATAACTCATATTAACTCTATAATAGTCAGGACATGCAAAAACATCCTCTGCAATTACGTCTTGAGGACTGTCCATTTGCAGCCCAAGGAAGACTATTTCTGAAAGTTTGTCACAGGAATGACTAACTCGATGACGGGGGGGGGGGGCAGTCATTCTAGTGATCAATTTCTATCAAACTTGACAGAAAGCATCCTGTGGTCATAAATAAACAACACTGTTTAAACAATGCTAATTGGTCAATTTTCTCAGCGTCCATCTTGAATCTTATTTTGTATTTGGAACCTTTAACCCTTTAACACTCATATCAGCCAAAAGAAGACTATTTTTGAAAATTTACCACTGGAATGACTGGCTCGATAACCGAGCCAGTCATTCCAGTTGTAAATTTTCAAAAATTGTCTACTCTTGGTCTACAAATTGACATTTTCTATGAGAAAATTAAAATTTTCTTTAAAAAAATTTAAGGGTTAAAGGGTTAACCGCCTGCCATCTGAATTGCTGCAGATTAGATTTTCCATGTGTTTTATCTCTGGATAAGCTGGAAATTTTGAAAACTCTTTGACTAAGCCACCGATAACTCATTGTTTTCAAACTGTTCAGCAGGTCCAGAGTTATTGCCAATTGAAATTAGTTTCTGGTGGGTTGCAGCAGTTAAACAGACGACGATCGCTGAAACCGCTTGGCCGGTTGACATGAGCTAAACAAATTGGTCAATTTTTATGTCAGCTATTTTGATTGACTTAGTTCTCACAAAACAAGGTCTCTGGCACCGCGGATGGTATCGGGCCAAAATGTTGTAAAATAATATGATTTGGGCCATTCAAGTATGTTCAAGAGCAGTCGATATGTAAAAAATATATAGGTATTGCTGGCTGCTGACAATGAATGTGATATGTTTGGATCAGATCGATTGATCACGTTGTTCAAATGAAGCTGATTGTTCAAAGTAATCCATTAATGCAGGAGCAAGGGAGGTGGTGGGTGGGGGCCCAGGCAGAGCCCTCCATCCCACCCAATATGAGCAGGTAAAGCAAAACGTACAAGAGTCGTTTGGGCGAAACAAGAGAAAAAACATAGATTTATTCACATTAGCAACCCCTGGGAGACATGGTCCCAGGTACAGATTAGAACAGCAATATATTACATGACAAAACTGGAATCTATGGTCATCCCTGTATTTACTAAACTAAATCATATATTACGAACTATATTATATTACAACAAACAATTTAATATGTTATAAACAAGATTAAATATATACTATGCAATACACAACCGATATGATACACCCTTCAGAGGGTGATACACCAATGTAAGGATACGCACAGGGAGGGAGGGATGGGAGAATTAAATTTACGTACTGAAGAGATATGGCTAGAGAAGTGAATGGCAGATTGCTGGCTTTGACAGCCGGACAGTGGTTTAAGAATGACGATAATCAATTCCCATTAGTCACCTTTTCCAACCCTGGGCACGTGTGTGTAGGGCATGGTTAACCATACGAAAGGTTGGGATTGGCTCTGGGAACTGCGCACATTAACTGAGATTGAGTGCAGACGAGATGGCAGGAGTCCAGCAGCAGCCACATAGGTGTGTCCAAGGACCAAGTGACATGTATTTACAAGAGAAGACACCGACAAAACACTGGGTGGTTACTGGGTGGTTATTTCCTGCTTTGGTGTATTCAGGGATTAACAGAGACGGATGTGAAACCAGCCTGGGCCAAAGACTCTTTCCCCCCCCCCCTCTCCTGCATTAATACCATATTAATGATATTAATATTCCCTTGGCCATCTTGGATTTTGTGCTATTTTTTGTTGCGACTTGCAACTCATATAAGTTGATCCGTCTGTTGGTCTGGTAGTCAACAATTATTTACGTATGCCATAATTTATCACCGGAATAGATAGTTTGAGTTGATTTTAATATTCTTTTTAATGTTTCTTGTCAAATTTTTCACACTTTAACTTAGATTTCTATACTTCGTACTGAAAAGTCTGTATTTGCAGTCAAAATTATGAAAAATAAACTTTGCTGACTGGCTGCTGAGTTTTTGCAGACGACATATTTCAAGGGCTCTATCTCTGGACCTGCTAAATATTTTGAAAACAATTTGACTAAAAGTTGTTGGTGGCTAGGCCACCAACAACTTTTAGTCAAATTGTTTTCAAAATATTCAGAAAGTCAAGGGTTTTTGCTCGTTGAAATTATTGTTTGATGACTTGGAGCAGTGAGACAGTTAATAATGTCTTGTGTTTCTCGTTTAAATACAGCATGTTAGTGATACAATTCCTTTGGGCCTGTTTTTTTAACATATGCTTAATATTTGTATTATGTACTAAAAATTGTCTACGGCCATTTATTTCCGTAATGTGAATCTTTCATGAAAAAAATGCTTTAAAAGTAGATAAATAAAAAATTATTTATCAAATCTTCTTTAATCCTCAGATACTTTTGTATTCATGAAAGACAGAGAGAAGAGAAATTGATTCCTTAATCTGTGATTACGCATTGCTCATGTCAAGGTAAGAACATAGACGTCTGTTTATAGACCAAGACAAAAGGTTGTTTTTTTTAATTTACCACTGGAATAACTGGTTCAATCACCGATCCAGTTATTTCAGTGGTAAATTTTTAAAAATTCCCTTGCCTTGCAAACAGACATTAACTAAGAAGATTTTTATTATAGTTTTATCAATCCTGAACATTAAAACACTCATATCAGCCAAAAACAGCATCTGTAGTGGTGTTAAGAAATGCCCATTTGAGGACTAAGAGAAGACTATTTTTGAAAATTTACCACTGGAATCACTAGCTCGATAACCGAGCCAGTCATTTCAGTGGTAAATTTTCAAAAATGGTCCTCTCTTGGTCTGCAAATGAACATTTTCTTTGAGAAAATTTTAATTTTCTTGAACAAATACGAGAGTTAGAGGGTTTTAAATTTTCCAGCGGGAGCTGTCCAATGATATGGAGAATTTAAACACAAAGGTGAACATACTATAGATACTATACTGAAGGGAGATAACTCTTCCAATCTATAAATAGTCATGCGAGTAGAAAAAATGAATTTGTTTATAAGTTCACTGACTTTTTGCAGACCCAGTCATAGCAGTGAAAAGTGGTCAAAAGTTATTGCGTGTAAATAATTATTTCCTGCTCCCAAGAGTTATCTCCCATGGCATGTTTGAGTTGTTATCTGTTCCACAGACTCAGTGTCCTTCTGTTGGAGTCTGTAAATGCTGGTTGTGGCGATGGCCATGATCGACTGATGATTAAAAGATGTCGGCCCTTCACATCCATTCACACAGCAGCCAATGGGATATCTGATTCTCTCACGTTAATATTGCGATGTCAGATGCCATATTACATGACATTTTATTTTCAGGGTTTCAAATAGCTTCCAACACTCATAAAAAGTGGGCGGGGCTTAGCTAGAAATGGATCCTCTATCAGTTAGTGAGCCAAAAATAAAGTCAATTGTGACCATAAAAGCAATGGAATAAAGACAAATAGGATATCATGTACTTTTATTATATTTAAGGCCCTTTAACCATTTCATGACGAAGCCGGCCAAAATCGGCCTCTGCAGTAGTCTTGAGGAATTTCCATTTGCAGGCCAAGGGAATAATATTTTTGAAAATTTCCCATGAATTACTGGCTTGATAATTGAGCCAGTAATTGCTGTGGGAAATTAAAAAAAAAAGTTTTTGCCTGGCCTGCAAATGGGTATTCCATAAGCAAATATTTGGATTTTCTTAACAAACCTTGGTCAATAAAGTGTTAAACACTACAGTGCATAAAATCATTCAAAATCTATTTGCAACCATCTAGGAATGTCCAGATCCCTGTGTAGGGCCTACCTAGTCTAAATAAATGGCCATCACTTTGTCTGGCAGAATAGGTGGTGTGCCTAAATTAGCTATGTCTAAAACTCTGTTATATCATTTACTGATTGTTTCTCAGCACAATTATCACAATATATGGTTATATAATCGTATCACTTTGATTAATTGTCACTGTAGCTCATTAACAGTGAAAAGTGTGACAGCTGCAGTAGATGGCATGGATAATTGGTGTACTTGTATATAATTGGTCAGATTACTGTCATCGAGTACAAGGTGGACAGACTGAACCCATTACATACAATTTCCAAAAGAATAATTTGTTTCTATTAAGGCCATGATTGGTCAAGAGATTGGCTGCTTAGTGAGCGTCATTTTGCAGACCACGCGGTAAACATTTTTGAAAATGTACCACTGGACTGACTGTATTATCAATCGGGACAGCCATTCAGGCGGGAAGTTTTCTTGATCTGTAAATGGGCGTGTCTTAACATTTTAACCCTTTAATTTATTCAAGAAAATTTAAATTTTCGCATAGAAAATGTGTTTGCAGACCAAGAGGGACTATTTTTTTTAATTTACCACTTGAATGACTGGCTCGGTTATCGAGCCAGTCATTCCAGTGGTAAATTAAAAAAATCTCTTGATCTGCAAATGGACATTTTGCGAGACAACTGCAGAAGGCGTTTTTGGATGATATGAGTGGTAAAGGGTTAAGACCGCTAGAGAAGCAATTTTACGTTAAAAGTTTTAAGTATCGAATCTGGAAATATACTCACTGTTTTTACAACAGTTTGATGGAATATTGTTGCTGCCTTAGAGCTTATTCAGTTCTCTTGATTTCAGAGTAATTACCCTCACCCTGTAAGAGTGAGATGGATATTGCTTTCAGGCCTGGGTGCCTGCTTCCCTGCCAGCCTGCCCACCCACCTGTCTGCCTGCTTCCCTGCCTCCCTTCCTGCCCATCTGCCTGCCTGCGTGCCTGCCTGCCTGCCTATGTAAAAAAACAAACAGATCCGATTTGGCTCAACTTTTAACACCCAAAAGGTTTTTGCCATAGCTATGATTTCCAGAGTTGGTTTGTAATCTGCATTTAAGAACCTAAATCTGGATCAAGAATATCATGCTAATCTGAAAATCATATCCCAGTTGTCTTATCAGATGTGAAATTGTATTTTCTACTCGGGTTGCCATTGTGGTTGCTCATGTTTTTTTCTGAAAATTAATATCATATTCTAACAATAGATTTAGCTACAGGCTATCTCAAATGTAAGTCATTTCCATTCACGCAAGCATTTAACCCTTTGACACTCAAATTTGTTGAAGAAAATTTACATTTTCTCATAGAAAATGTCCATTTACAGACCACGAGAAGACTATTTTTGAAAATCACCACTGGAATGAGTGGCTTGGTTATCGAGCCAGTCATTCCACTGTTAAATTTTCAAAAATAGTGTTCTCTTGGTCTACAAATGAACGTTTCTCAAGATCACTGCAGAAGCCATTTTTGGCTGATGTGAGGTTTAAAGGGTTAAGCCTTGAATTTGTTCAAGAAAATTAATTTGCAGACCAAGAGAAGACTATTTAAAAAAGTTTAGTACTGGAATGACTGGCTCAGTTATTCCAGTGGTAAATTTTCAAAAATAGTCTTGAACGCTCTTGGTTTGAAAATTGACATTTCCCAAGACCACTGTAGAAGTCGTTTTTGGCTGATATAAGTGTTAACGGGTTAGGTGGTTCTATAGGAGTTTAGTCATTATAGTTCTTACATTACACCCGGCCCATTCCCAATGGGCCTTTCCATTTTTAGCTATGCCCCGCCCATCACTAGCTAAGCTCCACCCACACCTCGCCGTGTTGGGATTGATCGATCCCCAAATGCTCTAGCTATCAATTTCCGGAAAACTATACAGGGAAGCTGTTGAATATTTTGTAACTAATTTGACTGGGTGCTGTTGCTGCCTATGGCAGCAACAGCGCCCAGTCAAATTAGTTTCAAACTATTCAACAGAATATTTATTAAATAGTAAAAGTACAACAACGCATAGACTGTCTTCAAATATGCGTTCGTGACATACTTATCGACGTCATTCATTATGATGTCATTGTACACACCACGCTGTTCATTATGACGTCATATAATGGGTGGGCACTCTGTAAAGGTGAATTGGCTATTTTGCATGAGATACGAATGTTGTACTACAGGGATATCTGTGTATATTTTTATAGCAAAATGTAATAACTACATAGAGTCTCCAAATAGGCAGTTGAGATACCCAAATGAAGTCTTCTACACTGCTAGCATTAAAATTTCTATCTGTGTCCATTGTGTGGGGTTTGTAGATAATTTTGTGCCATTCTGGTGCCTTCTCCACGTGTTCGAGACTGACTCCGCTGGATCTGGACTTGTATGCTCCTCCTATAGCGTGTGCCATTTCTGTGGTGCCTGACTTAATTGAAATGGTGTTATATTTATAAGTCTTATCTTCCATGCTTGTATTGGTTAGTAGTGGAGCGGTTGTACTCTGATATTCAGGTCTTGGAAGACCTAAAAAAATCTATATATTGTTGTCCACAAACTTAGCCGTTCAGAACATAAGCTACATTATGTGTTTGACAATTGCCAATAATATCCATTATGAACGTGAGACGTTGGTACTCTTAAATGGTCTACATTTTTTCAAACCACCGCTATGTAGCAGTTTATTGTATGGAATAGAAGCAGGATATTCCGGTGGATGTGTGTGGTGAATCCAGGGTATGAACTCCAGTGGTTGTCTAGGGGCCTTTTGACAGTTTATAACTCTGTGGCATCTTGTACACGAAAGGACTCAGTCAGTCTACTACATTTATATCCCTTAGATCCTCCTTGAGATGTATATGAAGCTTGTTTCACACCCGTATTGTATATAGCAATGTGTGCATGTATGTTTTCACCTTACAGTTGTATCTTAAGCCTGTTTGAGCACTCTTGAACTGACATGCCTCTTGTCAATTTTGTGACAAAAGAAATGATTCTTCTTGCTGGAAAGATCAATGGGATTTTTTATGGTCTCCTTGGTAGGCTAAGGTGGCTGGATGTTGTATGGTCTTTCCTGGAATGGCCATAGGCCTTTTCAAAAGTTTTCATCTGTGGGCATTTGTTAGCTACTCATTTACTTGATTCTGGCCCTATGTTATTCGGGCATATGCAGTGAAATATGTTGTATATCTATAAATATGCAGGCCATAGATTCCTCTAAGTCAGTGGGCCCATCTAGCCAAATACAAATCAGGGTTCCATCAATGCATTGCTCTATTATTAATGTCAATATTTAGGTACACTGATAACCACTTACTATAGAAAGGTAATGCACCCTTTACCAGTGTGCCAAAGTGTTGTGCTATTCATTCCCCCACCCCACCCCACCCCACCCCACCCCACCCAACCCCCTTAAAGGATCTAACATGAAAGAGGATTTTCAGATGTTGGCTGTGATCCAGATTAAAAAACTAGATATGAATGGGATCAAATTCCAGCTCTATATATATTTTGAAACCTGCTGATCTGATTTGCCTCAAATTTTAACAGGAACGTGTATGATTGGCCATACACCATGAATTGCACTTTATTCCTGATCCAATATATCCAGAAAGTAAAAAATGTGAGAGAACATTACAATGTGCAAAAAAACTGGATGGCCTGTGTTTGCGCTGTCTTGATTGCTCTTGTTGAAGATGTTATTTTCATTGACAATATTAGCTAAATACACGCTATACTCAAATCAATACTCATTTAATTATTTAGAAAGAATTCAACTTAAAGATATTGCATCCCTGTGCAGTAACAATGTTGAGTTCTGGTGAGTCAAGATCTTGTCAAAATAATCACCATGTGCCATAAGCCTTTTACCTGTATGCCTGCTGAGTTTCTGCAGACTACATTTTCCCACTGGATATTCTGAATATATATATATATTTTTTAACTTGACTGAAAAACTTGTGTGGTGGCTTGGGGCTGTCAGACATAATCCTCAAATTTGTGTTTATTTGAAAAAATTTTAATTCAATTATTGAGTCATGAGGCTTGGTTTTCGAGCCAGTCATTCCGCTGGTAAATTTTCAAACCTAGTTTTCACTTGGTCTGCAAATGGACATTTCTCAAGAGCTAACGGCGGAAGCAATCTTTTGTGTTGCAGGGTTAACCCTTTAACATTCATATCAGCCAAAAACGGCTTCTGCAGTGGTCTTGAGAAATGTCCATTTGCAGACCAAGCAAAGACTATTTTTGAAAATTTACCGTTGGAATGACTGGCTCGATAACCGAGCCAGCCATTCCAGCTGTAAATTTTCAAAAATAGTCTTCTCTTGGTCTGCAAATGGATATTTTCTATGAGAAAATTGAAATTGTCATGAAAGAATTCGAGGGTTAAAGGGTTAATGTTTGTGTCCTTGCTGATTGCGCTATGTAGGTCAGTGGTCTCCCAGACACATACAGATTACAAAATATGTAACATGAATCAATGTCTGCCAAACGTTATTGTGCATGCATGTTTTCATCGTTTACCAATGCTATCCGTTACTTATCCAATTGTTATCTATACATGTGTTAGGAACTTCAAGATTGCGTTAGATCCCTAATCTATGCCATTCACTTAATTGTTATTGAACACAGTATTTCATACAGTATGTACGCTGATCGAGCCCAGGCTTAACCTATCACAAACGTTAGTGAATGTTTGCTCATTCTTAGTTAGTCTGCAGCTTCTACAGGTAAATCAGTATTGATATGCCGTCATTGTTTTCATCGTGGGAGCTATATCTAATGAGTCTCTAGCACCTGAAATGGTATCGATCAGCTATATAGTCACTGATAACTGTGATGATTATCTTAAATACATGTGAAATATCATCCGTGTGTAGTTAAGCTAATGATTAGATCTAGCGAGGTGTTGTGGTCAGTATTATCATCATCATCACAATCATGATGATTTTATAGTCGGCGTCTACACGTCATCTAGAGCATCATCATCCATCATCATCATCATCATCATCATCATCATCATCAGATTTATCATAAACTATAGATAGATAGACTGGATCAACAACTTTTGTGGACTTGAAATTAACCCTTTAATGGTCAAATTGGGTCAAGAATATTTAAATATCTGCCTATTGAATGTCCATTTGCAGGCCAAGAGAGTATAATTTTTGAAAATTTCTGTTATCGAGTCAGTTATTCCAGTGGTAAAATTTAAACAAAAAATTATCTTGGCCTGTAAATGGACATTCCACAAGACCATAGCAGAGGCCAGTTTTCCCTGCGGCCTGCATATTCAAATGATGGTGTGTATAGAAGCTATCATGATTCCTAGGCATATATTGTTTCAATCCATTCCTGTTCATGGGATGGTCAGTAAACAAGATCATTATTCCTAGACAGCTATGATGTTTCACATCATATATCTGGCTCACCCTTGCATCTGCCTTGGATATTGGAGCGCAGTGACTCTTCATGTAACATGATTTTCTTAATTAGATCCATCGATCGCATTGTTAGAATAATATCTTGTGCACAACTGAATAGTTAACTAACATCTTCTTGCATTAACTCATGTGCTTCAGACGATTGATGTCTAGAGACGACGATGTAAAGCGATGTCATTCAGTCCATCATGTCTAGTGGTGTCACTGACGTCAGCGAGGAAGTGTGTTAATTTATGCTGCATCTGTTCATGCATATGATGTGTTGGTGTGATTCTTACAAATATACATCTATATCCATTTATCCTTTAAAAGTTAAAATGTCACTCAAGTATACGTCGTTATAATCGATGATGTCACATGTCGACTAACGTCACAATTTTAACTCTGTCATGAAGGTTGAAAAGTCTGTCAAATGTACAAATTATTTGCCTTTGATAAATTTACAATTTGGAAAAAAACATTTTGCTGAATATTTTTAAAACTAATTTGACTGGGCACTGCTGTGGCTATAGGCACAATGCCCAGTCAAATTAGTTTCAAAGCATTCCACATTTTACCTCTATAGTTACCTTGAAATTGGGATTGTGGGAAGTCAGAATTCAAAGTGTATAAATTGATTCCAACATGTGGAAAACAGCGAGTGGAGAAATGGGCGTGCATAATTAGAAATGGGCGTGGCATAGTTAGAAATGGGTATGGTATAGTTGGAAATGGGCGTGGCATAGTTAGAAATGGGCATGTATAGTTAAAAATGGGCGTGGCATAGTTAGAAATAGGCATGGTACAGTTAGAAATGGGCGTGGAATAGAAATGGGCGTGACATAGTTAATTATTTTATTTTATTTGACAATTTCAAATTTCAACATCAGAGTGGTAAGGGTTAAGGTTCCTAATTATCCTTTGCTTGGACTAAAAATGTACATTTCTTGATGCCACGACAGAAGCCAGATTTGACCAGCCAAAAATGGCTTCTATAGTGGTTTAATTGAGGAACGTTATTTGCAGGCTATAAGAAAAGACTGAAAATTTATCAATCCAATATGGCTACCAGGCAGCTATTTTGAAAATCTAAATCTATGTAATTTTCACCAAATTGACTCATTTAAAGCTTTGGAAATTAATCTATTTGGTAATATGACATGTGGTGTATTCTTGTTGAAATTATGCTGGCCATGAAATGAAATATGGCCATCTGGGGTGCTGGACATCTTGAATATCGGATTACATGCAATATTACAAGTACTTTCAATAAATTTAAGCAATTAATGGAGGAATACAGTTTATCCATCAATCATCTGACGTCATAATCATCTACGTGACATGTAGCTGACATCATAATCAATTTATATGAATGACTCAATTTAGTCCATCTTAAATGCTTAATAGTCTGTCAGGTTGTGGTCAGACTATGTCTATACTATTTAATACATATTCTGTTGAATATTTTGAAACTAATTTGACTGGACGCTGTTGCTGGCCAATAGGCAGCAACAGCACCCAGTCAAATTAGTTTCAAAATATTCAACAGCTTACTTGTATAATTTTCTGGAAATTGAGATTCAGAGAATGCATGGATTGATTGATCCCAACACAAGCAAAGTGTGGTTGGGGTTTAGCTAGAGATGGGCGGGGCAAAGCTGAAACTGGGCTCCTCCATTAATTAACAAATCAAATGAGCATCCAGGTATTGAGAGGAACGCATATGATGGAATTTTAACCCTTTAACCACCAAATTTATTCATGAAAATCTCAATTTTTTTCATAAAAATTTTAATTTGCACACCAAGAGAAGACTATTTTTGAAACGCTATCACTGGAATGACTGGCTCAGTTTTCGAATCAGTCATTCCAGTGATAAATTTTCAGAGATAGTCTTCGCTTGGTCTACAAATGGACATTTCCCAAGACCACTCCATAAGCCATTTTTAGCCATTTTGAGTGTTAAAGGGTTAAGGACATCCACATTTTTGTAGGTTTTTTTCTTGTCCAGGAGAATATTATGGCCTTTTGGTCACTAAATATTTTCATCCCATATCACTCCATTATTGATCGTCAGGGTTACCTACCTTGGCTCTTATGAACAACGGGATGGTTTAACCCTCTAATTGTCAAGCTGACCACAAATGCCTTCTACAGTGGTCTTGAGGAATGTTCATTTGCAGGCCAAGAGAAGACTACTTTTTGAAAATTTACCACTTGAATGACTGGCTCGATAACTGAGTCAGTCATTTCAGATATAAATTTTCAAAAAGTGGCTTGCAAATGGACATTTACTAAGCACCAATTGTGATTTTCTTGACCAATCTTGACAATGGACCGTACAATTTTTAGCTATGCCCCGCCCATCACTAGCTAAGCTCCACCCACACCTCGCCGGGTTTGGATTGATCGATCCCCGAATGCCCTAGCTATCAATTTCCTGAAAACTATTCAGGGAAGCTGTTGAATATTTTGTAACTAATTAGACTGGGTGCTGTTGCTGCCATAGGCAGCAACAGCGCCCAGTCAAATTAGTTTCAAAATATTCAACAGAATATTTATTAAATAGTAAAAGCAAACAATTTGTACAACAGCCCATAGACCGTCATCAAATATGCGTTCGTGACGTACTTATCGACGTCATTCACATTGTACACACCATGATGGGTGGGTACTCTGGAAAGGTGAATTAAATGGTTAATCGGGATTAATATCTACATGAATTAGATATGATCCTTTAATTGTGATTGTAAAATCAATAGACATTTTCCCTGTACTCAGCTTATTGGAAATTCTGCTTTCATGAAGCAAGAAGTAATATGTATGTATTATATTGTAATAGTTTATGAGACTACCACTTAATGTAATTGATTAAATACTCTCTTTTATGTGCACATGTGCAGGTGGGTGCATGTATACATACGTGTATGTTTGTGTATGTGTATTATGGTGCGTGTATATTCTAAGCGTACATGTGTATACCTGTGTGTGCATATATATAACGCATGTATACCTACATGCATGAGTGAGTACACGCATGTCTGCTCTTGTATGTGTCTTTGCACATGTGTATGGATTCGGATGCCAAATCTGCATTTCAATGCACTGTTCAGTGAAATATCCTACATCGTGTGTCTGCGGTTCCCGTGATATGAATACAGTATATTTGTCCTATTTTATTTACTTCAGAAAATCCAGTTATTATATTGTCTCTGGTGCATGATATTTATTTCCTCACCCATTGCTGGTGCATCTGATCTGGGTGTGTCTAGATACGGACAGGAATCATGCTTGTCACAGACTCATACTTTTATCCACAAGAACAGACAAAGAAGAATCAGAGAGAACTCTATTGTGTGTAATGGATAATTCTCTCTTTACTTATAATATTGCTATGTATCTGTGAGTGCGTGTGTCCAGTTATACAACAGTAAGTGATAGCATTGCAGTCTTATTTCTCGCTGTGTATTATAACACTGCAAGTTCATTATCAGCGACTGCTAGAACGAGGAATATCCAGGGGAAAAAACACTTTCTTACCTGCCAGGTGAGTATATATGAGATAGTATTTAAATTTTGTATTTACATTTAAACCTTTAACACTCAAGCTAGTCAAAAACAACGGATTCTCCAATAGCCTTCAGAACTGTCAATTTTTTAACAAGAGAAGTCTATTTTTAAAATTTAACCACTGGAATGACTGGCTCGATGACCGAGCCAGTCATTCCAGTAGTAAAGTTTAAAAAATAGGTTTCTCTTGTTCAGATAATGGACATTTTATATGAGACTGAAATTTAAAAAAATTAATTTGATGGTTAAAGTGTTAAAAGTATATTAAACGTACTTAGGAAAATGATTTATTGTGCTATGTATGCGATCACTTGTCTAATCACTTGTCTAATGTAGTGATCTAAATATAACATACTTCACAAGTGCCACATAGCACGTGTATGTGTGAAAGTCAAGGTATACAATAAAACCTCTTTTATATGACCATCCTTATGGCGCACACACAATTAGTCAGAACAGCGCGACTCTTAACCCTTTAACACTCACATCAGCCGAAAACGGCTTCTGCAGTTGTCTTGAGAAATGTCCATTTGCAGAGCAAGAGAAGACTATTTTTGAAAATTTACCACTGGAATGACTAGTTCGATAACCGAGCCATTCATTCCAGTGGTAAATTTTCAAATATAGTCTTCTCTTGGTCTGCAAATGGACATTTTCTATGAGAAAATTGAAATTTAAAAAAACGAATTTCAGGGTTAAAGGGTTAATATAAGTTACATGCTATAAGATCTGGTTTTCGGAGGGAAAAGATGGTGATTCTTTAAGACAGGTGGTCTTTGTCTTAAGGAACCACAAAAGGAGGATTGCCTATTCAGAGCGTGTGACTCCATAGATATGCCATGCTATAAGATCTGGTTTTCGGAGGCAAAAGATGGTGATTCTTTAAGACAGGTGGTCTTTGTCTTAAGGAACCACAAAAGGAGGATTGCCTATTCAGAGCGTGTGACTGCATAGATATGCCAAACTTCTGCTATAGGCAATTTTCCAAGATTTAATGGCATTTTCAATGAGCTTATATTATACTTGCTAATTTAACTAGAGATTTAGCAAACACTACTTGTAAAATTGATGGACAGTATTTAGGATTTAAAATTTGTCACGCTTTAATGCTCATGAAATTTTACATTTGTGCTTCTGAATGTCCATTTGCAGGCCATGTTTTTTTACCCACGCCACTAGACACAAGGGTTAATGCGAGCATGGAGTGATTCTTGGCCCTGTTCTTAAAATATCTTTCAATAATTATGTTTTTACTGGATGTATCTTCTGCAAGCTTGGGTGGAAGCTTGCCTGTAGGGTCCCGAAAATGTAGCCCAATTTTGGAGTCAAAAGCTAAAGCGCAACAGCTTTCAGTGACATTGTTTTCAAAATGGAAACATTTGACACATCTTTCAACTACTCTGCTTCTACTAGAGTGATGTTCTCCAAACTGGTGGATGTTTGTCCATGGGCTCCCGAATATGTGCCAATGTTTTTTTCAAAAGCTAAAACGCCACAGCAACAGCTTTCAGCGACATTGTTTCCAAAATAGACCCTGTTGATCTCATCGCAGCACGACTGAAAAATATATCACTGTATCACTAGAATTTCGGTCTCTAGTGCCATCGAGCCTGTTATTCGAGTTATAAACCTTTAAAATATATCTTTTCTTGGCCTCCTGGAAATGGATAGTCCTCATGAAGACTACAGAAGTCGTGTCTGACCGGCTTGGGTGTTTACCACGGACTAACCCTTTAGTGGTCAAGCCATACAAACAGACATTTGTAATCCTCCTAAGAAATGTTTACTTGCAAGCCAAGAGGAAACATTGTTTTTCTTTCATCTTACAACTAGAAGGACTGGCTCAATAACCGATTCCAGTGATTAATAAATAAAAAAAATACAGACTAATCCCATGGCCTGCAAATGGACATTCATTAAGTTATAATTTCACTGACCTAAGTTTTGGATATTAAGGGGTTTTAAGACAGCGGCCATTTTAACCACCCTTTTATTGTCCATGTGGATGGCATCATAGTCCGGTTTATCTGTACATATTTAAATCTTTAAAGTTTCATTCTTTTTCTTCTTCCCTCGCAAATTCTGTGTTCATGAGATTGATGTGTCTGTAACTGATTCCCTATCATCGTCCATAGAATGTTCTCCGGAGACAATAGAACAACAGGAAATTGCCATTAGCGTTGATCTCCAGCAATTATTATGAACAAGTGGCCTCTTATTGCAGGCGCTGCATGCTTATTATATTTCCCGCTATTACATCCTTCGAATAATACCTGCTTTAGAAGACTTCCGTGTGAGCGCTCGGAACATCACACAAACACACAATCTCAAATCGTGATAACCTTTCTCGGTGTGAATTCAGACAATTCACTGATGCGAGCTTGAATCAATAATGATTGTATAGTTATCGTGATCTAGTGCGGATGAAAAACGCTACTGAACATGGTTTCGTCCATATTTACATTATATGTAGCCATCCCATTCGATGTAGGCCTGTCTCAAAGCTTCCTGTTCTTTTATCATTTCAAGGTTTATTATGATGCGTTTTCTTCCAATTCATGTTAACCCTTTAACACTCAAGCCAGCCAAAAACGGCTTCTGCACTGCTCTTGAGAAGTGTTAATTTCCTGCATGAGACCAAGAGAAAACTAAATTTGAAAATTTACCACTGGAATGACTGGCTCGATAACGAGCCAGACATTCCAGTGATAAAGTTTCTCTTAGTCTGCAAATTGACATTGAGGGTTAATGGGTTGAGTAATGTATATCACACATTTTCTACATGTCATGTACATCTTGTCTAGTTCTTCCTATAGTTTTTTATGTCTGAGCACCTGAATCGCTAAGGAAAATACAAAAAATATTCAAAAACAACACACATGTATGCTAATGAAGCACAGCCTCTAATGGGAGGTCTCACAAGATAAATAATTTAACCCTGACCCCATTCACGTCAAAAGACTAATTGTTGCAGAGTTGTCAGAGCTCTGAACCACTGATGTACATTTTGGAATCAATGATAAGCATAGGTAACGCTACATACAGCATGCAGCAATGTTGAATGAACAAAATGAATACCAGTTATCTGTGAAATGGAATGGAAATGTTTGAAATCTGACATTTCTCCCAAGAAATTTCTTGACCTTTACATCAACATTGATTTAGATGTACAGATTTTGTCAAGAAGTATGTAAATGTTAGTTTTTCAATGAACATTTAATTCATCAAGGGCTTATCCGTTCTCAATAAAACTTTACAAATTTGTTCTATAGTATCCAGTCTGCATCATAATGAAAGTGATTTTCAAATTTCTTTCTCTATACTTCTACATGGACATGGTTAACCCTTTAACGCTTATATCAGCCAAGAAAGGCTTCTACAGTGGACTTGAGAAATGTAAATTTGCAGACCAAGAGAAGACAATTTTTTTTAATTTACCGAGTTATCGAGCCAGTCATTTCAGTGGTAAATTAAAAAAAATAGTCTTCTCTTGGTCTGCAAATTTACATTTTCTTTGAGTAAATTGAAATTTTCTTCAACTAATTCAAGGCTTAAAGGGATAAATGTTTTTCTATGGAACTGTACTTTAATTTGATTCATCAAGAACTTATTCAATCCCGATAAAATTATCAAGATTTACAATCATTTAATCCTGTCTCCTGAATAATCACAATGATTTTCAATTTTCTTCCTATATTTGCATGTGTCGTGTGCTTTTAGTTTATTTGGCACCATCAATTTGAAGATTGTTAAAGTTTTTCAATGTACATATAACTCATCACAGTCTTGTCAGATCTCAAGGAAACCGTACAGATTCGTTCTATGCCACCATTGAATGCAGTCTCCATCATAAGGAAACGGATTGTCACATTTTTTCCCATACTTTCACGTTGTTTGGGATTCGTTTATTTCTTGGGAATTTGTTTCCTTTTAAAGCAAGAATTATAAGAATGTTAAAGTTTTGCAATAAACATTTAATTCAAGGGCTTATGCAATTTTAATGAACCTTTACGGATTTGTTCTATGCAATGCTTGGATCCATTCTACATTATAATTTTAAAAATCTGTTTATTTCTTCATATTTTTGTGGATTTTGAATTTAAAGTATTTTGTTCATAATTTGCCTACAGTGTATGGTCATTTAATTCAACAACGTCCTTTGCTATATACATGGATTACTGGCAGGGATATATAAACATATATACATATAAACATATGTGATGTGGATGAGTACTGGCAGGGATATATAAACATATACATATAAACATGTGTGATGTGGATGAGTACTGGCAGGGATATATAAACATATATACATATAAACATGTGTGATGTGGATGAGTACTGGCAGGGATATATATATACATATAAACATGTGTGATGTGGATGAGTACTGGCAGGGATATCATAATCAACATATATACATATAAACATGTGTGATGTGGATGATTACTGGCAGGGATATATAAACATATATACATATAAACATGTGTGATGTGGATGAGTACTGGCAGGGATATATCAACATATATACATATAAACATGTGTGATGTGGATGAGTACTGGCAGGGATATATCAACATATATACATATAAACATGTGTGATGTGGATGAGTACTGGCGGGGATATATAAACATATATACATATAAACATGTGTGATGTGGATGAGTACTGACAGGGATATATAAACATATATACATATAAACATGTGTGATGTGGATGAGTACTGGCAGGGATTTATCAACATATATACATATAAACATGTGTGATGTGGATGAGTACTGGCAGGGATATATCAACATATATACATATAAACATGTGTGATGTGGATGAGTACTGGCGGGGATATATAAACATATATACATATAAACATGTGTGATGTGGATGATTACTGGCAGGGATATATAAACATATACATATAAACATGTGTGATGTGGATGAGTACTGGCAGGGATATATATACATATAAAAATTGGTGATGTGGATGAGTACTGACAGGGATATTATAATCAACATATATACATATAAACATGTGTGATGTGGATGATTACTGGCAGGGATATATAAACATATATACATATAAACATATGTGATGTGGATGAGTACTGGCAGGGATATATATACATAGAAACATGTGTGATGTGGATGAGTACTGGCAGGGATATATAAACATGTGTGATGTGGATGAGTACTGGCGGGGATATATAAACATATATACATATAAACATGTGTGATGTGGATGAGTACTGGCGGGGATATATAAACATATATACATATAAACAGGTGTGATGTGGATGAGTACTGGCAGGGATATATAAACATATAAACATGTGTGATGTGGATGGGTACTGGCAGGGATATATATATATATATATATATATAATATATATATATATATAAATAAATATAAACATGTGTGATGTGGATGATTACTGGCAGGGATATATAAACATATATATACACCTGTGCAAAAGTTAAGCACCACCCTATTTTTACGCACATGCGAGGGTATATTCATGTGCTATGAAGAAAGCAATAGCATAAACATGTATGTACCCATCCATCTTAGTGCAAGAGGTAATAATGCAACTAGAGGAATGCTGATTATGATGGTGGGGAAACACTGTATGTTTTTGTTTGAACTTGAAAACGAGGCCTGAATATGGTTACGTTGACACAACTGACAACTATTGCCCTACAGTTGACACACGTGGCTAGATTGTCATTAATGGTGTCTGAAAACGAAGTTTAACATCTGTGCACGAGTTTGAGACTGTCATTATTAATACCGGGTATATCCACCTTGTGCCTGGATGACGGCCTGGACACGACGTCTCATGCTGGTCACCAACCGACTGATACGCCATTGTGGTATTCGTTGCCATTCAAGATGGAGTGTGTCTGTTAATTCCTGTAGGTTCTGCACAGGAGGATCCCTCCTTCTCACCATGTTTCCCAGAATGTCACCCTGTTTCCCAGAATGTCCCAGATATGCTCAATAGGGTTCATGTCAGGGCTCCTTGCTGGCCATGGTAGGGTTTCGATGGCATTCTGGCGGAGGTATTCATGCACAGCTCTAGCACGATGTGGTCGGGCATTGTCATCCATGAATATAGGGTGGGTTCCAGGTGCATGATTTACAAAATGAGGGCCCACAACTCTATCCAGTATGGAATCTTGATATCTTTATCCATTTAGTGTTCCAGGTACAGTCAACAGATCCAGCTTACAATCACATGAGATGCACCCCCATATCATAACGGAACCTCCACCAAATGGAACTTCTTCCATGATGTTACGTTGGTCGTACGCCGTGCGTCTGGACCTCCATACACGAGTTCGACCATCTGTGGCATGAAGCAGGAACCGACTTTCATCGGACCAGTGTACCTGTCTCCAGGATCTCATGTTCCAGTGTCTTCTTTCATTGCACCACCTCAGACGCTCCTCTTTGTGGTGTGCAGTGAGGAGAGGACGTCTGACAGGTCTCCTAGCTTTCATGCCAGCAGCATACAGTCTCCTTTTGACGGTAGACATTGACACTCTATTGCGCGTTTCCCATTGCTGGCTGAGCACTCTGCTGTTGGTGAATGGAGATCTCCTAACAAGGCGTACTAGGGCTCGATCATCACGGGCAGTAGTCTTCTTCGGTCTTCCAGATCTAGGCCTGTCCTTCACCTCGTTAGTTTGCCCATGTTTTGCAATCAAACGACTGATTACAGTATGGTTAATGTTCAGCTGTCTGCCAATCTCTCTGCATGACATACCAGTGGTATGCATGCCTATGATTTGCCATTTCACACGATCACTTAACCTTCGTCTTGCCATAGCGGTTCACAATCAAGAGCTAATTCTCTCTGTACAAATAAACCACGGTCATGAACACAAAATTCCTAATCTTGTCGCCTAAATCTGTATGTAATGTTCTACACCTCAAACTGGACTTTTACATAACTGAACACGTGTGCTGTTTCCCGCCACGCACGGACATCAAGCGGCGTGAAGTCATGCATGCATGTGCATTTCGTACTTGGAATTATGTCAGCTGACGCGGGGACAAAAAGTATGGCATCCTAGTTGTACCATCATGTTTCTACGGTCTATTGTTTTTGCTGGTGCTTAACTTTTGCACAGGTGTATACATATAAACATGTGTGATGTGGATGATTACTGGCAGGGATATATAAACATATATACATATAAACATGTGTGATGTGGATGATTACTGGCAGGGATATATAAACATATACATATAAACATGTGTGATGTGGATGAGTACTAGCAGGGATATTATAATCAACATATATACATATAAACATGTGTGATGTGGATGAGTACTAGCAGGGATATATAAACATATATACATATAAACATGTGTGATGTGGATGAGTACTGGCAGGGATATATAAACATGTGTGATGTGGATGATTACTGGCAGGGATATATAAACATATATACATATAAACATGTGTGATGTGGATGATTACTGGCAGGGATATATAAACATGTGTGATGTGGATGAGTACTGGCGGGGATATATAAACATATATACATATAAACAGGAGCGATGTGGATGATTACGGGCAGGGATATATAAACATATAAACATGTGTGATGTTGATGGGTACTGGCAGGGATATATATATATATATATATATATATATATATATATATATATATATATATATATATATATATATATATATATATATATAAATAAATATAAACATGTGTGATGTGGATGAGTACTGGCAGGGATATATAAACATGTGTGATGTGGATGAGTACTAGCAGGGATATATAAACATATATACATATAAACATGTGTGATGTGGATGATTACTGGCAGGGATATATAAACATATAAACATGTGTGATGTGGATGGGTACTGGAAGGGATATATATATATATATATATATATATATATATATATATATATATATATATATAAATAAATATAAACATGTGTGATGTGGATGATTACTGGCAGGGATATATAAACATATATACATATAAACATGTGTGATGTGGATGATTACTGGCAGGGATATATAAACATATATACATATAAACATGTGTGATGTGGATGATTACTGGCAGGGATATATAAACATATATACATATAAACATGTGTGATGTGGATGATTACTGCCAGGGATATATAAACATATATACATATAAACATGTGTGATGTGGATGATTACTGGCAGGGATATATAAACATATATACATAAAAACATGTGTGATGTGGATGATTACTGGCAGGGATATATAAACATATATACATATAAACGTGTGATGTGGATGAGTACTGGCAGGGATATATAAACATATATACATATAAACATGTGTGATGTGGATGATTACTGGCAGGGATATATAAACATATATACATATAAACATGTGTGATGTGGATGATTACTGGCAGGGATATATAAACATATATACATATAAACATGTGTGATGTGGATGAGTACTGGCAAGGATATATAAACATATAAACATGTGTGATGTGGATGGTTACTGGCAGGGATATATAAACATGTGTGATGTGGATGAGTACTGGCGGGGATATATAAACATATATACATATAAACATGTGTGATGTGGATGATTACTGGCAGGGATATATAAACATGTGTGATGTGGATGATTACTGGCAGGGATATGTAAACATATGTACATATAAACATGTGTGATGTGGATGATTACTGGCAGGGTTATTATAATCAACATATATACATATAAACATGTGTGATGTGGATGAGTACTAGCAGGGATATATAAACATGTGTTATGTGGATGAGTACTAGCAGGGATATATAAACATGTGTGATGTGGATGAGTACTAGCAGGGATATATAAACATGTGTGATGTGGATGAGTACTGGCAGGGATATATAAACATATATACATATAAACATGTGTGATGTGGATGAGTACTGGCGGGGATATATAAACATATATACATATAAACATGTGTGATGTGGATGATTACTGGCAGGGATATATAAACATGTGTGATGTGGATGATTACTGGCAGGGATATATAAACATGTGTGATGTGGATGATTTGCTTATAATTAATCCTTTAACCCTCAAACCTCCCAAAATCTGCTGCAGTGGCCTTGAGAAAGTTCATTTGCAGACCAAGAGAAGACTATTTTTGAAAAGGGTGCTGGAATGACGGGCTCGATAACCGAGCCAGTCAATCCATTGGTAAATTTTCAAAAATAGTCTCTTGGTCTGCAAATGGACTTTTTCTATGAGAAAATTGAAATTATCTTAAACAAATTCAAGGGTTAAAAGGTTAAGACTTGCTTAGGCCAGTAGCGCTTTCACTGCAGATACAGTAGGTAAGTGGCCAGTAGCGCTTTCACTGCAGATACAGTAGGTAAGTGGTCAGTAGCGCTTTCACTGCAGATACAGTAGGTAAGTGGTCAGTAGCGCTTTCACTGCAGATACAGTAGGTAAGTGGTCAGTAGCGCTTTCACTGCAGATACAGTAGGTAAGTGGCCAGTAGCGCTTTCACTGCAGATACAGTAGGTAAGTGGCCAGTAGCGCTTTCACTGCAGATACAGTAGGTAAGTGGTCAGTAGCGCTTTCACTGCAGATACAGTAGGTAAGTGGTCAGTAGCGCTTTCACTGCAGATACAGTAGGTAAGTGGCCAGTAGCGCTTTCACTGCAGATACAGTAGGTAAGTGGCCAGTAGCGCTTTCACTGCAGATACAGTAGGTAAGTGGTCAGTAGCGCTTTCACTGCAGATACAGTAGGTAAGTGGTCAGTAGCGCTTTCACTGCAGATACAGTAGGTAAGTGGTCAGTAGCGCTTTCACTGCAGATACAGTAGGTAAGTGGTCAGTAGCGCTTTCACTGCAGATACAGTAGGTAAGTGGTCAGTAGCGCTTTCACTGCAGATACAGTAGGTAAGTGGTCAGTAGCGCTTTCACTGCAGATACAGTAGGTAAGTGGTCAGTAGCGCTTTCACTGCAGATACAGTAGGTAAGTGGTCAGTAGCGCTTTCACTGCAGATACAGTAGGTAAGTGGTCAGTAGCGCTTTCACTGCAGATACAGTAGGTAAGTGGTCAGTAGCGCTTTCACTGCAGATACAGTAGGTAAGTGGTCAGTAGCGCTTTCACTGCAGATACAGTAGGTAAGTGGTCAGTAGCGCTTTCACTGCAGATACAGTAGGTAAGTGGTCAGTAGCGCTTTCACTGCAGATACAGTAGGTAAGTGGTCAGTAGCGCTTTCACTGCAGATACAGTAGGTAAGTGGTCAGTAGCGCTTTCACTGCAGATACAGTAGGTAAGTGGTCAGTAGCGCTTTCACTGCAGATACAGTAGGTAAGTGGTCAGTAGCGCTTTCACTGCAGATACAGTAGGTAAGTGGTCAGTAGCGCTTTCACTGCAGATACAGTAGGTAAGTAGTCTGACTTTATGGTTCAGTCTTGATTCTCTATTCTTTAATATGGCTTATATGCTCATAAGGCAATAACATTGGGGACTTCCTCTGGCAACTAGTTTGCATTTTCTTGATTGGACTGCAGCCAGTGGTCAATCATATTGAATATAATTTTGCATAACACTTATTGCTTCAATAACACACCCATGCATCACACTTTTTCAGTGCCATGCCCAGCCCTATGTGATACCATACTATGAGCTATGTGATACTATAATATATAGTTCACCAGTTCAAAGGGTGACTATAATTCTGTCATCACCATGGGGCAAGGAGTACCTGAGCTGCGCATGCATAGCTCTGATGAGTCAGTCTTTAATATTTAATGCACTCGACTAACAATTCAAATAATGGCCACAAAATTTGGGCAGGTATGCCAATGACACCATTGTCATCGGATTGGGCAGTTAATCCCTGGCCCATGGTGATGACAGAGGTAAATTATCTGTTAGCTATATAATTCTGTCATACACTACTCCCACAAGAATTCCCTGAAATTTTAACGTTGTAAGTGCTCTCAATCTAACACATTGCGCAAACTAAATCCATTCTTCCAGCAAATGAACGTCGCAGTAAAGCATTTGTGAACTGAATACTGTGGTATGATACCAATGGCTTGTTATAAAACTGCAAACGTCACGAAGTTCGACCACCCTGTCGTGTCGCGAATAACTGAAATGTTCACGCCCTTGCCAAATGCTGCAGTAACCGCCGCCACCCTTAAAGTGCGATGCGGTTTAAACACATTCATATCTACACACGCGAGTGTCATCACTTCCTTAATTCAGCGACAAATTGTCTCCTTACTTACTGCCCTATATGGCTTAACGGCACTAATAAACAGTCTGGAGATTTGCCTAATACTCCTTGTTCTATCATGGTATACCGACAAAGTGTGATATATACATCATTGTACATCATCACAAAATTAAACTCGGTGTCCAGCAAATGAAGGGATTAACCTCGTTGTGCCGAACTCAATGCTAATAATGTTACAGTGTACAATGTAAGATCACATAAAGATAATGATTCCACCAATGGTTGGTTCCAAAACACGTAAAAGATGAGTTGAACATCCCAGACACAGTCATATCTAGGCCTCGATGGTTGTTCAGCAGCCACCCCTTCATGAAACGTACAACCAACGGATCCGAACCAAGATTGGCTGATGAAGCCACGCCCAGAAATGCTGACAAAACACTCCTCGTCGTATTAATACCATTATAGAATAATCCATCATTAAACAGTGAGGTAAAAAAACGAAGGACGTAGTTAATATTAACAGAAACAATTTTTAAATTTAAATCATCACAAAATTTCATCCTTGTATTAATGTAATTTAGATGCTGTTTCTTAGTGGATAACTGCCAGGAGGAAATTATAACTGAAATTGTTTCATCCAAAAGTCCACTCTTTCTTAATGACACCTGCACAACAAACAGGCCATCAGCTGTAGCTTGTGTCCTAGTGGATGGGCTGCCTTCCTGAAGGGAAGTGCAATGAGGTCGCCTGTCCATTTCAAATGAACTAGTTCCACTACCGGAAGCGACCTGATCATCGGGTAGCAAGATTGGGTTGGCCAATTTGGCAGAATCAAAATCCCTTTTGCCTTGTCCATTTCTATTTTCCGAATAATCAGACGTAGAGCACTAAAAGGCAGAAACGCAAAAAATAGAAAATCATTCCAATCTAGACAAAATGCATCTACCGCCAATGCGCCTGTGTCTGGCATCCATGAAACAAATGGGTTAAGTTTGTAATTTATCCTTGATGCAAAAAGATCAATATTAGGCATGATAACCCACTCCGTCAGCTCTCTAGAAATATTGGCACCTCAGGGAATCCTTGTGGGAGTGGTGTATGACAGAACCGTCACCATTAACTCTTATTGTGTCAACAGTGCCTTAGAGCATGCAAATGTGTTCGGGGTACTTATATCAATTAACCCTTTAATGGTCAAGATTTGACCAAAAAAATTTATTGACCAAGAGACTTTTTTTGTAAATTTAACACTGAAATTTACAAAAATAAATAATTTCTATTGCCCTGTAAGTGAACATTACTCAAACTCTGCCACAGAAGCCATTTTCTCCGCATTGACACTTTATGGGATACTGGTCAATAAAATCCAAATTTGATCTTTGTCAGTGTCCATTTGGAGGCCAAGAGAAGACTATTGAAATAGTCTTTGTTTAGCCCTTAAATTTGTTCATATAAATTTAAATTTTCAATGTAAGGCCATTTCTCAAGACATCTACGGAAGCCGTTTTTGGCCGACGAGTTTTAAGGGTTAAGAGACCCGGGTTAGTGTCTCATTCTGTGATCATAAGCTCAGAAATTCTTGCATGTTTATATATGATTTTATGGTGTTAAGTTGGAGGCCCTTGACAATTCATACAGCCACTTTCAAGAACAATCTTATCAGAGACATAATTTATCAAACATTTGCAGCCCAACTTTTATTTATGCTCATCAAAAAACCCCTCATTAACCCTTTCAATGATGAATACCCTATATCTTATTTTCAACAACTACACAGGAAAACTCTTGAATATTTTGAAATTAAATTTGACTGGAAGCCGTTTCAGTTAAATTAATTTCAAAATATTTGACAGAATAAGTTTTATATCATATCTCAAGAATATACTTTTTCTGGGATTTGTCAGTGAAAGATTAAGCGAACGGGAAAATGATTTTACCCAATGCATATTAGACTTATCGAGAATTATCTTTATCGCATCCGAAATATTTTTTGTTTTGCTAATGCCAAAATCTTGATGCAATAATAATATTTCTTAGGAAAATATTATAGTTTCATCGGAATGAATTTTATGCCCATCAGTATTTATAAAATGGGACATTACTATGCATGCGGATAGCCTTTAATAGCTTCTGTATTTGTGTTATATTTTTATTTCCTTTTTGGTGTACTTTATTTCTGAGCTGTTTTGTATGTTTCTATATGGCATAGATGGATTGGATATTTATTATACAGATTGGATATAGTGAATGTATGTTTAACCCTTTCATGACGAAGCCGGGCAACACCAGCCTCTGTAGTGGTCTCTGAGGAATGTCCATTTGCCAGCCAGGAGAAGACTATTTCTGAAAATTTATCACTGGAATGACTGGCTCGATAATCGAGTCTCATTCCAGTAGTAAATCTTCAAAAGTAGTCTTTTCTTGGCCTGCAAATTGACATTCAATAAGTAAATATTTTAATTTTTTTAACAAATTTAGTCATTAAAGGGTTAATGTGTGTAATAGAGTAATTGAAGTTTTTTTGTGACAAAAAGCAACAATTAACAATTAAAGTACTAGCTCTCTGAAGTGTTTGCTCTTTTGACTTGTTTTTTTATTATAACTTAAGTATATTGTGACTTTTAAGTTTGGGCTAACCTATGTTGTTTCTCAGTAAGTTACCTGGGTTGACCCTTAACTGCCTTAAAGGGCCTCTGCCATCTCCATTTGCGGGCCAAGAGAAGATTATTTTGAAAATTTTTCAACTGGAATAACTGGCTTGGTAACTAACTAAATTAAATTAAAAGATGGACTGGTGTTCGTTTTTCAACAAAATTTGGTGGAAGATGTTGCTGTCTATGACAGCAACATCGTCCACCAAAATTGTTGAAAAATGTACACCAGTCTCTTTGCTATTGATAGAGCAAAAATTAAAATTTTAACATCAGAGTGGTAAGGGTTAAGGTTAGCTATTGTATCTATGTTAGCTGAAGCAATACACAAAAAAATATCTCAAATTTGTGTTTGCTAACCAGTAACTTACTTCATACTCATATTGGTTAGCCACTAGGTTGCTGCTAGTTACTTAATACCTGCTAGCAATAAAAAACAACAACCTTTCATGCAGAAAACTATCCATCATATCTATTTAAATGCAAATGTTTCAAATGCTAATGGTCCAGGTGAGCGCCACAGGCCCTTGGGCCTCTTGTTTAACTTTAAAATTAAATGCAACTATTGCAATGTATACAGTACAGCTTGGAAATAATCTAAAATGTTTCTAAAACAAAATAAAACACTGTTGAACATTTTTAACCAAATTTTATCGGAGTATTGGAAGACATTGCTGCCTTATGCTGCCTAAGGCACTAATGCTTTCCAATTCAATATGGTAAAAATATTCAACAGCCCATTTCTGACTAACTTAATAAGCATGTTTTTATTTTGGAAAAATCCTACCTTCATTTATGAGGTGTGCTGTACACTATTATAATCTCAAACATGTGTTGAATCAGTGGTTGACAGATGTTTCTGATTGCAGTCATTGTGTAAATAAACTAGAATCGGTCAGGTTAATTTACAAAATACCTGTAGCGCGCCAATTCCATAGATTAACCAAGGAATAATAGTCTTGATTACCACGCTCAGTTATTGCCAGGATGCAAAATAAACAAACATCAGCTTTGTATGTGGTCTCCATGCATACCAGCCAAATGATCAATGAAAAAACACCATGTATCACGAGACATTCAATATCCCTTTAAACCTTAGATTAGAGGAATTTATGACAGCATCATCATCCACCAAAATTGTTGAAAAATATACACCAGTTTCTTTGCAATTGACACTGTAAAATATAGAATATTGCCATCAGAGTGGTAAGGGTTAACCATTTAGCCCCAAAATTTGTTCAACAAAATTTCAATTTTCTCAGAAAATGTTCACTTGCAGACTAAGAGAATACTATTTTTGAAAATTTAACACTGAAATGACTGGCTCGGTTATCATCATTCCATTGGTATAGAGGTAAATTTTCAAAAATAGTCTTCTCTTGGTCTGCAAATGAACATTTCTCAACACCACTGCACAAGCCGTCTTTGGTCCGTCTAACACTTAATAGTCCGACACGTTGTACGAGTTGTATGTGTCGACTATTTAAGGGGTGAGATTTAATTAAGGCATGAATGACTCGATTTAATCCATCTTTCAAAAGTTTCAAAATATTCAGCAGCTAACCTGTATAGTTTTCTGGAAATTGATTGTCATGGAGTTCAAAGATCGATCGATCGACCTCAACACGTGTGAGGTGTGGGTGGAGCTTAGCTACAGATGGCCGGGACATAGCTATATTAGCTAAAACTGGAAAGGTCCATTTGAAACGTTGAAACCTGAATTCCCAGAATCTAAATTTCAAGGTAATCTGTTCAACATTTTGAAACTAATTTTAAGGAAGGGGGTGGGTGGGTTGGGAGTTGTTGCCACCTGTATTCGTACAGATGTTTGACAGACTGATTTTATTGATGGCTCTATTATGTCATCATAATGATTGTGACGTCAGGTATCATGTGACATATTCAATATAAATATATAAGACATCTGATACCGGAGTGATAGACTGGATGCCTCCATTATTTTTATCTCTGATGATACCTTCCTTCACGAAGTTAGTGCTGTGTGATTCTTTCTTACATTCCAATATTTATTAACCCTTACCACTCTGATGTCACTATTCTATCTTTTACTGTGTCAATAACAAAGAAACTGGTGTATATTTTTAAACAATTTTGGTGGAAGAAGTTGCTGTCTACAACAGGACCATATCCCACCAAATTTGTTCAAAAATGAACGCCAGTTCATCTGTTAATTTAATTTGAAAATTAAAAATTTTGACACCAGAGTGGTAAGGGTTAACTGCTCAGATGATTCGGGATTTTCCAAAGGAATGATGGGATATACAAATTATAGAATTCCTGAAAGACTACTAATCCTTATGTGTATTATGTCATGGACAATGTTTCTTTGTCAGGCAGAAATACATTTTTCATGTGAAAGGTGATGGATTGGATATAAAAAGTGTGGGTGTCCTGAGTACAATCTGAGCATGTGGGTGGAGGCGTGGATGAGTAAATATCTTCTATATATGTTTTCTATTGACACACTCCATTTAACACTAACCCTCAAATTTTTTTTTTAATTTCAATTTTCACATAGAAAATGTCCAATTGCAGACCAGGAGTAGACTGGGTTTTTTTTAATTTACCACTGTAATGACTGGCTCTGATATCAAGCCAGTCATGTCAGTGGTAAATTTTCAAAAATACTCTTCTCTTGGTCTGTAAATGGACATATTTCAAAACTACTGCAGAAGAAATTTTTGGCTGATGAGTGTTAAACTGTTAAATCCTATCACGGATAAATTCCATGTGATCTCAATCTCAGTGTAAACAAACAGGAAAGTTGTTGAATATTTTGAAATTAATATGATTACAAGCCATTGCTGCTAAAGGCAGCAATGACTTGTAATTATATTAACTTCAAAATATTCAGCAGAATATGCAGATTGCACTTTCAGGAATTCGTCATTGAAAGTGCTAACACTCAAACCGACCAAAAACACATTCTGCAGTGGTTTTCGAAAAGGTCCATTTGCAGACCAACAGAAGACTATTTTTGAAAAATTACCACTGGAAAGACTGGCTCAATAACCGAGAGTGATTCCATTAGGAAATTTTCAAAGATTGTCTTCTCTTGGTCTGCTAATGGATATTTTCTTTGAGAAAAACAACATTTTTTCAACAAATTTATAGGGTAACGAGTTCACATTTTAACTCCTGAAATCCCTTTTTCTCAGTTACAACTATGCAATTAATTTAATTGGAACGAGTTGCTATGGCAGCCGCGTATGTTTCGCACAAGTAAATTAATTAAAAAATAATCAACATAATATTCCTTATATCAAATGGCTTTTGAGCTTTCTGGTCTGTGATGGTTAAAGGGTTGACTCATAACCTTTCAGCGCAAGCAGTGAAGGACTCCAGTTTATTGATCACATGTAGGCTGACATCATAATCAATTACGTCATGAATGACACGATTTAGTCCATCATAAACGCTTAATAGAGTCTGTCAAGTTGTACGAATTATATGTCTTTACTATATTTAATAAATATTCTGTTGAATATTTTGAAACTAATTGTACTGGGCGCTGTGGCTGCCATAGGCAGCAACAGCACCCGGTCAAATTAGTTTCAAAATATTCAACAGCTTACCTGTGTAGTTTTCTGGAAATTGAAATTCAGAGAGTGCAGGGATCGATCGATCCCAACACAAGAAAAGCGTGGGTGGCACTTAGCTAGAGATGTGTGAGTCATAGCTAAATAAAGCTGTATTTCTCCATTACATATTGCAGCAATAGAAAAATCCCATAACAATAGCAATATGGCCGGATATCATTGGCAAGTTACTTTTGATTCAGTTTACCTTGCTTTGCTCATGATTCTGACTACAGGTTTATTGTATGGTTGACAATACAATGTAGTGAAAGGCTGTGTCCACATTTGGGAGTTACTCAAGTGTAACATCAATGTATTGATTACTGGTGTAAGTATTTAAGTACATCACTGAGCCCAAAAAAGGGAAAAATGATGAGACCCAAAAGGGTTGAAAGTGGGTGTGGTCAAGTGTCTTGTGTCAATAATATATTAGTAGAAGTCTAAACACTCTAATTTAATACCCCTGTCAGATTAATTAATAGAGGAATCCAGTTTATTGATCAATGACAGCATAATCAACTAAGCAACATGTAGGCTGATGTCATAATCAATTATGACATGAATGACATAGCCATGTCAGTCATGAACTTTTAAAAGTCTTTCATGTGTATGAATTGTATATCTTTACTACTTATTAACCATAGTTAGCAACTGCACGCAGTCAAATTAGTTTCAAAATATTAAACAGCTTACCATTACAGATAACTGGTGGTCTTTTAATATAATAAAGTTGAAAAGCAAATTATGCTTTTTGGTACAATAATGTGGTTGTTCAACACAAATAATTGAATAATTATTAGCTCACCTGGCCAGAATGGCCAAGTCATGGCGACCGTCCGTCATCCGTCTGTCCGTCTGCCATCCATTCATCCATCAACTTTTGCTTAAAAACGCTACTCATTAACCGCTTGGTGGATTTCAACCTAATTTGGCTGGAAGGACCCTAAGGGGGTGGGCTTCAGAACTTATATACAGAACTTTGATTGGTCAATTTTTTCGGCGCCATGTTGAATTTTCTGAAAAGATTGCTGGAACTCGTTTAAAACGCTACTCCTCATTAACTACTTGAACAATTTCAACCAGACTTAGCTGACAGGATAGTATGCTAATATGTTTCTGAACTTTTATACATGATTTGTATTGGTCAATTTTTCCGACGGTCATCTTGGAATTTCTGGAAAAGCCTACTTGTCATTAACCACTGGGCCGATTTCAATCAAACTTGGATGAAAGAACCCTAGCGTGGTGTTCTTCAGAATGTGTCTACAGAATTTTGATTGGTCAATTTTTCCAGCAACCATCTTGGATTTTCTGAGAAATGGCAGGAAATCGTTTAAAACGCTACTCATTAACTGCTTGAGCAACTTCAACCAGACTTGGCCGGAAGGATACTAGCCTGGTAGATTTCAGAACTTGTATACAGAATTTTGATTGGTCCATTGTTCCGGTGGCCATCTTGGATTTTCTGAAAGTTTTTGGAAAGCAGTTAAAAGGCTACTCCTCATGAACCGCTTGAACGAGTTCAGGCAAACTCGGCTGGAAGGCCCCTAAAGTGCTATGCTTCAGAGTTTGTATATAGAATATTGATTGGTCAATTTATTCGGTGCCCATCTTGAATTTTCCTAAAAAAATGGCTGAAAATCGTCTACTCATTAACTACTTGGGCGATTTCAACCAGACTGGCTGGAATGAGCCTAGGGCGGTAGGCTTTAGAAGTTGCATATAGAATTTTGATTTCTCAATCTTTCCAGCGGCTATTTTCGATTTTATTAATATTTTGGGAAATCAGTTAAAAGGCATTAACCCATACCACTCTAATGTCAAAATTTTTATTTTTCAAATTAAAGTAAAAGATGAACCAGTGTTTATTTTTCAACAAATTTGATGGAAGATGGTGCTGTCGCAGAGAGCAAAATATTCCACCAAAATTGTTGGAAAATGTGCACTAGTTTCTTTGCTATTGACACCGTAAAAGATAAGAATATTGACATCAGTGTGCTACGGGTTAACCGCTTGGCTGATTTCAACTAAACTCAGCTGGAAGAACCCTAGGCCTGTCCGCTTCAGAACTTGTATACAGAATTTTGACGGCTTGATTTTGATGGTGGCCATCTTGGGTTTTCCGATAAATGGGAATTCATATAAAATACTACTCATTAATTGCTTGGGCAATTTCAGCCAATTTTGGGAAGGATCCTATTGTCGTAGCCTCTAGAAATTCTATTTGGAATTTTGATACGTTAATGTTTTGGCAGAAACTCTGATTTTCTGAAAGTTTTCCTGAACCATTTAAAAACGGTACTCTTTCCTTCAATCAATAACCCGATTTCAACAAAACTTGGGTGGAACGATCCTATGATGGTAGGCTTCAACATATTAAACAAGTCTTGATTGGGCAATTTTTTGGGGGTCATCTTTGATTTTCCGAAAATCATCCATCATGTCTATTTAAATGCAAATGGTTTAAAATGCCAATGGTCTAGGTGAGTGCCACAGGCCCTTGGGCCTCTTGTTTATATAAAGAATCTTTGTTTTGGTACCAATTTATTGAAGATGGGTTTTTTATACTCACACCCCCCCCCTCCACCATTAGAGAAAGATGATATTGCATTCAAGTGTATATGTGTGCTTGTGTGCATGCGTGAGTGTGCATGTGCGCAGAGCGTGTGTCTGTGTGCATGTGTGCATCTGTGTTTGTCAGGCTCTGTATCTAAAAAACTATGGACACGATTTTATGTAAAATTTTAACACAAATTATCTTAAAACAAAAGTGGAATTTCGAAATTTAGCCCTGATCCTGATAAAAAAACAGAAGTGGATAAGATAACTTTCTGGATCTAATGATAACTCAGAAACTACTAATCTGATCTGGCTAAAATTTTAACACAAGAAATGGTGTGACCATACACTTAAAGGTCACCTGACTTTCGCCATGATCCTAAACAATCTAGGAAAAAACCTTAGAAATAAACCAGAGCAAATTTTACCCACGTCGTTGATATTTTTTTTGGTCAGGCCATCATGAGACCAACTTCTATTTTTGAAACAATGTTGCTGAAAGCTGTTACTGTTGTGTTTTATTTTTTTACCATAAAATTGGCATACGTCTGACCCCACAGACACACATTAACCCAAGTTTGGAAACGATTGCTCCATTAAAGTTATTGAAAAAAAGTGGGTTTTTTTAAAACAACGTTCCTGAAAGTGGTTGCTGTTGCATTTTAGCCATTGCCCCCAAAACTGGCATACATGTTCGGAACTATATGGGCACACTTCCACCCAAGTTTGGAGAAAATTTCCCCAGTAGAACCAGAGTTAATGAAAAATGCATGCGTAAATATGAATATTTTGAAAACTGTTGCGAAAGGCTGTTGCTGTTGCATTTTAAACCCAAAAATTGACCTATCTGCTCAGGACCCCACGCATATACTTCACTCTAAATTTGGAGACGAGTAGACCCAGGAGTATTAAAACATGTAGTATGAACAACAAGAAGGAGAAGCTGAAGAAGAAGCAGTCCAGCTGCTGGTCTGCAATCTGTAATTGCTCTTGTTTATGTTGGTTTTGACATCACTGGTAGAGCTCTGTTTGTATAAGGTGTGTATATCATCAGATCCATTGCAGAGTTCTCCACACTTATCAGCTTCTGAACATGTCCCTTAATTCATGATTTGCCTGCTAAATTTCTGCGCACAACATTTTCCATTGGGCTAACCATGGGTACGCATAATATTTTGTCCACCAACAACTTTCAATCAAATTCTTTTCAAAATATTCCGCATGTCCAGAGGTATTGACAATTGAAATTAGTGTCCGGTGTCTAAATGCTGCTATGTGACAGTTAAACACATTGAAATCTCAGTTTCAAAGCTTCCCATGCAGGAAAGTTGTTTAGTTTCATATAGAATTTGACTGGAAGCTGTTATTGCCTAAGAGCCACCAATATCTTTGAGTCCAATTATTTCGTTAGCAATCAAACCAGAATCTTCTTAAGATCATACATAAAGCACTTCTCATATTTTGTTTGTAGGCAAGGTTCAAAGGGTTAATTATCGTAACCCTATTAACTCATGAATTCCAATGCCTCAATCTTAACAAATCTATACTGGAAAGGTGATGAATGTTTTGAAACTAATTTACCTGGAACCACAAATTAGTTTCAGAATACTCAACAGAAAAGTGTGTATTGTTTCTTGGTGGTTATAACCCTCAAATTTGTTCAAGAAAATTTAATTTTTCTCATTGAAAATGTACATTTGGAGACTAAGAGAAGAATATCTTTGAAAGTTTATCACTGGAATGACTGGCTCGCTCATCGAGCCAGTCATTCCACTGATAAATTTTCCAAATTGTTCTCTTGGTCTGCAAATGGACATTTACCAAGAACACTGGAGAGGCCATTTTTGTCTGTTTTGAGTGTTAAAGGATTAAGCTAGGACCATACGGTTATAAACGCCTTCTGAGTACTGCTTCTTTACTTCTTAATTTAGGGTGAACTTCTCAGCCATGTCAATATGGCTTCTTCGCTGACTTTAGAGACCAAATAAACCCATAGTAATTATTCAGTTAATATCTCTACAGCTGTCGCTGTATCCTTTTCTCTATGATTTATGACTTACTCTACTTGAGTTGACCTTGGCAAGCTGTCGCAGGATGCTTCCTTATGATGGAACAAAATATTCCTTTGAATATTTTAACAGTATTTGGATGGGAAGTTATTGCTGCCAATGTCAGGAGAAACGTTTGTGCAGATTTGTTCAACGTATTCAATGTTCACAAAGTATTGAGTACATGGATGGAATTAACTTTAGACAAGAGGATTAGGATGAAAAACATGAAATAGAAAAGCATTGTAAACCAGCGTGATTAAAATGAAACCATATTACTCTCCATTTGAGGATGTGCTCGTAGTAAAAATTCACTTGTGTCTGTTGAAATGCTAACTGTATTACCTTCTGCCTTTTCATGGATGAATCGACTGTTAGCTACGCCTCGCCCATCTCTAGCTAAACTCCTCCCACGCTTTGTGCATATTGGAATCGATTTATAAACTCATTGAATATTTTGAAACTACTTTGACTTGGAGCTGTTGCTGCCTCTGGAAGCAATTGTTTCCATTCAAATTAATTTCAAAATATTCAACAAAATGTTTATTAACCCTTACCACTCTGATCTCAAACTTTTAAATTTTCAAATTAATGAACTGGTGTTAATTTTTCAACAAATTTGGTGCAAGATGGTGCTGTCCACCAAAATTGTTGAAAAAAATATACCAGATTCTTCGCTGTCGACCAATAAAAAATAAAATTTTGACATCAGAGTGGTAAGGGTTACATGGTAACTACATACAAGTCGTACAACTTATGGACTATTCCATGTTCATGACAGTTTAATTTCTGTCAATTTTGATTGTTACATCAACCTACATGGCATTGTGGCAACAATGGCATCTGCAGTACATTCTCTTAAGAAATGCCCATTTGAAAACCAAGAAAAGATTATTCTCTTAAAATTTCCTTTGGATTGGCTTGTTAAATAACCGAGCTAGTGATTCCAATGGCAAATTTTCACAAATGTCTTCTCTTGACACCCACGTGTGAATTCATTAAGCAAGCATTTAGATGTTCTTGACCACTATAGGATTGAGATAATGCCCTGTCAGGTACCGGCTGATTTCTTAACTAACTTCCCATCGATCAATGCTCTGAGTATTCTACTCTCACTAACATCATATTATCTTCACTCATTTGCGCGAATGTTTGCTCCGTGTTTTCACCGCGGTGGAAATGGTCAAACTGTGATCACTGGACACAATGATGGTCATCAGGGTCCGGGGCTGAATTACTGATGATAACAGAGGTAATTCCTGATCCTACATTAGGTTTTGCCAAATTAGACTTGAGATTTGCGGATCTATTACGCCGTGTGGACGATCAGCTGCTTGGTCATTTCGTGAATAGTATTTCAGAATCGCTGATGGGATTGGTTGCTGAAAGCATCTTAATGAACTGTTGTAATTATTGCTCCCATTTTATACACGAAATGGAAGGCTGTATTTTTCTGTTATACCATTATATCTGGTTGATCTGTCTGTTAGGCTATCATTCTATCCGTCTTTATGCTGCCTTTATATATAATACTACTTTTAAGGCAAGATGTTCAAAGTAGTGTGACTGGGAAAAACAGGAATATTATGGTAGAAAAATAGCATAATGATTTACTCCCGTCATTTGGGTCTGAGTGTCAACCCGGAGATAACCAAACTATGCAGTGGTGTTGAGGAATGTTGATTTGTTGACCACTCATATATGCGACGTCATAATGACTATATGACATATTAGATGACGTAGGTCTGGCATGAAAGTGATAACGGTCTGCTATCCTAAGTGTCTGAATTGCATATCTTTGGTGCATTTATAATTTAATGAACATTTAGTTCAATATTTTGAAATTAATTTGATTAATAAGTAACAACAGGTCCAAGTCAAATTAGTTTCAAAAAATTCAAAAAAGCTTACCTTTATAGTTACCTTGAAATTGTGATTCTGGGAATTCATGTTTCAAAGTGAGTAATTTGATTTAACCATGTAACACTCAAATTTGTTTTTAAAATCCTAATTTCTCATAGAAAATGTCCATTTGCTGACCATGAAAATACTATTTTTGAAAATTTACTGCTGGAATGACTGGCTCAGCTATCGAGCCAGCCATTCAGTTGTAAATTTTCAAAAATTGTCTTCTCTTGGTCAGCAAATGGTCATTTCTCAAGACCACTGCGGAAGCCGACTTTAGCTGATATGAGTGTTAAAGGGTTAAGCGCATGTACAAAGTGGATGGAGCTTAATTAGAAATTGACAGGATATATATAGCTAGAATATATTCTTTCTATTCTATGATATGCATCATGGTCGCACTTCCCTCAAATTGATTAATTCCGAATAAATAAGTCGAAGGTCTCTGCTTTGCACATAGTGAAAGTGTTATGTTTGACTTGCCTTTATCAGAGCCAAATGGGACAAGCGCATTATATAATGCTTGCCAGAAGTCAATCTGACAGCCACTACATATTGTTTGGCACATTTAGCCAATGTGATGGAAACATAATGTATTGTTTGTCAGAAGTCAATGCAGCAGACATTCTATGCTCGTTGCCAGGGAGCAGACTGTGATGGAAATGACTTACTGTTTATCAGAGACAAGTGTGATGACTACTGTACTCATGTTTGCCAGACCAAAAGCCATGGAAGTTATATGTACTGTTTACCTTGGGACAATATGAGGCATGTAACACTTTGCCAGATGCCAGTGAGATGGGCATATTATTTCATGTATGTATACGTATTGTGACAGAATCTCATGTGAATGATGTATTATGTACTACCAGTGTCTTCAAGCTGACTAGTAGCTCAATAACCCGCCAGTCAGTCAGTCAGTCAGTCAGTCAGTCAGTCAGTCAGGCAGGCAGGCAGGCAGGCAGGCAGGCAGGCAGTCAGTCAGTCAGTCAGTCAGTCAGTCAGTCAGTCAGTCAGTCAGTCAGTCAGTCAGTCAGTCAGTCAGTCAGTCAGTCAGTCCGTCCATCAGCCAGCCAGCCTAGGTCACTCAGTCAGTCAGCCAGCCAGCTTAGGTCACTCAGTCAGCCAGCCAGCCAATCAGTCAGTCAGTCAGTCAGTCTATCAGCCAGCCAGTCAGTCAGCCACCCAGCCTAGGTCACTCAGTCAGGCAGCCAGTCAGTCAAACAGCTAGTCAGTCAGTCAGTCAGTCAGCCAGCCAGCCTGGGTCAGTCAGACACAAAGGCCTATTCCGTGCTGTAGTTTCATGAGTTTTTTTATATACAGTGATCACGCTTGGTGGATTGTAGACTTACTGTATTTAGTGTAACAAAAGTCAGTCAGTGTGAACTACTTTTCATGCTTCAACCAGCAGCTACCATGATTCTGTCGACCTTATCCATTTAACCTTCAAATTTGGTAAACAAAATTTCAAATTTGTCATAGAAAATGTCCATTTGCAGGCCAAGATAAGAATGTTTTTGAAGATTTTGACTGGAAGGACTGGCTCGACTATCGAATCAATCCTTTCAGTCGTCATTCTTCAAAAATAGTTTTCTCTTGCTCTGCAAATGGACATTTCTCAAGCCCACTGCAGAAGCCATTTTGGCAGATATGAGTGTTTATGGGTTTTGTAACACAACAAAAATACTAAGCCACTCAATTCACTGTTTGCTATAAGTCACCTGACTTAAATATCTCAGAAAATTTTAACCTATTCATTCCCATGGTGTGGGTTTCCTTGTAAACAAGTTTAGCAGAGATACATCCCTCCATTGGGTAGTCGTGATAGTATCTCTAACTCTAAAGCAGTCATTGCTCTTGGGAACCGGTTCCTCTATTCCTATAGAGAACATATAAACGAGTCTGTGAGCATGCGCACTTATGCTACTATGCATGCGACCGAGTCCAAGCCGTCATTAATTAATTTTCTGTATTACAGGAAACACCTAACTTTTATCTCAACAAATCCTATTCATTCCATAATCTTTGTTGAATAAGTCATAGTACTTATGTAAAATGTTTATAATTTACGTTAATATGAACAGAAAGTTTGTTGTGACCAAGTTGAAAGAAAATGGCGCTAGCTTCACATTACAAACCAGGTGAAGTCAATAACTCTGATCCTATTTTAGCCACGAGGCTCGTTCCTATGAAAGGTATACTATATACCGGTTTGGAACATCTACGAAAGGTATCCTACATAACATATGTAACATACCGGTTGGGAAGTTAGTGGATCAATTAAGAGTTTTCACTAGGTACGTATTTCCGAGCATCATTCTTTCCTACATAAGGTATACTACATACCGGTTTGGATCGAATCCTACATACGGTATCCTACATAACTATGTAATATACCGGTTGGGAAGTTATTGGATCTATTAAGAATGTGACAGTGGTGCAAACAGGCGTGGTGGACCGGATGAACACCACAAGGATACACCACGATCATCCCCTGAAGAAAAGCGAGTGGTCCTTCTAAGGACCGTTACTAACCAACTAACATGAAACTCACAATTACTTCTTGATGATCAGTCATGTCAGTTGTATTACAATAAAGACGAGACCATCATATTAATTCGCGATTCGGTGTTCGCTTTCAATTAGCGGCGTTTTTGCAGGCTAATTTAACATTACTAGCAACTACCTTTTTACCTTTTATTTAATATCTTATAAAAATTACTCGAGATTTTATGTTTTCTAATACCGGGCGGGGTTATTCGATGCAAGTCTTTTTTATGCCCTTAGTTTCATGAAAAATGTAAACATTGCGTTGTTATGGGATATCCGCTTTAGTGTGTTGTAAATTGGAAAATGTTGGACGATCTCGGAATGCCCGGATGTTCAAAATTACGATACTGATTTGAATCCTCGTAATCACATAACCCTCTTTTGTTAGATAGGCTATTAAGCCTGTGCCAGATTATCAGGTTCACTTGATTTGTAAATCTAGCGAGAAACTTGCGTTCACTTGATTTCTAAATCTAGCGATAAAATTTATCATATATATTACTGGTTATATTGTAAATGTAAGTGACCAACATAAAATGATCTAAAACGTAATGCGATGTTCTAGAAAAATTGCATGAACGCCCGATAATTAAACTGGGTAGCCCGCTTCTAATGTTAGCGAGCCAGCCAGCGGCAAAGTAAATCTCCATTTGGAGGCGCTGACGAGAAGCATAGATCTCATTGCCAAATTTTGTATTCCAGTATAGCTATATCCGAGTACTCGCTTAAGATACTTCATTAAAATTTGCTTTAACCTGATCTGATCAGATAATATCACATGATTTATATATCATGTGATTATCACATGATTCTGGTTTATACGTTATAAAGACGACATTTATGTCAAGTTGGGATTAATTTTGATGGAAAAAAAAGCAATCTTTATTAAAGGATACGCAATATTTAGGCTGTTTTACACATTAAGCATAGCCGCGAGGTGACAAGATTTGCGCAGGGGAGTTGTCGTAGTATCTTCAGACGTTAAGATCTTTAAAAATTCAGAGGAAAATAAGTTTTATCCTTGTATATAGTGTGCGCACATTTTTTAGAACGTAAATTGAGCATAAATGTGCAACCTATTTATGGGTTTATAAGTAAATACGCCACTCCCATATTTGCTGGTACTCATTCAGATTCAACTTATTTCAGTTGTAACTTATGACTAATAACTTCAAGAGTTAAATGGTTAATATTTTGATAGTAAACACTACAAACTTTGATGAGCAAGTTTTACTATATCAAATATGTGTGTTGATCTCAGTGTTTTAGTAGCAAGCATAGCCTTTGGATCAGGAAAGTTCTTGACTATCAGCCTCTTTTATTAGCCCTAAGATGGGGTTTTTTTGCTGTTTGTTTTTTTGGGTTTTTTCCTACTTAAGGTATAATCTAATCTCTCACCATTTTGGAAATCCTTTCTGCGGGTACTTAACTTGGGCGAAATTGGATATATAGAGCACGTACCCAGGCTATGATGGATCATTCTATCGGCTCAAAATCGATTACTTGTTATAGTCAAATATAACATTCTGCTTGCAAATGGACTATTACTTGTGGAAATCATCTGAAAGTCTACCAGAAGAGGGAGAGAACTAACCTAGTTATAAAAAATTTCTCTAAGGGGTGTGCAAACTGCGAAATGTTTTGTCTGAACATGTTGTTTCCACTCCATCTCTTAAAACATTTGAAAATGGTTTAGGTAGGCTTTGGCATAGTCAAGAGGCAATGCATGACTACACCGTACACGCAACCCATGACCAGAAGTGACGGCACAGGCATGGAGATAAATGAAGAAGAGATGAACATAAGGCCTAATTGCCCTGTGCTCAGAATTATCACCTAGATTATAACTCTCAGTATTTATGGTATAAAAATTGAATATAATTAAACTTCTGGTTTAGGTGTGCCAAATCAATTCACTTCTGTTGTTTTGCTGGTATTGTTTGTTTCTAAATCACATTTGACAATTTAAATGCTCTATTTCAGGGGCGTTTATTTTTAATTCTTTAATTCTTTATTAGTTGCTGTTAGTGCAATGGCTGAACCATCCAATTATCCTCATCCTTCGAAACCTTGTGTACACCCAACTCTTCGCATTTATCTTCTAGGAATAATTTTATTTTTTCTTATGATCCTAGCAGTCTTTTGTCATTTTGATTTCACTAGATTTTGTTTTGCTTCTGAATCTTCTCATGTATTAGTCTTCCTATCAGCCTCCATCTTTCGACCTGTTCTCTCAAAAAATTGGAATCAATCGTCTTTCGATTCTCCTAATATCAATCTGCAAATAAGTGCGTCAGTCTTTATTATTTTAATTGTGAATAGTGGTTTGCTATCTTTTAGTATCATATCTGGCCTGATTTATTTTTAACATAGTTTTTCAGTCTTTCTTTTCTGTCAGTAGGATCCCTCGCCATGATGAAGCATATCTATGGGTGAATGTAAGCTTGTCACAATAATAAAATCTTTTTTGTCTTATTAAGATTTACACCGCTCCTTTCTCGAGTTCAGTAGAAATTTTAATCTTTTTATTTGTCTAGTGATATGTCTATTTCTATTATTTTCACATGGAGCTGTTTTCTCAGCTTTATCTATTCAAGCCTATTTTTATTCTTCTAAATTCTAACTTTCCCAGGTATTATTAAATAAATTCCTCAATGGGGCCTAACCAAGATGATTGGGTCATTGCCTTCGCATGGATTATGGAATATGATTTTTTGCTTTCACCCTTCTGTGTAGTTTCAGTCCTTTGTCCTTTTCCATCATTGATCTGGTCACAGGTTTGATGGACTTCTTTCCTGTTTAATCATCTGATAAACATATTAACAATTGGGCTCATATCATACTAACTTTGTTTTAAAATTAGATTTGTAAAATAAGATTCTGCAGGTTTATTCTGGTCCTAGCTGTCATGCTTAAGCGCTTCTATATAATCTCTACTCTATCAGGGGTAGGGATGGGTATAGCTAGCCTCATGCATGTCTTAGGTAGCAGATTTCCTACATATAAGGTACAATCAACGTAGTCATTGAATCCCCCATTTTTCTTCTTTTTTTTTTTCTTTCTACCAAACCATGTTGGTCTCCTCTGACATTAGTCCTGCTTCTGTTCCTGATCAATAATTTTCTTCTCTTCAAGTAGGATACAGTGGCGGAATGGCAGAATCCAAAGACTTTAAGGATTATGAGGTGCTGGCAGATCATCTTTTATAGGGTCTCGGCTCTTATCTTCAACTCATATATTTATCCTTTTCTGACAACTTCCAAAAAATTTACACTTCATGATTTAATACTAATTCTGTTGTATATTTTGGAATTATTTTGTCTGGAACCCATGGCTGCTTTGATACTGTTTGAGACAAAAATTACTTAGTCAATCGTTTTATAATATTCAACTCTTTTCCTGATATGTTGTCTCAGAAATGGAGTTCATCGATGAAAGGAAGAATATGGACATGGAGTCATTTTGCCTAGTCATCACTGGTCTCGTCAAGGATAAGGGACAGTGTTTTCTGATATTTCTATACATACAGAATTGATCCTAACTGGATCTGGGTTCTTTTAATTACATCATGGCCAGTCTGGAATTCCTCTGGCTTGGAAGGTTCCTTAATTTTGTTAAAATTTGGGCCGAATGGAGTCAGTTTTGTGTACGATAGTCAAGTCTGGTAATTCAGAATTTTGTCCCTCACCACGACCGCATACACTGCATTTTCATTCGCTGGGTGTCATCTGTACCAATTCACCAGTTTATCCATCTGCAGGTCCAGTTTGATGTCTTGTTCTTACGTGTTTGGGGGAGGGGATCGCTATAGAATTTCCTCTCGTTCTTGTGTCTATGGAATCAGATAAAGTAGTCTTACTACTCTCTTCCTTTTCAGGAACTAGAACAGGAACTAATACTCTAGTATTCCTCTTCAATACTGTGGAATATTGGAGAATGAAGAGATATTGTCTCTTTCACAAGCACTTATCTGCTCATGCAGTCATTTCTATAGTAGTGACTTTCATCAACAAGCAGGGCAGTTGAGGTTATCATATTTTGTCTGGAGTCTTGGTCTTCTTCCTGCAGTGGAGATGTCAGGAAAACTTTCAGCAGCTCACATTCCAGGTAGAATGATTTTCCTTGTAGCTCATTTATTACATCCCATTAAGTTTCTACTCAGTATAGTGTCCAGATCTGATGTTCATATTCTACCTCCAGGCTAGGCTCTGGCGGTAGATGCTCTGGCCCAGTCATAGACTTCACATTTTGTTTAAATATCTTCAATTTAACTTTCTAGTGCCAATTGTATTTAAGAACTTTTGTCAGCGGTTTCTAGTACAATTGTCTTTAAGAACTTTTGTCGGCAGAATGTATTATCCCTTTAATCACTCCTGCTTGGCCCAATGAGAGTTATTCAGTGGATCTCGTAGTCCTCTTTGTGGAAATCCAAAGCGTCTTACCAATTTTGCTGATTTTCTATCTCGTTTAACAGCAGCTTTCAGTTCATCATTCCACAAATCTTCAATATGTGTGTATGGTATTTTCCAAGAGACCTGTATTTCAGAAATTGATTTTTTTGTCTGAACTTTAGTATTCTTAATCAATTCAAACTATCTGTTACAGTAGAATTTACCAGAGTATATTTACGGTTTTCAAATGGTTGTTAGAACAACACATTATCTCGCCCGATTCTGCATCCCATCATCAAGTCATAGATTCATGGGATATTTTTTGATGATTTAAATCTCTGTATGCTGGGGTGGTGTTATCGTTTTCACTAGCATCTATCCTTCTTTACTTTCTAGAAGCCGGTTTGAGAGTTATTAAGTATTTACATCATTTATCCATGGTACCAGTATTTTTAGGGTATAGCACAAAGGCAAATACCTATAATAAATTCCTCTATTAATTCATTCTTGGGTCCATCTGTTTAATTGTATAACTCTGAAATCATTCTTTTTGTACTAGCGGCCGCGTTTGTTAGATGGCATTTTGATATTCATATTCTTTTTGTGAATGATCTTTTCTAGGTGGTAGGAGATCTGGCCTCATTATTTGCCCTTGAAGAGATCTTATATATATATAAAACCTAATTAATTGTTTTCAATCCTTTCCGAAAACTATGCCCAATTTAAAAGATCTTTTTGAAACACCGTTCAGGTTACTTATGCAAATTTGTTTAGTAAGCGTGCATCTCATCAACTGGATTACAGACACCATTAATCGACACTAGAATGTATCTCCAGGAGACACTCAGTAAGTGTTAAGGCACACAATGTTCGTGGTATGGCCTTCTCCTTCGCATTCTATGCAGATCTACCATTCAGATTACTTATGCGAATTTGTTTAGTAAGCGCGCATCTCATCAACTGGTTTACAGACACCATTAATTGACACTAGAATGTATCTCCAGGAGACACAGTTTGTGTTAAGGCACACGATGTTCGTGGTATGGCCTCCTTCGCATTCTATGCGGATCTATCAGTGGACGACATTATGTAAGTTGCAGTATAAATGTCAGATTCTACATTATTTTTATCTGAAAGATCAGATTCAATTCACAATCTGACATTTCTCGTTTCGCCACTCAAACCTAGGCTCAATTGCCTAGATTCTTTAGTCAGCCGTCTTCTTCACCATCTCACGGCTGTTTTTTAAATTCTCTTTGCTGAGATTTTCTAATTATCATTATATTATTGTATTTTATTTAGAACATTTGTTTGTTCGTGCTCTTTCAGCACTTCAGCGATTTAGTTGGTTTTAGTATTTTTGGTGATTATTAACCTTTCATTCCTGATTTGCAATTTACCAACCCACCTAGTATTTGGGCTCTGACCAATTCTATGTTTTGGCAAACAGTGAATTGAGTGGCTTATTATTTTTGTTGTGTTACAAAACGACCCAGACGTATATATACTGGTCTGGCGTTTTGTTAGCTTACTAAAATACTTACCACTCAATTCACGGGGGCCCACCTCGACCACCCCGTATCATTAAATTGCAAATCATTATTAGAAATTTGTGGAATTAATTAATGACGGCTTGGACTCGGTCGCATACATAGTAGCATAAGTGCGCATGCTCACAGACTCGTTTATATGTTCTCTATAGGAATAAATGAACCGGTTCCCTAGAGCAATGACTGCTTTAGAGTTAAAGAGATACTATCAAGACTACCGAATGGAGGGATGTATCTCTGCTAACCTTGTTTCAAGGGAACCCACACCATGGGAATGAATAGGTTAAAATCTTCTGAGATATCTAAGTCAGGTGACTTATAGCAAACAGTGAATTGAGTGGTAAGTATTTTAGTAAGCTAACAAAACGCCAGACCAGTATATATACGTCTGGGTCATTCTCTTGGTCTGCAAATGGACATTTCTCAAGACCAGTTCGTTCAGAAGCCGCTTTTGTTTGATGTGAGTGTTAAAGGGTTAAATTAATAAGATTAATTATCTTTTCCTATTTAGTTCTTTGAACCATGAAGCCTTTGAAAGGTCAAGAAGTGTGTTTAGCCATCCTGTTCTGACACGCTTACTTTAATGCTATGCCATTAATAGGCGAGTGCTTCATTTGAGGATGAAGTTGATTAACCATTTAATGGTCATGCCTCTGCAGTGGTCTTGAGGAATGTCCATTTTTAGACCAAGAGAAGACTATTTTTGAAAATTAACTACTGGAATGCCATCGAGCCAGTCATTCCAGTGGTAAATTAAAAAAAAATAGTCTTCTCTTGGTCTGGAAATAGACATCCAAACAGTAAATATTTTAATTTTTAAAAAAAACAAAATTTACCTTTCACCCTTTAATAACACTCATATCAGCCAAAATCGGCTTCTGCAGTGGTCTTGAGAAATGTCCATTTGCAGACCAAAGTGGACTATTTTTTTTTATTTATCACTGGAATGACTGGCTCGATAACCGAGCCAGTCATTCCAGTGGTAAACTTTCAAAAATAATCTTCTCTTTGTCTGCAAATGGACATTTTCCATGAGAAAATTGAAATTTTCTTTGAACAAATTCAACGGTTAAAATCATTAACGCTATTGCTATCATAGACAGGAGCAGCTTCTAAATGGAATAAATAGGGATCGATTTCTGATACGGATTCTGCAGTCGTTTGCAGAAATGGTCATTTGCATATTTGCATAACAAGAAAAGACTTTTTTTAAATATTTACTAATGGAATATAGTAATAAATAAAAAATCTTTATTTTTATGGTGTAAAAACCAACGTTTCTTCCCCAAGGCCCTAAACTTTGATTTACAAGACCATACATGTGTGTACAAATATATATATATAATAAATATATTATTTATAGAAATTATGTACAGGTGATATTTACAGAATAGAGTAAATTTTTTACATTTGAAACATTTCATCCTGTTTGTTAGATGTATTGATAATACCTTTAACATACATTGCATACTTTATCTTTTGCTAATTATTTTGATAACAGTTTGATAGAAAGATCATTGGAACTTGTGGCCACAGTAATGGTTCTCGGTCAAATTTCTCTCAAAATCGAGAGAAGAAAATATATTTATTTTTCCTGAAAACCAGATTTTGAGCTGAAATTCAGGATTGAAAATAGCGCTGTAGATATCACTGGTAGAATGCACGTTAGGGGTCCCAACTATATTTGCAAATACTACGGAGTAGAGCAAATACTACTAAAATATATTATGAAGTCATTGAATGACGTCAATGAATGACGTAATAATCACTCTGTAAATGATCATATATTTCGAGGGAGGTAATTGATTAAGATATTAATTGGATGTTTTATTCTAGAATATTAATGTTTTCTTACTTGTTAGCTCACCTGGCCTGAAAGGCCAAGTGAGCTTATGCTGTGGCGACCGTCAACTTTTCCTTTAAACGACTTCTTCTCAAGAACCACTGGGCTGATTTCAATTATATTTGGCAGGAAGGATCCTTAGGGCATAGGGATCCAAGTTTGTTCAAATGAACCCGATCGGCCAATTTGGCTGGTGGCCATCTTGGATTTAGGCCAGTTTTAGGAAAAGTCTTTAAAAAATCTTCTCCGAAACCACTTAGGGGATTGATGCAAATCTCATGAAATATTATCTAGGGCAAGAGCTGAACCAAGTTTGTTCAAAGGAACTTGATTGGTCAAATGGTTCGGTGGCCATCTTGGTTGACCTAGTTATAGCAAAAATTACTTCTCCAGAACCGCTGAAGGGATCGGGCCGAAATTTGACAGATATAATTAGGGCCTAAGGGCCATTAAAGTTTGTTCAAGAGAAGTTGATCCGTCAAAAAACATGGCCGACATGGGGCAATCAAAATATAGCGTGTTTGGTGGCCATATTGGATTTTTTTATTTGATGGAATTTGAGGTCGATATTGGTTTTGTATGTGTTTTGGGGTATTCTGAGCTCAGATTTGAAATTTTCGAAATTCGAATAAACGGTTTGTGTTTGTATTATCCTGAAACTCATGTGTTCCCTTGTATGATTTTTCATGTTGAAATGCCTTAATACTGGGGTGTCATAACTTTCTTTTCTGTTGAGGTGGGTTATGGATCTAAGGTGTTCTTGTATCCTAATTTTGAAAGTTCTTAGAGTTTCTCCGACGTACTGTTTTCTGCATACCTTGCAAGTGATGAGGTATACGACATTGTGTGTTAAGCAACTTCCGATGATCTTGCTTCTTCTATATGAGAGTCCGTGTGTGTGCTTGTGAAAAAGCAGAACTTGTCCATGTGGTTGCAAATGTTGCAGTTTTTTGTTTTGTAGTTTAGAAGAGGGTTTCTGTGGGTTCTGGTTTCTTCCAGGACCCCTTGGAGTTTGGCTTTGACACTGGCTCTTATGGTCTTGTGTTTTCCAAAACCAAAGAGGGGTGGGTCAGGGTGTTGACTGGCTCGAAGGCTAGGCCAGTATTTTTTTATTGCTTTTTTTTTTAGCAAAGTACCTATGCGCGTGAATTTGCAGATAAAGATAGGTTTGAACACCTGTTTGTTTGGTGCTGGTGTAGTTGTCGGTGGGTGCTTAAGAAGTAGGTGCCTGATTTTGTTCCTGGCCTTTGCCCTGGCAGTGATGAGGATGTCAGTTGGGTATCCTCTTGCCTGATAGAAGGCCTTCATTGCAGTGCTATTCCTATCATAGTCCGCAATGTGGGTACATATTCTCCTGACGCTGAGAAACTGACCATATGGGCTGGCATCCTTGCAGTAGGATGCATGCGCCGATGTGTAGTGGAGGTAGCCATGTGTGTCCGTTGGTTTGGTGTATAGGTCGAAAGAGATGATGTGCCCATCTACATTCGTGACCCAGGTGTCTAGAAATGCCACTGTTTCTCTTGAGCTTTCCATAGTTAATTTTATGCTACGGTGTCCACTATTCATGTGTTGGATAAACTCTGAAAGAGCCACGTGGCCATGTTCCCAGATCATAAATATGTCATCTATGTAACGTACATATAGTGCTGGTTGGTGTGGGGCATTTGCAAGCAGTGTATCTTCTAAGTCTGCCATGAAGATATATGCATATGAGCAGGCTGCTTTGCTGCCCATGGCGGTGCCTCCTATTTGTAGGAAGTGTTCCCCATTGAATTCGAAGTTGTTGCATTCCAAAACTAACTTTAGTAGGTTTAGTAAGTTATGAACTGATATGGTGCCAGGCATTTCATGTTTCATGCAGTACTTTGCTACTGCACATAAACCGTGGTTATTTGGGATATTGGTGTAGAGAGAGGTGACGTCCATAGTGACCAGGAGAGAATTCGCCTTTGTGGGTCTTATTGATCAAATCTGTGGTGTCCTTTACATAAGATTTGATCTTTGTTTTATGGACTTTGATATGTTCATCAACAAAGCTGCTGTTAAGCTCTCTTGGGAAGCCGTTGCCACTAATGATGTGTCTGCCCTGTGTGATCCCATTTTTCTTCTCTTTGTGGACCTTTGGTAGGAGATAAAAATAGGTAATTTTTGGCGGTTTTGGGAGCAGTCTACCGGCTGTGGCGTTATCTATTTCACCCTCCAATACTATTTTGTCCAGTCTTTTTTCCATGAGTTGGTGTGTGTGTAGTTGCGTACCGTTGGAGAGCAGTTTCATATAGAATCTGTCGTCTGAAAGTTTTCTCATTGCTTCAGTTGTGTAATCTTTTACGGATTGCATAGCTGTGGCTTGCCCCTTGTCGGCTCGTTTTATGATGACAGCTTTGTTATTTTTTAAGGATTCCAGTGCTTTCTCTTCTGCTGAGAAGAGAGTATTGCACGGAATCCTTTTGTGTACGTGATTACTGAATGCAAACCTTATTGCTTTTATGAAGGACTCCAACGATGGGTCCATTGATGGAGGCGGCATGGTAGTTTTTTTAGGTGCACACTTTCTGTCCAAGAGATTTTGGAAGTCAGATTTTTGGGGGGTGGAAGTGATGGTGTCCCCTTCTGGTGCTACTAGTATGGCGTATGGTGGGTGGGAGTGTGGGGTAAAGTGGTGGATGAGGCGCATTCTTCTGATGAATGCTTGGAGATCTGCTTAAATTGATCCCATTTTGGGTTCTATCACTGTAGGGCTGAAGCCCAGCCCTTTGTCTAAGACACTTATTGTGTCTAGGGTGAGTTCAGTATCTGTGAAATTAAAGATAAACGGTTTTGCAGTGTTATTATTGCAATTGGTGGCGAACCCTTCAGAAAGTATCTTTTGAGTGTATAAAATCAGGAGATTGAAATAGTCATCTCCTGTGTGCACGTAATCTGGAGATGATATCAAAAAGTTCTTCAATTGCCTCTGTGCTTCCTATTCCCATCAGCAGGCATGACCTCTGGTTTTGTTGATTTGTCATCTGCCTGTTTTGGCGGCGGTTGTCAGATGCCCTCCTATATGGGTCTCTTTGGTACTGCCTGGGTGGCGCGGTGGCTTTCTGTGGGTTCTGCCTCGCACGACGCCTGGGTTTTCTCGGGCCTGGACTGGATGACCTCTGCCTGTCTTCATGCCTGGCTCTGGTGGTGGCAATGGCATTGGCGGCTTCTCTTGTGGTGCCGTCATCTGTGGCTTCTGTAAAGCATCTTTTGTATCCTGCTGTTTCGCAGTACAGTATGGCCAATTTCTTTGCCGTGTGCAATGTTAGCAGTGCCGTAAGTCTCTTGCTGAAGTCATCATGGAGATTCTGCCATTCAGCAGTGAAAACCCGATCCTTTGTGTCTGGTTTGAACGGTACCGCTGCCTTCAGCATCATTGGGTAAGTCTGTTTTTTCACAGCATTTTTTAGCTTTTCGTGCTGTAGTTCCAATCTGGACTCCATGCAGGAGGAGTTGTGCCAGAGTTTGTAAGCATTAAGGTGCTCACTGGGGATGCCAGGTTTAATGTAACCCTGCCTCCCATTCTGTTTATCCTGGCAGCTGGTAGAAGGAGGAGAGTGTCTGTATTCCTCAATCCTCCTCTTCCTGTCTCTGACCGGTGCTGGTGACTGGGTGTCCTGATTGGTGGTGCCATTGATTTTCCCTATCTCGCTAGGTGTCACCATAATGGAAGTGGTGACGTCCGTGGTGGAGGGTTCTCTGAGCAGAGCTATGTCTACAGAGTCGAGGGTCAGGCTAGAGATGGACTGAATGACCAACTCTGTCTCCAGCATCCCCTTGGGTAGACTAGCAGTATCCATTTTGTTTTGTTGAAAAAAATATAAATAACGTTTAATACTATCTATAGAGAACTTCTATAGCCTGACGCTTGTCTTCGTGTTGAAGAGCAAAGTCGGAATGGTCTGAGCACGGATTGCGTGCGCCTTTTATACTTTTTGGGAGGTGGGACCTGCATGCGTGGAGGGATGGGTGGCGGCTTGGGGGTGGGGCATGGGTGGCAGCTTGACGGTTCGAAGGTTTGGCAGCTTGGTGGCTTTAGAAGGTTTTTTGTGAGCTTTTGGTGGCTAAGCGGCTTAGTCGGTATTTTGGCGGCTTTAGGTGGCCTGGCGGTCAGGTTTTCTTGAAAGCCATTTGTTGATGTTTTTCTGGGGATGTGCTTTGGTATAAGACTGGAGGGTAGGGGGTGGGGGGCTGTGTTTGTATTAGCGTAGCTGTGATTCAGACTTCTGGTGTTTCGTTCTAAAAGTAGAACTCATCAGAGGCTAGGTGCAAATTTGTTCACCATTATGGGTTTTTTGTTGTGTCCCACATATGTCATTCTTGCATGGTTGTGTATGCAAGAATGGTGATGCATATGGCTGCAGATGGTGTGTGCCTGTGGGTGTGCATGCTTAGGTGCACTTGTGTCACTGTGTGGGATGGTATCCTGGTGTGCAGGAGGGGGTCTGAAATAAGAGAAATAAGACATCTGTGGTGGTACCAGTTGAATTTGTAATGGCATTTAGGAATTTCTGAATATTTTTTCAGAAGATAGATAGAAAGTGAAAGATTTTATGTTATCAGTAAATCAGTAAATGTCAGTAATGTTTTGCCACATCCGGATCCGCTTCCACATGGTGACACTGTAAGTCCATATGCGCAAGAACTTTCTTGCAGATGCCTGTGGCAATGTTTTTGGCTAGGATTTGTTTAAGGTTAATATAGCACCTGTGGCAATTGATATCATAAAACCGACACTGGCGTCCAGGGGCCGTATTCTTATTGATGATATACATCACCTCTTTGTGGAACGATTTTTTCAAACCCTGGACTCTTTCATCTACTTCTGCCTTGTGATGGCCTTTGGTGGTGCAGAGCGGTGACATGTCTCCTGGCAGGACTATCCCGAATAATTCCTGGAAGATGGAGCTTCTAGTAGAAGGCAGAGGGTTTACTGGTGATGACGGTAAATTTACCGACCCCTAGCTATATGTACTAGAGGCTGGTGACACATCTTTTTGAATGTTTTTGTACATACCCTCTGCCTCCACCAAGCTGCCACCATGCCCCACCCCCAAGCCACCACCTACCCCTCCATGCAGACACATACGCATGTGTAGATCCCACCTCCCCAAAGGCCTCTTGTTTTCTTTGCAACTTGGATTGCCTATCATGTGCATACATGTCAATGGAACAATTTATGGCATAGAAAGGTATGTAAAAAAAAAACAAGGACAAATTTGTCCAATACCCGCATTGTTGATATATTTTTTCAGTTGTGCCGCCGTAATGTCAAGTGTTTATTTTTAAGACACTTGTTGCTGAAAGCTGTTGCTGTTTTTGTTTTTGATGGCAAAATTGGCATACTGTCGTCTTGGAGACCCCACATGCAAACATCAACCCAAGTTCGGAAAAGATTGCTACATTAGAGTTATTGAAAAATGCTTTAAAATGTCTAGTTTGAAAAACAGTGTTGTTGAAAGCTGTTGCTGTTGGATTTTAGCCTTTGGGCACAAAATTGGCATACGTGTTTGGGACCACCAAAGTTTGGAGAACATTCCACCTGTAGAGAACCAGAGTTATTGAAGAATGCATAAAAAGTCTATCTTTGAAAACTGTTGCTGAAATATATTGCTGTTGCGCTCGAGCTTTTTTACTCCAAAATTGATGTGCGTGTTCGGGGCCCCACGGGCATGCTGCTCTCCAATTGTGGTGAAGATCCCTCAAGTATGACCAGAGTTATCAAAAATGTCTTAAGAACAACAACAACATTACAAGTAGAAGAAGAAGAACTCCATGCTCACATTTACCCTTGTGTCTACCAATGCTGATAAGAAATAAAAATAAGATTCCTTAAAATTTATCCTTGTGATGAGCGAGTTATTACAGTGATAAATTTTCAAAAATAATCTCATGGTCTGCAAATGGATATGTTCTTTCTTAAACAAATTTGATGGTTAAAGAGTTAAATGGTTAGAAACTTTTATGAAGAATATCAACAACAATTTGCTGGATGAATTTGAGTCCCTTTTAAAATTAAAACAAGATATGTTCTGTATTTGAAAAACCTATTGCCGACGTTAATAATTTGAAATGAACGATAGAATTCACAATGTGCCAACACTTTTATAAACATGCAAGGAAGGCATCATGAGATGTAATCACCACTGTAAACATGATGAACTATGCATTTGATTTATGTGGGTGAATCAATGAAAGCTGTAGAAACCACTGCATAAAAAAACAGCATCAGAGATCTCTAATATCGATGAGCATGTCTGACCTGATTCATAATGTCCTACCTTATGTTTTTGTAAACAATTTGTTCGATTGTATTTGAATGCATTCTCATAGCATAAGAAAGCATATATATCAGAGAGATGTGTGGCCATGACTACATTAGCTTAAATGGGTAACAGAACAAGGGGTGGCAGAGCCCCCCCCCCCCCACCCAAAAAACCCACCTAACAGCCCAACAATAACACATCAACAAAAAAAACAATAATTTGGAGGCCTACACCATCTATGTGACACCCCCCCCCCCCCTTCCAATTAACCATGCTACATACATTTATAACAATCGACGAAATCAACTGACAACTGAGCCAGTCATTCCAGAGATATGATTTCAAAAATTTGTCTCCTGTCTTAACTTGCCAGCAGGAAAGTCAGTAAGCAGAAATTTTCATTTTCTTGACCAATCTTGACTATTAAATGTTCGAAGTGCACTGCAAATCTTGGACCTAGAATGGCAGGGGTAGATGAACATGAATTATGGTGATCAAGCCAGTCACCATGCATCTAATCACTCTATATGCTCTCTATTTCCTCAATATTGATTTGATGATTCTTCCATTATTAACATCTCCACAATAATAAATCATTTTACGGATGATCAGCACTTATGTCATCAGTCCAGACTTGGCCGCTCTGACTTAGAGAATCTTAAATGTAATATGCGTATTAGTGACAGTTTTTTTATATGCCAGGTGGGGTGATGGTGGGAGGTAGGGGTGTAGTGTGTTGGTGGGGTGTGAATAAATATGCACCTCATCATGCATTTGTGAACAAGTTCTAATCAAATCCATGAATCAGAATATGAATCATTATAAAGTTTGTTAGTGCAGCTAGTAAATTTCATCAACAGCTCAATCCCCAGATTCGCATCATTACCTATTCTGTTTCCAGAATGTGATATATTTCCTTCCCAAAAGATTTCATTTTTGCTGCATGCTATATATGCTTTGAATATTATTAGCTCACCTGGCCAGAATAATTTCTGTTCAGAATTGCTGAATTTATGGGAAAAAAACAATTAGTGGCTCTACATTTCGAGCATGGCCTTTCTCCTTGAAAAGCCAATGTTCTAGGTGAGTGGTCGCTGGCAGGCCCTTGTATACTGTATGGTTATTATTGCCACAATCATTTGATGATTCTAATACTATCTTTAAAATGTCTATGGTAGTGATAATATATCTTGTCAATTATCTCTTTTAAAATTTAACTTTAAATTTCTATATTAATTCTGGACAGAACTTTAGGGACAGTTGTTCACAGGATAACTGGAGTATGCTGTATTGATATACTCCTTTGACTTGATGATTACTCAATATAGCTACAATTATGTAAAATATGTTGATTATACTACATTACACTAAATTATTTGTAAAATACAGTGGCATTCTAGTAAAGTGTATATAATATATATGGTATGCATGTATGTATGATTACTGTATTCTGCGACAGTAGTAGTAGAAACATCCTACAGCTGCAATCAGTCATTCTTCGCTTTTGCCCACTGTGTCTTGTCCTCAGCTAAAATCCTTAGCTTTCTCAGGTCCATTCTTGACTTGAGTGTACCGAGTCCTGATTTCTTGAGGTCACCTCATAACACACTTAGCAGATTTATGAAATGACATTCTCTCCTGGCTTTGTATTTGCTGGCTCCAACTAAGGTGAATTCCAAAGCTCTCTGTGCTGGTGTGTCTTCTGGCATCCTTAGCACATGGCCAAACATGGACCATTTTAGCTGGGAGACTTTCAGACAGCGGCGACATATCACACATCTTGTAATCTAATAAGCAAGAATTATGAGTTGTAAATATATATGGTGAACATTAACAATTACAACTCATAATTCTTGATGCTAAGTTATATGAATGTATTCATGTTAAATTTTGTTCCATTTTGAATGAACAATATATCATAGTTTATACGAATTTACCTTCTAACTCTCGAATTTATTCAAAAAAAATTCAATTTTCTCATAGAAAATGTTCATTTGCAGACTAAGAAAAGGCTATTTTTTTTAATTTACCACTGAAGTGACTGGCTCAGTTATCGAGCCAGTCATTCCAGTGATAAATTTTCAAAAATAGTGTTCTTTTGTCTGCAAATAGACATTTCTCAAGAACACTGCAGAAGACTTTTTTGACTGATATGAGTGTTAAAGGTCCATATTCACACCAAAATGCTCGAAAATAAAATTGTTAAAATTGTATACTTTTAGAGGCTTAAATTGTGTATCTAAATGTAGTGAAATGAAATAAATCTTAACATATGATGGTTTCATTTCGTAGAAATTAATATAATTTTTTAATTGTGAAATTGAATTCATGGACTCGTGTCTCTAATGCAATTTCACAACTTTAAAAAATTTAATTAATGTATACATAATGAAGTCATCATATGTTAAGATTTATTTCGTTTCCTTACATCTATGCACACATTTTAAGTTTCTAAAAGTTTAGAATTTTAACAATTTTATTTTCAAACATTTTGTGTTTAATTAGGTACTTGTCAATTATACAGAAACCAGAAAGATTTGTACTGTATGTCAGAGGATCTTATTAAGCCTTTAACACTCAAGCTGGCTAAAAACAGCTTCTGCAATAGTCTTGAGACACTTTAGCCTGAAAGTTGGTTTCATATATTTGGTCGTCAAATGAGATTTAACCCTTTAACCCTAAAATGTTTTCAAGAAAATTCTTGTTTTCTCATAGAAAATGTCCATTTGCAGACCAAGAGCAGAGGCCTATTTTTGAAAATTTATCACTGAAATAATTGGCTCGGTTATCGAGCTAGTCATTCCAGTGATAAATTTTCAAAAATAGGCCTCTTCTCTTGGTCTGCAAATGGACATTTCTCAAGACCACTGCAGAAGCCATTTTTGTCTGATATGAGTGTGAAAGGGTTAATAGTATGACGGCTCACTATATTTAAGTGTGTTTTCCGTAATATCAGGAAATATGCTGTGTGTTCTCACACACCAATGAACAAATAGGAACTGAAATTTAAATATAAGATTTAACTAAGTAAATTTAAAAATTTTATGTGCCAATTGGTAGATAAAGAGATGGTTATTTTTTTTTATTTATCACAGGATTGTCTGGTTGGTAATCAAGCCAGTGACATTCACCTGCTAAGTTAAAGAAAAATTCCTGTCTTTGTCTGCGAATGGACATTCCTTACGCCCTAGGCAGAAGTTGTTTTTGCACTGGCTTTAAGTGTTAACCTTTTAGCACTCAGATCAGCCAAAAACGGTTTAGAACTGCAGTGGTCATGAGTTTTGTCCTTTTGCTGTTGATGAGAAGACTATTTTTGAAAATTTACCACTGGAGTGACTGGTTCGATAACCGAACCACTCATTCCAGTGGTAAATTTTCAAAAATGGTCTTCTCTTCATCTGCAAATGGACATTTTCTAAGAAAAAATTAAAATTTTCATGAATAAATTTTATGGTTAAAGGGTTAATGACCATAAGACAATCTACTCAGAAATTATCTGTAAATTACAACTCCGTATCTGATATTTGACACTCTTCTTTCAGAACTCCCAGAAATGAAATCTCAGTGAAATTGTCTTGAATACTTTAAAACTATCTCCAAAAAAAAATCACCAGTAATGTAGCGATTATAGCAGGTACTACTAAATCCTAAATGCGACCTACATAATTACAGAAGGGTTAATCATTTAACACTCATATCAGCCAAAAATTGCTTCGAGTGAGTGCAGTGGTCTTGAGAAATGTGTATTTGCAGACCATTAGAAGACTATTTTTGACAATTTACTACCGGAATGACTGGCTCGATTATCGAGCCAGTCATTCTAGTGGTAAATTTCCAGAGATTGTCTTCTTGATCTGCAAATGGACATTTTCTATGAGAAAATTAAAATTTTCATGAACAAATTCGAGAGTTAAAGGGTTAATCCATATAGCATGTTTACCTGTTTGCTGTAGAGGAGTTTATGCCATTTGCTTTGAGGCATGGGTGGGTGGTTTGGTGGGGGAGGTCTAAGGACACGCATGACAGGTACATATTAAAGGTCACTACACTTGCCTGCTCAGGTGTGGCTGCAGGCTATTGTGAGCTCAGGCTGGTTATGCTGGATTGATAAGGTGGTCTCAGTAATGTTCTCAGAGATATATGGGTGGATGATCAATGTGTGCATAGTGACACACACCACATGTATGGACTCATTCACATACCTGTATAAGAAAGCTCTATCTGTCTAAAGGAGTACACCTGATTATAATTGTGTACCTAGATTTGAACTGGATTTACTAGTGGATAAAATCCTATAAGCTTCTTTGAATAGCCATACAGGTAAGCGCAATTTAACACACCTGAATATGTTAATGTTAATTACATAGCAATAAGTATAATTACGTTCATTGATGTTTTTTCTACTCAGTGTAGACACACTTAAATAATGTAACATATCTGCTATGACATAACATATGTCGTGCATGTATGGTTCTATATATCTTTTATATCTCAGATCATTCAATCTTAATACTTGAGCAAAATGTCACACTATACTGAAAGTTCACAGCTATGATATCAATAAATCAAATCATTTTATTCACTTAACTCTTAATGGTAAAGATTGGTCAATAAAATCTTTTGAAAATTTATGACTGGAATGTGTGGTGAGATTATAGATCCAGGCATTCCAGTGCTAAATTGTCAAAAATAGACTTCTAGCCCTGCGAATGGACATTCCTAAAATGGTTTTGGGGTCATTCCATACCAAATCACCCAGAATATAAAAATCTCCCGGGTGCCCATCTCTGATTTTTATTAAATTTCACCCAGATGCACATATATGGAAATGATGCCTGCATGCACAATTTCATTGCAAAATTCGAATTAGTTTTGAAGTTATGGTTGATTGATTTTAGGGGGTGTGGCACTTTTTTTTTGCACTCGTGAATCCAGTGAGTGGTTTGGAAGGATCTTTAAACGCTGATAACTCTTAATATTGAAGATATTAAGCTGAAATTTCCTGTGCCACCTAATTGATACATGAGGAGTCTGGAACTGAACGCATTTCCTGGATATCTATGCCAGTTCCAGAGGTGGAGGACTATAAAGTTGGGCGTTTATCCATTCAAAAACAATTTTTATCAGATTTCAGTGAACCAGTACTACCTGACTCTTTATCACAAGCACTAAATGTAAGTTGTTTTGAAGTATGTACATATAGGTGTTGCTGTAGAAAAAAGCTTATGTGAATCAGGGACAATATTAAAGTGTGGTAGGTGTCCACATAACAGATGAGAACAAAAAATCTGAAAATTTGGCCTTCATATTATGGATGGTTTACCGATGTGGGCAATTACCTATCATCAGGAGCTTTGAATATGATTAACATACATATATTAGCTGTTTATGTACCAAGTTATAACTTTGTGGCTCAATTCAATGAACGACGAGAATGAAGTGACAACATAGATCTACATGAGGGAGACCGAAATGAATACAAATCGATTGGACTACAGCCTCATTCAATTCCCAATCTGAGTCTGGGTTCATAGACACAAGATATTGGTCAGCCAGAAATTTGAGCCTGCTTGTGACATGTGCTGCGTGGAGGGAAATATGTGCATTCTGCACCAATGAAGCATTATTAAAGAATCTTGGTATAAGGAGACCACCCACAAATTGTCTGACCGGAAAAGGATTGACAGACGAAGAATCTGGGAATACCAAAACAGGCCATGAAATTTGGAAAATCAGCGTAACCTAATAATAGGTTACGCGTATTTCTTTCATGTAACCAATACTTCAGATAGGTGCCAGTCATTTGCATAAACTCATTGCTTGACTACTTAATATTTACTTTCAGAGACTAATATATACAACAAAATGATTTTGGAAGTTATTATATGCCTTGTTAGTCTATGATGCAAACTGAACATGAGTTTGACTATTTTTCCACTTGAAAATAAATCAAGAGCTCATTTTCACGTAAGCTAATTTTCGGTTTGCACTTTGCGATTTTGCGTAACCAACACAGGAACTATTGGTATGGCTATGCCAAATTATGAGGTCTGCAAAGAACCATGGCAAGGATATTAAAGTACCCAAAACTTGAGAAGGACGACATGAAGAGAAGGGTACCTGAAAGGCCCAAAGACCTGAAAACTTTCTGAGTTCCAAATCGAACTCCATACTTCCATGGATGCGACTGTGTAAAACTAATAACCTGATGAAAGGGGGGATGAATCACCTAGTAGCAGAGATTGGATGTCTTTCCAAAACTGATACTCAGAAGATGGAATTTTATGAGGAAACAAGAAACTAGAGGGTCCAGATAATGGATCACAAGGGACATGAGGTAAAGCTGGAAGGTCTTTTCCACTGACACCATCAGGTCTATGTGAAGAAAAACCTAGCTAAAATGAACTGGCCCACACTGAAAACTGGATTGTAGATATAAGAACCTTAACAAAGGGGAGGGAAGGAAAAAACTTCCCTTGGACAAGATCGAAAGGGATCCCTAAGTGAGTGAATATCTGATTTGGCGATAGACAAGATTTTCTATGCTGACAATCCAGCCTAGATGAAGACATATTCGGATAGCTATAGAGGCGTCCAAGAACCGAGACATAGGGAATGAAGCCTTGAAGAGTTAATCGTCTATGTAGACCTGAACTGAAAAGGGGGGGGGGCTAAAAATTAAGACAAGCAGACACGAAGCCTACCTGATAAAAAAGAACTAAAAATGGGACCGAACCATTTTAAAATTGTACGCCAAGATGAATAGGGTCAGTGTTTTGAAGAATCTGAATCCCATGCCTGAAGATCCACTGGGAATGAGGGAACTGTGATCTAATGAGGAATAAGAGAAAAAAGAGGGTAGATCCTCCAACAGAGAGGGTAATGACTGTGAAAAAACGTATTAACAATACACTTGATCAAAATCAAAGATTCCAAGGATAGCAGGCAAAACTGAGAGCATTGGTAAAGAGAAATTTATAACTACGGTAAGGATTGTAGGAAAGGATTGTAGAGAAATCCACCTCCAAATCAAACTTGGATATTAGAAAAATTTCAATCTCACGGAGATGCAGACCAGAGGAACTTTTCCATAATATGATGATATTGCATAAATGTAGATCTCTTGCAACAAATAAGACAAAATATGGAAGGACCACCCATTAAGGATGATTATAAATCAATTCTGATTACAAATGAAATGTACACATCAGATATACACATAACACATTAAAAATAAATCAGGAGGACCTAATAAGAAAGGGAATAAAAAGCCTACTAACAGAAGATATGCTTGTATGATACCTAAAATCTGAAGAAAGATATAAATGCAGAATAAAGTCTAACAAGCCTCACTATTCCAATTAGGGCTAGGCTGATAAATAGTTAAGCTGTTAGATAGTTAAGTTTATTTCTTGATTAGCTCAGAATTAGTTCAAACTGTTCTTGAACCTGTTTAAATTATTTACGATGTTACAATGTGATCAGATAGTGACTTCTAGGCATCGATTTAATCTATTGAAAAAATAATATTTCTTGAAATCATGTGAAAGGCAATGATTCTTAGTTATATGTATGGCCTTTTGCTATTGAATTGCTTAATGTGAACAGATAAACTAAAACAAGAATCATGAAATGCGAAAGATAGAATTAGCTAAAACAATACTCATCTATATTTAAGATCAATATCATATCCAAAAGATACACTATGTAAACAAAAAGGGAACGAACCTATACGGGACGAATTGTCAATAACCTATATAAAAAGTGACAGGAACAATGATGTCAATCTGACAGCTACCGGAAGTAGAGAAGAAAAGAATGAAAAGGATAAATTTTGAGCCCAAAATTACCAATCCCGAGAAGGCAGGAAAGAACATGACTCTAAATAAAAGGTTTTAGCAAAAAATAAGTTAATAGCCTTGAAAAACAAGTAAATAGTGGAGAAACACGGGATAATGTCACCGAAACGAAATGCGACTAGGACGAATTGACTGCCATAACTACAATGGCTGACAATAAAGCTAACAGATACTGAAAGAACTGAACAAATTCGGGAAAAATACTTCTAATAAAAAAATCGCAAAACACCATGAGGGCAAGTGTAATCTGACTTTAAGAAATTAATATTTAAAACAAAAGGATGATAAATAGGGAGAAATAGCTTTAAAGAGCAAAATATTCATGATAAAGAAAGCATAACAATAAAATTTTCTTAAAGTTATGAAGGTATATATCAACCTGCCAACATAGAAGGGAGGTGTATTATACAAAAAGATGAATGGCCTGAATAAAACTGCGCCTCTAACGTGGGACAAATAATGACCAATTCATGGCTAATTAGAATTGCGAAGTACTCTGACAGAAAGAAAACTGAGAACACATTATAATTAATATAACTTAAATTGGGAGAATGCAATGAAAGATAACATGCAGAAAAAAGGGGGAACGCAGCCTGAACCACTAAGATATCGCAGGAGAGAGTACTGCTAGATAAGATAATGATATGTAGGCCCAATCCCCAATCCAAAGAACTGAGCCGAACCCTGAATTCTGACACTCCGGGGGTCTGGTTCCCGCCTTGGGCCAAAGCTGGGCCTCAAGTGTCTATAGAAAAAGATGGATGATGGAGAATTTTGCAAGGCACACGGCTCCGGAATCCAACTGGGCCCCGGGACGGGGGAAAAAAGTGAAAATCACAGGAATACTGGCCAAAAATAGTTGGAAAAAAAAATCAAATTTAATCTGACATGCCAGAAGGCCTGGCCCGCCCCGGTCCGCAGACAGAGCGGGGAAGCCATAGGCCGGACCTGAGAGGTGTGGACCCACACCCGAACCCGGAACAAAAACTGCGGACCTGGGCCAACAAGAACTCTAAACCTGAAACCTCACTTGAGGCCGGACCCGGACAAAAACTTGGATCCAGACCCATAAATGGGGTCAGGAAACTAAGCCGACCAAGATCCAGACCCGGGGTGGGGAAAATACCCGGGGCCGAAAGTTGAGACACCGAGGCGGCAGATACAATATACAAAGATGAGACTGGCTTTGTTAAAGTCCTTTGAATTCGCTAGAACAACCGTAGAAGTACAAACATGACCGAGTTATAACCCGCTTGGGCCCGAGAGAGGTTAAACTGAACTCTGACCACATGGATGCAGGCTGCGGATTTGTAGAAGTACAAGGTGGTGACAAATACGACTGACTTATGACCCGCTTGGACCCGAGAGAGGTTAAACCGAACCTCTTCCCACATGGCACAGGCTGGGGAATGTTGATAGTAGTGGTAAGATCTGCTGGACCCGGACACGGCTCGACTGGCTTTAGAACCGGCTTGATCTTTCCTCCTAAAACAGCGTATATCTGTAAGAGGTAATTTATTAGATTTTAATGAACAAAGCGTTTTCTGGGGGCAGCAGATTCTAAGGTTTCGCCTTCAACCAAGTTAACTAATGAATCATATTAATCCTGACATCAATAGACAGGGTTCATATACCTTCAGCAGAATTAAATTCCATACCTTTTCCAGACTCAATTTCAAATTTTCCAGACCTCATTTTGGGATTTTCAATCAGACAAAAAACAAACACAGTCACTAAGTTCATCATATACACCTGTGCAAAAGTTAAGCACCACCCTATTTTTACGCACATGCGAGGGTATATTCATGTGCTATGAAGAAAGCAATAGCATAAACATTTATGTACCCATCCATCTTAGTGCAAGAGGTAATAATGCAACTAGAGGAATGCTGATTATGATGGTGGGGAAACACTGTATGTTTTTGTTTGAACTTGAAAACGAGGCCTGAATATGGTTACGTTGACACAACTGACAACTATTGCCCTACAGTTGACACACGTGGCTAGATTGTCATTAATGGTGTCTGAAAACGAAGTTTAACATATGTGGACGAGTTTGAGACTGTCATTATTAATACCGGGTATATCCACCTTGTGCCTGGATGACGGCCTAGACACGACGTCTCATGCTGGTCACCAACCGACTGATACGCCATTGTGGTATTCGTTGCCATTCAAGATGGAGTGCATCTGTTAATTCCTGTAGGTTCTGCACAGGAGGATCCCTCCTCACCATGTTTCCCAGAATGTCCCAGATATGCTCAATAGGGTTCATGTCAGGGCTCCTTGCTGGCCATGGTAGGGTTTCGATGGCATTCTGGCGGAGGTATTCATGCACAGCTCTAGCACGATGTGGTCGGGCGTTGTCATCCATGAATATAGGGTGGGTTCCAGGTGCATGATTTACAAAATGAGGGACCACAACTCTATCCAGTATGGAATCTTGATATCTTTGTCCATTTAGTGTTCCAGGTACAGTCAACAGATCCAGCTTACAATCAAATGAGATGCACCCCCATATCATAACGGAACCTCCACCAAATGGAACTTCTTCCATGATGTTACGTTGGTCGTACGCCGTGCGTCTGGACCTCCATACACGAGTTCGACCATCTGTGGCATGAAGCAGGAACCGACTTTCATCGGACCAGTGTACCCGTCTCCAGGATCTCATGTTCCACTGTCTTCTTTCGTTGCACCACCTCAGACGCTCCTCTTTGTGGTGTGCAGTGAGGAGAGGACGTCTGACAGGTCTCCTAGCTTTCATGCCAGCAGCATACAGTCTCCTTTTGACGGTAGACATTGACACTCTATTGCGCGTTTCCAATTGCTGGCTGAGCACTCTGCTGTTGGTGAATGGAGATCTCCTAACAAGACGTACTAGGGCTCGATCATCACGGGCAGTAGTCTTCTTCGGTCTTCCAGATCTAGGCCTGTCCTTCACCTCGTTAGTTTGCCCATGTTTTGCAATCAAACGACTGATTACAGTATGGTTAATGTTCAGCTGTCTGCCAATCTCTCTGCATGACATACCAGTGGTATGCATGCCTATGATTTGCCATTTCACACGATCACTTAACCTTCGTCTTGCCATAGCGGTTCACAATCAAGAGCTAATTCTCTCTGTACAAATAAACCACGGTCATGAACACAAAATTCCTAATCTTGTCGCCTAAATCTGTATGTAATGTTCTACACCTCAAACTGGACTTTTACATAACTGAACACGTGTGCTGTTTCCCACCACGCACGGACATCAAGCGGCGTGAAGTCATGCATGCATGTGCATTTCGTACTTGGAATTATGTCAGCTAACGCGGGGACAAAAAGTATGGCAGCCTAGTTGTACCATCATGTTTCTACGTTCTATTGTTTTTGCTGGTGCTTAACTTTTGCACAGGTGTATATATAAACTTTATTAAACTTTATAAAACAAGAATATCAAAACACAGGGTGCGCACTTTTGCTGTGGAACTGAAGCAACAGCAGTAGTGGAAGACCCGAGGACAATAACAAACTGCATATATAAATAATGCTCACAAGAATGTCAAAGCGCAGCGCGTGCATACACAGATATGAATTTCATTACAGCAGCACATTTTTTGTTGAATATTTTGAAAATAATTTGACTGGAAACTGTTGCTGCTTTAAGCAGCAATAGTTTCCAGTCAAATTATTTTCTAAATATTCAACAGCTATCCTATCAAAACACACTATTAAAAGATCATAGGAGTTATCTTAATGTAATATAGCCAGAAATATCAACATACACACAAACACACGCAGTGTATCACACATACACAGGATTTCTCATTATAAAGGGAGTTTTTTAGGGTATATAGCCCCAAAATCTAGATTGAGAACAGTATATTGTCTATGAGTGGCTCGGGTAACCGTATATTGTCTACGAGTGGCTCAGTGTTTTTCAGGGTGCAAACCAGATATGAATTTCATTACAGCAGCACATTTTTTGTTGAATATTTTGAAAATAATTTGACTGGAAACTGTTGCAGCAACAGTTTCCAGTCAAATTATTTTCAAAATATTCAACATCTATCATGCAAAGTTGAGCTTAAGACACCCACATTTATTTGTTGAGGGCCACCCCCACCCCACCACCCCCACCTTTAGATAACAAGTTAAACCCTGCACATATACACATATACTAATTAAATTTAAATTTACCATAGCTGATCATATCGCCATAGCAACAGGAGGAATCCTCATAATTTTCACTTGACAATGCAGCAACATAAGAGGCCTCGCGATACGAAAGAGCTGTCGGACACCGAGTCAATAATATTTTACCGTGACTCAGTGCAAAGTTGGGATCATCTAACATTGGGCGATATAAAATTGCCACGCTTCTAAATGATCGCCATAGCAACAGGAATTCATTATTTTCACTCGATGATGAGCCAACACGAGAGGCCTCATGATACGAGGGCAAAGTTGGGATCATCTAACGTTGGGCGATATAAAATTTCTACTCTTCTAAATGATTCTGGCACTATCAAAGTGAAAATGTAAAATATTCTTACCTTGAACCAAAGAAATCCGTAACTTTCGGCGCTGGCTTTAGACGAACTTCTGTCAGTGTCTCATGTTTTTCCCCGGCATGTGCTAACAAGAGCCGCTTCGCCCATATTCCCGATGTCAAACGACTTTTCACAAACACTACATTTGGCACGCGAGTTTGATGTGTTGTCCGGTAAAATCCAATCCCTATATTTATCATTAGTTTCCCAAACACTAGCATATTTGCACTTTCCCATCTTTACTGTATCACAAAAAAATGGCAATCTCGCAAATTATTTCATTGTTTTGGCTTCTAACGCTCTGTACTATTTGACAGACGACTGCCGATTCACTCATTTTTATTGCGTTGTACTTGAACATGTTCAGAACCCGTATTGCTCAACAACTGTGAGATGTTCCCGATAATAGGCGGTTTTCTATTGCAAGACGAGACCGGGACCCAATCGAATTAGATTCTGGCAAGATTGGCGGAAACGCGAGATTTCGTTCGTAGCCAAAAAGATTGCGTTTGGAAAAATTAGGATTGCCAATATTTTAATTTTCCATACATTTTCCATACCAGTTGGCCCAAAATTGGAATTTCCATACTTTTTCCAGCCCTGGAAAAGGCTTTCCTAATTTTCCAGACTTTTTCCAGACTTCCATACATGCGTACGAACCCTGATAGAAGAGTCTATTTTATGAGGCTGTTTCTGAAGGCATTCCATAGATTGTACAATTCTCTCAAGAATGAATCTGCCGTGATCTCAGATTTATCCTCTATTTTAGTCTGCGATCTCAAAAAGAGACGGATTCCCAGGAACAGGAAAATTTTAAGAGGCGGGGATAGTGATTTGAAAAAAGCCAGCCTAACAGACTGGGGCCATGACTGGCATATCAAACATGATGAATCGTAAGTACATGAGGTACATTTGAAGCACACATGGCCTCCATGCTCTGATTTGATGAAGCATTGGCAACTACCCAATGGGTATCTTTTTCAATTTCTCCTTGTCTTTAGACTCGAGGTTAGACAAACGCTAACCCAAAGATTTATTAATAGAGGCCTAGCGATCTCAAATTTAAAGCTTTGTTATTTCTGAGAGAGTATGTCATGAGATTGAAGGAAATTTCAATTTCCCTTTCTCCGAGATCTAACAATACTCACCATTCTATTACTTCTGATAACAAGCTAACCTGATAGCTGGCTCTAAGAATCTAGACGTAGTAAGCTTTACCGGCTCCTGGAACCAGGTAGCCGGTTCCCAACAAACGGGTACCCCTCTGCCAGTGAGGCTCATATTGTTTGCATAGCTACCAAACAAGAGAATACCTATGGTTTGCCTCTGTGGGGCTGGAAGGGGGGGGGGGGGGGGCTGGGAGGCAGGGTCGTAATAGAATGGTGAGTATTGTTAGATCTCGGAGAAAGGGAAATTGAAATTTCCTTCATTCTCCTTCGATCAATACTCAATATTCTATTACTTCTGATTACACCAGTTGTTATTACACCACAAAAACATCCATTACCGTTCAATCACTACTTGCTAAAATCAATTATTTGCATTTTGCTATCAGAATAAGATTTTTATGCCTGCATACACACCTCCCCATGCCTAATCCTATTCCTATGGACCCTCAACCAGGCTACTGGTTGAGTCCCACCTCTAGCCTACCATCAGGTATAGACTGGCACCAGCCTATACTCACCTCATAGTGACGCTTGTCGCTATGCGCGCTCACGCATGCGCATCAGAGCCCGAATAGGAAACAGATTCACTTTTCAATTATTCTGCATGCAGAATAGTTGTCTAAAAATATTTATATAAGTTTTTGTGTTTTGCGCTGTGGCAGTGATACCTTTTGACTTTATATCTCGGAACAATATGCCCAATATGAAGTTAATCCTCCCTAAGTTACGTCTAGGAGTATAATTGTGTTTATATGGTATCTTATAGACGAATTTATATATTACCGGTTTTCGCGAAGATCGTTTTTGCTTCGTGGTATCTTGATTGTTATGCCTATCCTAAATCATCATCATCATTGATAATGTCCAGTCCATATATAGAGCCTGTAACGAAGTTATTTCTAGTGCATTATAAGGATTATATTAAAATCCCTTGAAAGTTTCTGGTACGGAAATTTGAATTTTCCCGCCGTTAGAACTGAGTTGAGGGTGTCTCTTGTGTGAGAGTTTGAGCGGTATGCTTCATTGTTACGTTTTTTCGTTTGTAGGAGTTAGCGAAAAGGTCAGATAAGACTAAATGTTCGTCGGCAAAATGTGATCGTCATCACTCGATTCGCCGGGCACGTTTGTGCGAAGTGTCCTGTACTACTAATGCTATGTGTGTGATTTGTAAAGGGTGGCCGGTTTTCGGTAGCGAAAGCGTTCTTTAAAGATTTGTCGGTCTAACAATCGCTGCCTCTGGTCATCCTTCCCCTTCCTCCGTTGCTAGCAAGACAAGGGCGGTGTCCTTTGCTTCAACCTCTGTTCCGTTATCGGTAGCAATGGAGGGGGGAAATTCATCGGGAAATTCGGACGCCGTGATGGCGCTCTTTGCTAGGTTTGAGTCGTTTGCCACCGTTTTGACGAAATCACTTGATGAAAGGATCTCTTCTGCAATAAGAGGCAAAAAGGAAGGAGTGCTCGTCAAGCTCCGAGGATAGCCCGAAGGCTAGCGGGCGTTCCCGCAAATGGGGGAAGCCGGTCCCCCTGTCCTCTAGACAGGTGATGGAATCGCCGAAAAAAGCAGAAGACAAGAGCATCTAAGCTCTTGAAGGTGTGCTCGGAGGGTGCACCACAGGAAATCCACGTTAGACTAGAAGGTGGCGGGCATAACCTTCAAGCAGTGGTGGCGTCGGCGGAAGCTGGCGTCCATAAGGCTAGTACTTATGAAAATGCCAATGTAACGGTGGTTCCGGTGGTTAAAGTAGTCTCGAAAGCGCCCATTGTTGAGAGGTTGTTACATAGTCTTGCTAATTCCGGTTACTTCCGTTTTACGATTCTCATTCTTTTTCCGGCCGGACTTCCGGTTTAGCGAGACATCCGGGTCGTCAAGATCCGGTTCCGGCTTCGATAGCTTCCGTTTCCGGAAGGACTTCCTGTTTGGGGGGGGGGGGGTGATCCGGGTCGGCAAGATCCGGTTACCACTTCCGTTTCGGTAACTTCCGGTCTGTCTTCCGGTTATGTAGGACATCCGGGTCCTAGAGGTCTAGTGTCTACTTCCGTTTCCGGGTCTTTTAGCGCTTCCGGCCATTCCGGATATCCGGAGTCTGAGGGACTTTTATTTTCCAAATTCTGGTAGAGGCGTTTCCGGTTCCGGGGTGGACACTAGTCAGTTTACTTCCGCTTCCGGTATTAGAAGGGTACTTCCGGGTCGGTCAGACCTGGATGTAATTCCGATTTCCGTTTCCGGTTTCATGAGAGCTTCTGGAAGAATGCATATCTGGGTCTGTTGGATCCGACATTGCATTGTTCACCAATTTCCGGTTCCGTTTTTTCAGTTCCCTCTTCCGGTTAGTCTGTACATCCGGATTGTAGGATCTTGATCAGTTCCGGTAGTCTACTTCCAGTTTTATCCATTTCTTTTTCCTTTTTTCCATATCCGGATTTCGTACAGCCGGGGATAGGGTCATTTCCGGTTTTACCCGGCAATACATGTTCATCCATTTCCGGGTTTTCAGCTTCCTCTTCCGGTAATTCTGTACATCCGGGTTGTAGGATTTTGATCAGTTTCCGGTAGTATACTTCCGGGTTTATGCATTTCCGTTTCCCTTTTTCCATATCCGCATTCCTAGAATCTAGTCATCTTCTTGCCTAAGAATTAGTCTTATTTCAGTTTTTGTTTAATATTGGGAATGTTAAATTGCTGAAAATAGTCATTCCAAGTCATTGCCAGTCTTGTAGTCTCTCTTGGAATGGTAGTCTATTCAGACATTTATTCGTTTATCAGCGACAATTTCAGCGTAATTAAAGACTCTCCTGACTGGTTACCGTATGGGATTTTGTTGCAGATTATTTTCTATGCGCATTTCATAAGCCGATAAGTCAGGTGGTATTCTACGCATTATTTCGATACGATTTTTGCTTTCATCCAACTTTAGATGGCCAGTTGTCTTCGGGCCATTCAGCGTTTTTTCTCGCTCCTTTTACCTCTTATGTCGGCAGGTTGACATTTATTTAACCAAAGGGAGTTTATTTGTGGACGGGATCTCCCTGATTCTTAAGTAAATCGTAGTATAATTTCGTCAGTCGCTGAAAAGAATTAGATTCAGTAAAGGTGTCATAGGATCATTATGAGTGCAGGATTAATGTCTACAAGTACATTATTCGCTTAGAAAGGATAATCAATCGGATAAAGGGGCAGGAAGGAGGAATATGAGTCGGATTCTTCTGCGTTGACATAGTTTCGCTGAGTTCGTTTTGTTTTCATTTTTCAATCCAGATTTTTGTTTGGTTTTCCTTTTATAGCGTAAATTTTGCTCTATTTTGACTGGGTTGCTGCGGGCCTTCGGACGGGGGTTTCGGGGGGGGGGGGGGGGGGAACGGGGCTCGGGATTTGCTGGGTATTTGGGGGCAGTTTGGCTGAAGGTTGTTGGTGATGCCACCGGCAATTTTCGATCGGATTATTCCCGGATTATTCGGTGAGTCTTGGGTTTTTGCTCGTTGAGGTTGTTGTCTGGGGGTTGGCGGCGGGCCGGTTGGAGTGGGGTTGGGGTTGCGCTGGAGGGGGGAAGAGTGGACGAGAATCTTTGGATTTAAGCATCCACCAACTATTTCGGTCAAAATGTTTTCTAAATCTTTGCAAGTCCAGAGATATTACAGTTGTGATATGTCGTCTGCAAAATTCAGTATTCAATCAGTTAATATCTACTATCAGTGTTCAATCTTTCTTGGGGATTTCTAACACAATGGCATTTGTTAGTACAAAGATGAAATTATTGATGCTAAGATTATGAATATAAGAATCAATAAATTTATTAAAATCTTTTAAGTTTCTGCCTCGTGGCATAAATATCGAATTGTTTAGGATATCTAATTTATCAGCAAGCCCGAGCGGCTAGGCAACCGTTGATGTATTCAATACAATTTTTTATTAAATCTCCATTGTTATACAATGTTTAAATTAGATAGTCTAATGTGGGCCATAGTTCTCTTATCAGGACCTTGTGACTTGTCATGTATGCTATTCATAGAATTGTGATGACGGTCATCACTAGTGACTTTCCCGTAGTTCATGTAGTTCTCGGGCACATGATTTGGCTATATCTTGACTCTAAGCACTCCCAAAGACTTACTATGGGGTTTTGATTTGCCACAATCTCTGGTTAAATCTCTGTAAATAATATTATCTAAAATTTTTGCAGAGTGTTTAGCATTATTAATAAGTTAGGCTATTCTGATATCACCCTTTTTGGTCTCCATTCAGAGTAAGCGGTATTATTAAAATATCCATAATAAACGTGAGTTACCTATTTAGTGAGGTATAAGCGTTATGATATAGGCCAGGATTTTTGGCATATGTAATCTATGTGTTTTCTATGAGCACTCCTCTTTAGCATATAGTAAGTTTGACTCTTCTTTAAGGGGGGACCCTTATTAAAAGGGGCTAGATATTCCTGAATCTAGAATCCTTCTATGTAGTCTCCTCTTCCAAAAAGGTTTTCTGTTCATTATTATTAGAAGCTATTAGCTTTAGAGGGGTTGTTGTTTGTCTATGATTGTCAGGGAGTCTATAGAAGAGGCTATTCATTGGAAAGTAGATCCAGGCTTCTGTGCATTGGTCGGATTGTCTGTTAGGCTTCTAAATCTTAATTCGTTCAGTCATGGCCATGGGTTTTTCTTTCATTTTTAGAAGGAGGAATGAGGTTTAGTCTTATGGATTGTCCTCTAGTAGAGCTGTTCGCGGCCTCTGAATGCTCAGATCTTCTCTTACATGTCTCCTTTTCTGGACAGTCAACCCCTCGGGGGTGGTGGGGGGGGGGGGCTGGATGCTCTGTCTCGGTAGTGGACAGGAATGTTCGCATATGCCTTCTCTCGAATGATTTTGATTCAGTTAGTTTTGAAGAGGGTCAAGGATCAGGTTTGCGAAATTCTTCTGATAGCTCCCTGTTGGCCAAAGAGGATTTGGTTTTTAGACCTTCTAGATTTTCTGGTAGATTTCCCTCTTCTTATTCCAGTATACCAGGATCTTCTATCTTAAGTAAGAGGTCTTTGTGTGCATCCAAATCCAATAAATCTTAGTCTGTGTGTCTGGAGAATCTCGAGTCTGAAGTCCTCGAGAATAAGGTTTCTTCTGATATCAGGAAATGATTGACTCTGCCAGAAGGGATTCGACCCGTTGAGTTTACAAGGGTCGATTTTCAAACTTTAGGTGAATGATGTTCAGACCAAGGTTTCGTGCCCGATTCTGGTTCGATACCCAAATTATTAGATTTTTTACCTTATCTGTTTGGGTATTTTCATTTGTCAGTTATTACGTTCTGGGAGTATAGATGTTCTCTGGTGTCATCCCTTCCTTGTCTTCTGTATGCCGATGTCAAGGATACTAAGACTTTTAATAGCTTTATTAGAGGTCTAAGTAATATTCGTCCTCCGATTGCTAAGTCTTTTCCTTCCTGGAGTTGGGCTTTGGTTCTTCAAGTTTTGGCAGGGCGCCATTTTGAACCTATTTCTTCTACCATTAGTAAGCTTGGTTTTGTTTTTAATTGTCAAAGCTGTTTTTTCTTGTTGCTACAGCCTCTGCTAGAAGGCGTTCAAGAGATTCATGCTCTTTCTGCTGAAAAGGAGAGATTTATAATTTCAGGAGACGGCTTTGATATCCCAGAAGGAATTTTTTATCTATAACTAGCACTAACCGCTATCCTGCTAGTCCGATCATTTTAAAATCTTTTTCGTCTGTCGCCATCCGAAAAATTTTGGTGTCCTATTAGGGCATTAGGAACCTTCAATCAGCGATCAGATGTTATAAGAATCGATCCATCTCATTTATGTTTTTCCTACGAGGAAAATTTATCTAAGCCGGTCTCAAATTCTTCGATTGTCAGATGGATTTTGAGAGAATACTTAATCATTGTTATCACCGGATCAAATTAATCTCTCCCTTATTAAAGCCGATGACGTTAGAGGTATGGCTACTTCTTTCGCTCTTTTTTAGGGATCGTCTTTAGATGAGATCATGCAGGTAGCAGGAGGGAAATGTGAATACACCTTACATCCTTTTAACTCAAAGACCAGAGTGCAGGCTAATCATGGTGTGATTGAGCTAAATGCACTATTAGGTTACGTTATTAGCATTTGGATAAGATTGATTTAATTTTATCCTTGTTTGTTAACTAAAAAGCCGAAGACTATTTACCAAGTACTTACCACCATTTTCGTTAGGACTATGCGTCTGTGAGATAGGGGGAGAGTCTTCTTTTGGTTTTTAGTTATTTCTTTAAGTTCAAGTTGGTCGTATTTGCTAATCACGGTGTGATTGAGCTAAATGCTATATTAGGTTATGTTGTTAACATTTGGATAAGATTGATTTAATTTATCCTTGTTTGTTAACCAAAAAAGCCGAAGACTATTTACCAATCACTTTCCACCATTTCGTTAAAAGACTGCGTCGGTGAGAAATGGTGAGTCTTCTTTTGGTTTTTAGTTATTTCTTTAAGTTCAACTTGTTCTTATTTGCTAATCACGTTGTGATTGAGCTAAATACACTAATATGTTATGTTAATAACATAGGGATAAGATTGGTTTGATTTTTATCCTGGTTTATTGATTCTCAAATCTCCTCCCACCTTATGTGGACAGGGGGCACTGACCAAATCTACGGGTTTAGCAAGTAGTGATTGAACGGTAATGGACGTTTTTGTGGTGTAATAACAACCCCCCACAGACCCCCCTTGCGGGTTGGTCTGTTGTTTTATTAACCACTATAAAAACATACTTACCGTTCAATCACTACGACCCGGCCTCAACCACCCAGCGTGGTAAGATTTGAGAATCAGACTAAATATTTTGCACTTAAATTTAGAAAAGTGAATCTGTTTCCTATTCGGGCTCTGATGCGCATGCGTGAGCGCGCATAGCGACAAGCGTCACTATGAGGTGAGTATAGACTGGTGCCAGTCTATACCTGATGGTAGGCTGGAGGTGGGACTCAACCAGTAGCCTGGTTGAGGGTCCATAGGAATAGGATTAGGCATGGGGAGGTGTGTATGCAGGCATAAAAATCTTATTCTGATAGCAAAATGCAAATAATTGATTTTAGCAAGTAGTGATTGAACGGCAAGTATGTTTTTATAGTGGTTAATAAAACAACAGACCAACCCGCAAGGGGGGTCTGTGGGGGGATTTAAACAGCAACCTGGTGGGAAGGGGCAAGCCATTAATTGCTTCTTTTGCCCCTGGAGAAAGATCTTAGACTTAGACTTGACATATGGAGACCTAAAAGGACCATCTAGCTTAGGGTCCGAATCACATTCGCATCACTGCCCCCCGCCCCACCTTTTTTTCTCCTAAGAAAAAGTGAGAGAACTCACGAACATGCATCTCGCCTGAAACACGAATATGCTAAGAGGGTTAACTGCTCTTTGCATATATTAGCCTGGGAATGAGCATGAATATATAATATAAATGATCATGGTATATAAACATAATACAAAACTCTCAAACTTGAATTACCTTATGATTATTGGATTTCAGACGTGGAGCCTTCAACCAAGCACTTGTTCGACCATCCGTGACACAGTTTGGTTGTAATCTACTCGCCGGACCATGTCTGTTCTTTAAATTTCAAGTAGCAAAAAATGGAGCAGATCAGTGTGGCCGTTTAAAACTATCGTTTCAAAACAGCTAAGGCGAGTGGATTGGCGGAGTCTGACACATCCCTCATATAGTAATCCGTGAATGAGGACTCACAGTGCCATTGTGCAATGGCCATGATTGTCCTCTAACGGAAAAGGGCGGTCGAGGCGGCTATTCCTCTGGCATCGTGTGCCCTTGCGCATTGCACCTGGTGCCCAGTCGCAATCTCGTGGGTAGTTTGGATGCATTCCACCACCCAACGACAGATAGAATCCATGGATGCAGTGCCATAAGTCTTTTTATGGCAGATCCATAAACGTCTATCATTCGACCGTAACGAGTCTGTCCATTTTTTGTACTTGGTCAAAGCACGGACTGGGCACCGGATACTGGCATCATGATCAAACCTAGTTAGTTTTAGTATAATGATCGGTTTGCCGGGATATTTCAAAGATTGATTCTTTGACATAAACTCTGCTCTTGCCAGTAGACACAGACCCTCTCCGGAGACAATAAATCGGTCCCTCTCTGCTGAAAGCGCATGGATCTCACTGCGCCTTCTTGCTGCGGAAGCTGCCAATAGAAAGACCGCCTTTAGAGTCAAATGCTTTAGACTAGCCAAACCCAAGGGTTCGAAAGGGTGCTTGGCCAGTACATTAAGCACTAAAGATAGACTCCAGGCTGGAATGACTACCAGTTGTCTCGGTCGGAGATTGCTCATTCCCTTCACCATCACATTTAACTGGGCCACCTCTGGACTATCCCTGTTGGCTTGACAAGGGATAACTGATGCCAAAGTTTACTTGTATCCAGCAATTGTGACAGGAGCTAATCCTGAATAGAATAGCTCACAGAGAAAGTCTGCTATTTGCTGAATAGTGGATTGAAAGGTATCAATACCATTTCCTTCACACCAGTCTGCAAGTTTGTTAACATTGTGGTTATATGACTTGAAGGTTGACCTCCTTCTCGCAGCTGCGATGAATTTTGCAGCTTGTCGAGAAAAACCTTCCAACGTGGAACATTGTTCGATAACATCCACGCAGTCAATTTGAATATTTCGGGACGCTCGTGTAGGAATCGTCCCTTGGCCTGGAAGATTATGTTCAGAATCTCGGGTAAATGCACTGGATTGTCCACCAGAAGATCCATGAACCACGCCCTGCTTGGCCAAAACGCCCCTATTAGCAGGACCAGGCACGGCTCCTCCCTGATCTTCACCAAAATTTTCAGCAGAAGAATGGTGGGCGGATATGCGTAAGCGTGCATCCCTTTTCAGCTTATCGCCAGAGAATCTGTATCGACGGCATTTGGATCTGGAATCGGCGAGACATAAGTCATGATTTGAACATTTTCCTTTGTGGTGAACAAGTCCACGTTGGGTTTGCCCCAATGCTGGAAGATCCTGTGAAGAACTGGAGGGTTGCGAGACCATTCTGTTGACAGAATTCTCTGTCTGCGAGACAAAGCATCCGCCAGAATGTTCAATTGGCCAGGAATGTGAGCTGCTTTCAAAACAACTGAGTAATTCCTGCACCATTGAATCAAGTGCCACACCTTCATACACAGTGTGGACGACTTGGTCCCGCCTTGGTGATTTATGTATGATACTACTGTCGAGTTGTCCGACCGTATCAATATCACCTTGCCTCCGACCTTTGGAAGAAACTTTTCCAACGCCAGTTCCACTGCCATTATTACCAACAGATTGATATGAAGCTGGCTCTCTTGGAGAGTCCATGTGCCCGAGAGCTGGTGTTCTCCCAGGCAGGGCCCCCCCACCCCTCCAGTGAAGCATCCGTGTACACGGACAGCTGGGGCCGGGGTAGGTGCAGTGAAACTCCTACTATGAGATTCTGACGCTTTTTCCACCATACAAGATGCGACATTATTGGCTTCAAAACTGGCACCAGCTTTGACAGGGGTTCTGTTCTCTGTTTCCACAGAGACATCAGATACAACTGGATAGGTCTTCACATCAGAGCAGCATACAAAATTACCTGCTCCATGGAGACCATCCAGCATCTGAAGAAACCGCCTCGCCTGAATGTGGTTTCCCAATCGAAAACTCTTGAGGATGGCTAACAGAAACACCACTCTGGGCTCTGACGGGTAAACCCTGCCTTCCTCGAGATCGAATCGCATATCCCCAAATAAACAAAATAATGAGTGGGTGTCAATTCGGATTTCTCCTTGTTGACTATCCAGCCTAGATCTGAAAGCAACTTCAGAGTCAGAGCAGTATCCATTTCTAACCTGGCTGACGTGTCCGCCTTGATAAGCCAATCGTCTATGTAGGTGTGTAGCGGCACATTCTCTCTTCGGAGAAACGCTGTCACCACAAGGACCACTCTTGTGAAGACCCATGGAGCTGTCGACAGGCCGAATGGGAGGACTACAAACTCCCATACCTGATTCTGAAACGCAAATCTCAGAAACCTGTGACAACTCCTGTTCATTGGAATGTGGAAATATGCATCTTTTAGATCGATTGACACACACCACATTCCTTTCCTCAATCCTGCCATTACCGACCTCGGTGTTTCCATCTGAAACCGAGGCGTATGGATACACCAATTCAATGGCCTGAGATTGAGTACGGGTCTCCACCACCCCTGTGCTCTTGGGGACAAGGAACATGTTTGAATAGAAGCCTGGAGTGTTCTGGCCTGCTGGTTTTATTGCTCCCTTCAGAAGCAAACCTGACACTTCATTTTGAATGGCTTCTAACTTGTCTGGTTCCCTTGGTATGGGTGTCCAGACAGGTGCCAAAGACAGATTTTGTGGTGGAAAATCCCACCACTCTGGCATGTACCCCTGGGATAACCATCCCAGGACCAGACTGTCTTATGTCACACCTCGCCATGCCTCGATGAAACGTATGAGCCTTCAACCCACTATAGACGCATTGACACCTAATGCGGGTGTCTGGCTCGCGATCCGCTCCCCCACCCTCTCTTAATAATAATAATAATAAGTGAATTTATAACGCGCCAAACTCCACGCAAGCATGCTCGTAGCGCAAGACAATGAAATGATAATATAAACATTAATTTAAATTCTGGTACGCTTGTTTAAAGAGATGAGTTTTTTTGACGAGAGAGAGAGAACCATTTTGGTCTTGGCTTGACTGATCTAACTGGCACCGCTGTTCCTGTTGCACAGGCGCGGTCCAGGCAGATATGAAGGGAGCTACTGTACCCTCAGGTACGATCTGGCCCCTTCTTTCCACCCTTTGAGGATTTACCCTTACCCTTCCCCTTGCCCTTCCCGCCTCTCGGGCCATCAGGAACAAAATTGGGGTGCGTAGGAACCTCCACAACCTTCTTCGCCTTCTTTGCTGGAGGCGGTTGTGAAGACCCATCAGAAACAGAAGAAGCATTCGGGTTGGCTTTCGCCTTGCAATTATGTTTCTTCTGCTTCTTTGGAGGGGGTTGTCCGGTCAGCGGCTTGGCTACAGCCCCTAGTGCGTGCGCCTGTCGCACTAGTTCTAGCTGTATATTTACAGCCAACCGATTCTGCGCAATATTGGCGGTGTCCTCCAAGATGGCCCATGCTTGGCCACCAAAGATGCTAGGACCAGTCAGGGGTGTTCCAAGCAAACGCTCCCTAATGGCGGTAGCCAGACGCATATGGTCAAGGACCATCTGCCTCCTGGACTTCGTTACTCGCGCCTACACCCTTGCCAATGCGCCCATAGACAGCACCAAGCCGTCATTAACGCATGAAAGTGCCACAGGTGGCACAGGGTGGCCTGCCCCCACTTCAGCCCACACCGACTGAAGAAGGCGATAAGAGTGATTCACAGCACTCATAGCTGCTCTCAGCCCCTCATCGCATAGGGCCAGGACTTCCTCATGGTGTACTTAGGATTCGTCATCTTCAGTGACCGCTGGAACCACACCATACTTGTCGTATTCCGCACGGGGAATACGACATCTCACCCGCACCTCCCGGGAGGCTGCAGGGAGCTGGCCCTTGGTCTGATGGACTGGATCCGAGCCGCAGGCAAGACCCCCGTCCCAATTGATGCAACCGACGGACGGGGTGTATCCTCTTCGGCCGTGGCCGAAACCACAGACAGGTCCACCCTGGCTAGCCAAGCCAGAGCCACGGACCAGTCTGTCTCTGAAGAGGACACCCCAGTGAATACGTCACCCGTTGACGTATCCACGGTTCTACCAGCAACGGCCTCCCGGCTAGGAGCCACCGCTGGTAAGCCAGAAACACTGGTACCATACGGTTCCACCACCACCCTATGGAGTTCTCAAGTTAGTCATTCCAGTAGTAAATTTTCAAAAATAGTCGGACTGCGAATGGACATTTCTAAAGGCCACTGCAGAAGCCGTTTTTGGCTGATATATGTGTTAAGGGGTTAAATTTGATCCAAAATATTTGCTTATTGAATGTCCATTTGCAGGCCAAAAGAAGATTAAATTTTCTAAAATAGGATTCTATAATTTGCAATTGGGCATGCCTTAACACAGGCAAAGGTCGGCTTTGGGAGACCTGACCATCAAAGAGATAAACGATATCCGTCTGAATGGATCAGACATTGATATGATTATAGAAACCTTCCAATTTCTCATGACAAGAGCATATACACTCGGGCATGGAGAAATTTATATATATGTTCTGCCATTATTTACCGATCACATGATTTCTGTTCAGAAACCCTTCACCATGCAATTGTTCATGAAAACTATATACCCAGGTATGGAGAGAATTAGAATTGTTCTGATGACAATTCCCGATCACGATTCCTATTCTGATATTGCATATCTAACCCAATATTCAAACAAGAAAGAAGCGTGTTTGAATTACTCAACAAACTCCACTTAACCCATTAAATGTGGAAATAATGCAAGAGGCATGCTGTGGAAAACATTTGTTTCAGATAAACTAATTCCTATAAATATTGTGATAATAATGGACGTTTCCAGTTTTAGCTATGCTCCACCCATCCCTAGTTAAGCTCCACCCACACTTCACCCATGTGATCCCCGAATGCCCTGACTATCAATTTCCAGAAAACTATACATATAAGCTGTTGAATATTTTGAAACTAATTTGACTGGGTGCTGTTGCTGCCTATCATAATGTTTATTAAATAGTAAATACATACAATTCATACAGCAACAGTTAGTCTGTCTTCAATTATGTGTTCGTGAAGTACTTATCTACGTCATTCATAACATCATTGATTATGACGTCGTCCTACATGTCATGTATCAGATTATGACATCATATGATTGATGGATAAGCTGGAAATGTCCATTAGGTTGAAGGCTGTTGCAGCCTTAGGCTAATGGATGAGCCCAGTCTATCGATCAGTCATATGACATCATAATCAGCTATGTCACATGTAGGCTGACGTCATAATCAATTGCATCATGAATGACATAATTAGCCATTACCACTCTGATGTCAATATTCTATCAGTTACTGTCCCAATAACAAAGAAACTGGTGTACATTTTCCAACAATTTTGGTGGATGATGTTACCATCTATGACAGCAACATCTTCCACCATATTTGTTGAAAAGTGAACACCTGTTCAACTTTAGTTAATTTGAAAACTTAAAATTCTAAAGTGCTAAGGGTTAAGTCCATCAGACTGGCTCGGTTAATAGTCTGTCAAGTTGTACAAATTGTATGTGTACTATTTAATAAATATTCTGTTGAATATTTTGAAACTAATTTGACTGGGCCCTGTTGCTGCCTATGCAGCAACAGCACCCAATCAAATTAGTCTCCAAATATTCAACAGCTCACCTGTGTAGTTTTCTGGTAATTGAGATCCAGGAAGTGCAGTCTACCTAACTTAACTTAAGGGTGGGTGGAGCTTAGCTAAAGATGGGTGGAGCATAGCTAAAACTGGATGAAGTTATTTGTATATATAAAATAACTAGATTCATTAAATCAAGTGGACAAGAGTGGGTATTTTAAAATTACAATTAACTGGATTAAATTTTACAAAAATATAAAAACGAGTATAAAAATGTATATAAAATTTTCTTAGCTTTCCAATGATGTATGACTTCAATAATATTATAATCTGAGTTCTTCATATAAACGGCGTCAAACGCATTGTATCTAAGCCAATAATAACTGTAATACTGTCACGCTTCGGCTGGCATGTTTAGCAGCCAGAAGTGTTGTGCGCAATGCATTGTGGGAAGGTATTTTCCGAAAATACGCCAATATAGGAACGGTTAGTCATCAGGATAAAGGATGGTATACTTCGAAGGTAATGTCAATGAGAGCTGTTGCAGCCAGGCATCTACACAGTTTCAACTACAACTGTACTATGCTCCTTGTACGTACTTTCAATAGCAGATTTGTGTATTTGTGAACAAGTTTTCATTCAGCAGGGAATCAATAAATCCCAAGATTGTTTTGATAGTTTAGTTTAGCAAAACAGTTTCAAATTCGTTTAACCCTTTAACACTCATACCAGTCAAAAATCGCTTCTCAATGGTCCTCAGAAATGTTCAGTTGTATCCCAAGAGAAGACTATTATTAAAAATTTATCCCTGGAACGATGACTGGGTCAATAAATGAGCCAGTCATTCAAATGATAAGTTTTCAAAAATAGTTTTCTCTTCATCTGCAAATGGGTATCTTCTATGAGAAAATTCAAATTTTCTTGAATTAACTCGAGTGTTAAAGGGTTAATGTAATAGTTACGCCTGCACAGTTTAGAAGAGGGTTACAACACTCAATGTACGCCTCATCTAATTATGCTTCGTGCTGCCTGATCTCTGAACAGAATCCTCGATTACCACTCAATATTAGGTCTGAATATTCACTACTAAGAAGAAAGTAATCAAATATGATATCGATTGCTTGAAACTGAGGAACAGAATATCCATTTAAGGTCCAAGCGTGTGATGGATCTGAATTCATAGAGTAATTAATGAATCCTATTTTGCGCGATAATAAATTGTTTGGTGGAAGCATCTTTACAGTATGTTATGTAATAGACTCAGTTAATACAAAGACCCAGATATTGTCCCCTTAGGGGCTGGGCCATCATACTAACTTGCACTCTTGCAGGCCTTTGATCTCTTGATATGTGAAGTAATATTGCAACTGTGGGCTGCCATCCGCCAATCGGGTTTCAGCTTACTTCGCTTAATAGGCGAGACTTTATCCAGTGACTTACTTTACAATCAGAACAACAACAATGATGGTTAAGTTGTTGAAATGGAAAGTGATATTTGCAAAGGTTTGCAATCGTTTTGCTCTAAACGATTTATCTGAGTAACAGAAAATGTGTAGACAAAAAAACCCTAGGTTGGCTTACGTGCATGTGTAAATTTGTGTAGTTCCTTATTTCTTATTGAGCAATTTTATTGGCGGAAGTTGACTGACCCCAGCTCATTAATGTTTATGAAGTTTCGTGAACTTAGTGCACGCATCAAAAGCCTGCAAGTATGGTACTCAATATGGGAACGGAGTGGGAGGGCGAGGATCATGCAATAAATAGGACGATGGGGCTTGGCTGGCATTCTGTTAACTACTAAAATACTTACCACTTAATTCACTGTTTGCTAAAGATGACGTGTCTTTAAATGTCAGGAACTTTTAACCTATTCATTCCTGACTCTTTAGTGCATGAGTACCCTTTTCTTAATGTTAGGTTGGCAGAGTGGCTTCCTTCCATTCATTGGGTATTCTTAGTTGTAGCTCAGACATACAGGTTAAGTTTTACATTTAGTTCCTATGACTAAACTCAAGCCCATAGTGACATAGTTGATTTTGATGTCATAAGATGGATGGATAAACTGGAAATGTCCATTTCATGCTAAGTGTAATAAGCATGTGTCGGTAATGCATGCCTGGGCTGTGGCAATCACCTTTTTGTTTGAAAAATTACCTCTGAAATGACTGACTCGATAACCAAGCCAGTCATTCGAGTTGAAATTTTCTAGAAAACGTTGTGATTGACCAATCTTGCCCATTAAAGTGTTATATTATGCAGGGTTTCTCATGACATCTAAATTTTGGAGGTCCCAGGGACCCCACACCTTGAAATTTTGGGTCCCAAGCTGAAATGTGGAGGGACTACACTGAGTGCGGGGTTCCAATGCAGTTTTTCTCATCAATGCTAAAATTAGAAGGTACCGCAAACTCATGGTTATGAATTATGTGTGTCCCATGCAAGATTTTATGGGTATTTTTGCGCAAAATGCTGTAAAATTATTTGAATATTTAAAAACCACACACAATTTTCAGGGTCCCATGTGACCCACTACCACAACTTTTGAGGGTCCCAAATTGCATTTTTGGGTATATACCCTCAAACGGACCCTTATGAGAATCACTGATGTGATGTATATTGTGGTTTCAATTTTCAAATGGTGGCATTTGTCAGTGAAAGTGTTTACTATCAGCCCAGGAGGTATAACCTGTACTGACTTTACTATGTTACTGAGATTCTTACAGCCTTTTTATTCAGAATATATTGCAACAAATATAGAATTTAATTAGGACAAATATTAACCCTTATCACTCTGGTGTCAAAATTTTAAATTTTCAAATTAAATTAAAAGATGAACTGATGGTCATTTTTAAACAAATTTGGTAGAAGATGGTGCTATCGTAAAAGGCACACCAGTTGTTATTACACCACAAAAACATCCACTACCGTTCAATCACTACTTGCTAAATCAATTATCTGCATTTAGCTACCAAAATAAGATTTTTATGCTTGCATACACACCTCCCCATGCCTATTCCTATTAATATGGACCCTCAACCAGGCTACTGGTTAAGTTCATCGCCAATATATTGACTGATATAGACTGGCACCAGTCTGTACTCACTCTATAGTGACGCCTGTCACTAAGCGCGATTGCGCATGTGCACTGGAGCCCAAATAGGAAACAGATTCACTTTTCAATTATTCTGCAAGCAGAACAACTACTCAAATATTTTCCAGAGAATTTTATAGCTTTGCACTGTGTCAGCTATACTTTGAGAGTGCTTCATATTGAAATAACTATGCCTACTATGAAGTCTATCCTCCCTAAGTTACGTTTAGGAAGTACATTCATGGTTATAATGAATTTTATAACTATGTATATAAATGTTACCGGTTTTCGTGAGGGTACTAACGGTTTCGTGGTAACTATTTTACTATGCCTATATCATCATCATCATCATATTAAATCTCTAGTGTACTCCAAGAGCCCTTTATCACTTTTCACTTATTGCATTATAAGGAATTACATTTAACACTATGAAAGTTTGTTTCTTGTCGTTAGGGAATTTGTTAACAAATTTGAACTTTCACGCCTTTCTTAGAAGTGTGTCTTTATGTTTCTAGACTCCTTTTAACGAATTCCCAAGCTGTATGCTTCATTGTTCCATTTTTTTGTTTTTAGGAGTCTGTTAAATCAACCGAAAAGACAAAATGCATGTCCGCCAAGTGTGATCGTCTTCACTCGGCGGAATTCGGTGGTCATGTGTGTTCGAAATGCACCTCGTGCACCCCCACAGCGATGTGCGGGATTTGCAAAGGGTGGTCGGCATCAGTTGCTAAGGCCTTTTTTAAGGATTTGCCCACTAAACAACCGCTGCCCTCTGGTCGATCTTCCCCTACCTCCGTTGCTAGTAAGACAAAAGCTGTTGCTTTTGCAAAGTCTAATGTGTCTAATCCAGTAGCAACAGAGGGGGGAGGGGGTGCCCTCTTTGGTGAATTCTGATGCTGTTTTGGCTTTATTTGCAAGATTTGAATCCTTCGCTGCAGTCTTGACTAAGTCTTTAGACGAAAGAACTTCTTCTGCCATCATGGAGGCCAAGAAACAGGAAGTTTCTTCTGATTCGGACAATAGCCCGAGGGCTAGCGGGCATTCCCTCAAAAGGGGAAAAACGATTCCTCTAACGTCTATGCAAGAAATCGGGTCTCCTAAACAAAAGTCTAGAGTGAAAAAGCTCTCAAAGGTGATCTCGAGCAAGTCAGCGGGTCAAACCCACATTAGTTTTGAGGGTGATAAGCATAACCCTCAATCAGTGGTGGCGGCGGCCGAAGCGCCATCCAAAAGCATTATGCTAATGCCAAAATTTTGGTCATACCGGTTGTCAAAATTCTTCATAGGTCGCCTATAGCCAAAAGTTTGCAATCTAGCTTTGCTAGTACTTATGGTTCTGTTGTGGTGGATTCAGGTCCTCGGGACTCAGGTTTACTTCCGTTTTCCGGAGCTACTTCCGTTCCGACCGTTTCCGGTATGACTTCCGGTTTTGCAGGACATCTGGGTCTTCAAGATCCGGTTCCTACTTCCGCTTCCGGTTTTAGCAGCGCTTCTGGTCATGCCGGATATCCGGGGTCTGTGGACCCTTATTATTTTTCATCTCCAGTAGAAGCGCTTCCGTTTCCGGTTTGGATTCTGGTCTGTACACTTCTGCTTCCGGTTCTAGGGGTGTACTTCTGGGTCGTTCAGATCTGGATAGACTTCCACTTCCGGTTGGGATGTAGCTTCCGGGATAGCGAAAGAACATAGTCGGTTAGCCTCGACTAAGAACTTATCCGAGCGTCAACTTACGCTTCTATTTTCATTTTCCTCGTTAGATTCAGAGAATTTTTCAGTGGATAGGCATAAGGATTGCGATTATAGGAGTTGTGTAGGTTCTGATTCTGAATTTTCTCACCGGGTTTTTTCTCAGGATTCTTTAGTTTCCAATTATGGTTCTTTCCAGTCTCCTCAGGTAGTTGAGGTTGATTTGTCTGTCTCCATCTTCGACTCTTTCTTTTCGTGAGGCTGTTTTGAGTTCATCTGCCTCGCGGTCTCATCCTCCAGGTTTTAATCCTATTCCTTCTTCTTCTGCCTCTTCTCTTTCTGCTAAGGATTTTTCGTCCAGTCATGTGTCTAATTTGTCATCTCTTTTTCAATCATCTATTCCTCCTCCGGGATTCTCCCGTCTTTCTACTTTGATTGGTTCCTCTCAGGGATCATTAGATCATTCTCCTTCTTCTCCATCTGTTCTTCCAATTTCTTCTCTTCCTCCTTCCTCTTCTGCTTCTCCTTCTTTTGATCATCTTGATCCAATTGTTTCCGTTGTTCTTTCTCGTGAGTTAGAATTTCAAATTGCTGATTCAGGTTTAGATTTCTCTTTGTTTTCTGTAGTTAGGAATTCTTCTCTGGATCGTTCTTTTGTTTCGGCTCGCTTTTCGATCCTCGAGGTTTTCTGCCAGTGCTCTGGTTCATCCTTTATTGTCTTCTAGTCAGGACCATGCTAGAGATTCCTTTTCTTCTGATCAAGCTTCTTCCTTTCCTGAGTCTGCTAGAAGACCCTGTCCTCCTATTTCCTCTAGAGCGGGTGAATCTTTAGTTTCAGGTGATTCTTCTCTTCTCATCACTTCTTCCTCTCCTAATCATTCTTCTCTTCCATCGGGTCCCAAGTCAGTCAGGGCCAGGGATCTGAAGAGGTTTTGTCCGGTCAGAGCCTCTTCGGAAGACTGGTCCATGTCTCACAGGTGGATCGCATCTACTCTTTCTCTTCCTCTTAAGGAGGAATTTGCTATTGACCCTCCTTCTTTCGGGTCTGCTCTCTCTACGTCTGATTCTTCTTCTTCTTCCTCTCCTCAAGTTCTTCCTATTGATAACTTAGTCGTAGCTATGCTGGATTTCTTTGTTAATGATGTTAACTGTAAGGAGTTTTCTCTTTCTTCCAAATATGATGCTCCTGTTCAAGTTCCCAAGGAGGATTATTTGAAGGTTGCTACTCTTCTGTCTCTTTCTGGCTCCTCTTGGGATGTTCTTTCTTCTCATTTAAAGGAGTATTCCAAGGTTGAGCATTCCACTGATCTTTTTAGATGGAGTCTGTTTGCAGATCTCAACTTAAGGCGGCCAATTTCCTTGCTCTTTTATCTGAAGCTGTTCTTAAGGCTGAAGAACGTGGTGATCAGGTTCCTTTATCAGTCTTTCGTTCCTTGGCAGATCTGTCTCATGGCTCGCTCAGTTCAGTTTGTAGATCTTTGGGTTACATTACCTCTAAGAGAAGATCCAGGAAGCTCTCTGAGGTTCAGATTTCTAATACTTTGAAGAATACTCTTATTTCAGCATCCCCGTTTGGTCAGGATATTTTCGGACAGTCGGCTCCTAGTCTAATTTATGCGGGATCTGAGCACCTGAAGGCCTCTAGGGAGCTTCAGACTCAGATTTCCTTTGCTAATCCTTCTTTGAAAAGAGATGTTTCTTCAGTGAAGAGTCCGAATTCATCTCCTAGAAGAAAGAGCCTCAAACCAGACCACTTTGGGACTTATCCCTCTAGGATTATTAATAATTCCAATCGTTCTTCTTCCAATATTCAAGATCGATCCGTGGAGGAGGATTGCTTTGATTCCATGTCCTCATCATTCTTGGACCCAAGGGAGGCAGTCTCTCTCCCCTTGGGCGAGAGGGGTTCAGACCCCTTCTCGTCGTCCTAGTTCCAGGTCCAGAGGTCGTTCTTCCTTTAGAGGGTATCAAGGGAAGAGAGTTTGAAGGTGTGGACTATTCCCGCGTAAGTCCAACCTTCTCTCTTCCTTTATTCATCCCTCCCCCTCTTCTTGTGCCTTCGGATCAGTCGGTCCAGTGCCTGTTTCCCAACGTGCCAGTAGCAGGGCACCTTTCTCTGTTTTGGGAGAATTGGCAGGCCCTCATTCAGGACTCCTGGCTAGTTTCTCAGATACGTTGGGATTATGCACCGTCATGGATCCGTCATCCTCCTCTTTCGGTTCTTCCAATATGGACACCAATTCCCTCCAATCCGGAAAAATTGGTTGCCTTGGAAGAGGAGTTGGAATCCATGATTGTCAAGAGGGAAATAGAAGAAGTTCCCCACTGGAGAGTAGACCCGGGCTACTATTCAATCATCTTTCTCATTTCCAAGAAAACAGGAGGTTGGCGTCCTATCATAAATTTGAAAAAGCTAAATCTTATGATTCTTACTCCCAAGTTCAAGATGGAGACAATCTCCCAGATCATTTCCAGTTTAGATCAGGGGATGTGAACGTCTTCCATCGATTTAAAGGACGCCTACTTTCATGTTCTCATTCACCATTCCTTCAGAAAATTCCTGAGGTTTGCTTACAAGGATCGAGTTTGGCAGTTTCGCACCATGCCCTTCAGCCTGACCACGGCTGCCTTCCATTTTACTCGTCTTGTCTCAGCCGTGGCAGGAATTTTACACCGTCGTTCTATCCATCTTCACGTTTATATAGACGACTGAAATCTAAAGAAATCAAGCCTAGTTCCATCTCAAACCTTCAGATCTAGGCGTTTCTTTCAACCTGCCCCGGGGTCTAGTCTTCCCCTCAGATCCAAGGATAGAGACTTTATCAGTGGCAATGGAAATCCTGTCTTCTCCCATGGTAAGAGCAAGATTTCTGTTAAGAGTGATGGGGTTGATGGTCAGCGTAGAGAATGTAATTCCTACGGCGGCGCTGATGGGAAGGCCCTTCCAAATGTATTTAATGTCTCTTTGGAAGCAGTCAATTCACTCTATTTACCAATCCATGATTGTCAAGAGGGAAATAGAAGAAGTTCCCCACTGGAGAGTAGACCCGGGCTACTATTCAATCATCTTTCTCATTTCCAAGAAAACAGGAGGTTGGCGTCCTATCATAAATTTGAAAAAGCTAAATCTTATGATTCTTACTCCCAAGTTCAAGATGGAGACAATCTCCCAGATCATTTCCAGTTTAGATCAGGGGATGTGGACATCTTCCATCGATCTAAAGGACGCCTACTTTCATGTTCTCATTCACCATTCCATCAGAAAATTCCTGAGGTTTGCTTACAAGGATCGAGTTTGGCAGTTTCGCGCCATGCCCTTCGGCCTGACCATGGCTGCCTTCCATTTTACTCGTCTTGTCTCAGCCGTGGCAGGAATTTTACACCGTCGTTCTATCGATCTTCACGTTTATATAGACGACCGAAATCTAAAGAAATCAAGCCTAGTTCCATCTCAAACCTTCAGATCTAGGCGTTTCTTTCAACCTGGCCCGCAGCCTAGTCTTCCCCTCAGATCCAAGGATAGAGACTTTATCAGTGGCAATGGAAATCCTGTCTTCTTCTCCCATGGTAAGAGCAAGATTTCTGTTAAGAGTGATGGGGTTGATGGTCAGCGTAGAGAATGTAATTCCTTGGGCAGCGCTGATGAGAAGACCCTTCCAAATGTATTTAATGTCTCTTTGGAAGCAGTCAATTCACTCTATTTACCATCAGATTCCCATCAGAGAACACTTGATACCTCATCTAGATTTTTGGAGGGATCGTTCTCTGCTTCTGATGGGTGTTCCACTGGTAAAGTCCTCCCCTCAGGTGATTATCTTCACAGACGCTTCCCAGGAGGGATGGGGAGCGGTCTGGGACTCCCTGTCGGTTTCCGGTCTTTGGTCACTGGAGGAGTCGACAGCCCATATCAACATTCTGGAGTTGTGGGCTGTCAAGAAGGCTCTCCTCTCATGGTGAGATCTTGTGATAGGTCTCAGTCTCGATTCGGTCGGACAATTCAACAGTGGTTTCTTATATCAACATGCAGGGGGGTACAAGGACATCCCTCCTTTGTCTAGAAGTGTGGAACCTTCTTTTATGGTGCCGCAAGAATCAGATTTTTCTAGTGTCTTCTCATGTCCCAGGCAGTCTGAATTTTCTTGCGGACCAACTGTCACGTCCAAGCAAATTCGCCCACACAGAGTGGCAGTTAAAGAGGTTGGTTGTCAAAGCGATTTTCAGTCTTATGGATCGTCCTCTAGTAGATCTGTTTGCGATGCCTCTGAATGCCCAGATCTCTTACCTGTCTCCTTTTCCGGACAGTCAAGCCCTGGCGTTGAATGCCCTGTCTCAGTCCTGGACAGGGATGTTCACCTATGCGTGCCCTCCAACGATTTTGATTCTGTTAGTGTTGAAGAAGGTCAAAGATCAAATCTGTGAGATTCTCTTGCTAGCTCCCTTTTGGCCAAAGAGGATTTGGTTTGTAGACCCTCTAGATCTTATAGACTTCCCTCGTCTTTTTCCAGTCTTCCAGGATCTTCTATCTCAAGTAAGAGGTTTTGTGTTCATCCAAATCCAGAAATCTTCAATCTGTGTGTTTGGAGAATATCGAGTCTGAAGTCTTCAAGAATAAGGTTTCTTCAAGATCTCAGGAAATTATCGATTCTGCCAGAAGAGAGTCGACCCGCAGAGTTTACAAGAGTCGACTTAAAATTTGTGGAGAATGGTGTTCAGACCAAGGTCTCAGATTCAGTTTCTATTCCCCAAGTATTAGACTTTTTATCTTATCTGTTTGATTCTTTACATTTATCAGCTAATACAGTTAGGGGATATAGATTTTCTTTGGCATCTTCTCTTCCTTGTCTTCTGAATGCCGATGTCAAGGATACGAAGACTCTTAATAGTTTTATTAGAGGTCTAGGCAATATTCGTCCTCCGATAGCTAAGCCTTTACCTTCATGGAACTTGGCTTTGGTTCTTCAAGTTTTGGCAGGTCGCCATTTTCAACCTATTTCCTCTATCAGTATTAAGCGTTTAACTTTTAAAGCTGTTTTTCTTGTTGCTGCTGCCTCTGCTAGAAGGCGTTCAGAGATTCATGCTCTTTCTGCTGAAAGGGACAGATTTATAGTTTCAGGAGACGGTTTAGTTTTATACCCCAGAAGGGATTTTTTTATCTAAAACTCTGTCTAACCGGTTTCCTGCTAGTCCGATCATTTTAAAATCATTATCGTCTTTTTCGCCATCCGACAAATTCTGGTGTCCTGTTAGGGCATTAAGAATGTACGAACAGCGAACCGATTTTAAAAGAGTTGATCCATCCCATTTATGGGTTTTCTACATGGAAGAATTAGCTAAGCCGGTCTCGAAGTCTATGATTGCCAGATGGATTTGTGAGACAATTAAGCTATGCTACGAGATAGCTTCTCCGGATCAAATTAATCTCTCCCATATTAAAGCCCACGATGTTAGAGGTATGGCTACCTCTTTTGCGCTTTTTGCCGGTTCGTCTTTAGATGAAGTCATGCAGGTGGCAGGATGGAAATCTGAATCCACTTTTACAACTTTTTATCTCAAAGATCAGAGTGTAGCAGCCTCCTTCTTTCGTAATATTACAATTTTAACCAAAAAAGCCGAAGACCATTTACCAAGCACATCCCGCCATTGGGAAATGGTGAGAGTTTATTTTGGTTTTTATTTATTTCTTTTCAAGTTTTCCTTATTTGTTAATCACTGTGTGATTGAGTTAAATGCACTATTATGTTATGTTATTAACATTTGGATAAGATTGGTTTGATTTTTATCCTTGTTTATTGATTCTCAAATCTCCTCCCACCTAATGTTTTAAGTGGGGCACTGACCAAATCTACGGGCTTAGCAAGTAGTGATTGAACGGTAATGGATGTTTTTGTGGTGTAATAACAACCCCCCCCCCCACCCCCCACCCCCCCACAGACCCCCCCTTGCGGGTTGGTCAGTTGTTTTATTAACCACTATGAAAACATACTTACCATTCAATCACTACGACCCGGTTTCAGCCACCCTGCGTGGTATGATTTGAGAATTGGCCTATAATATTTGGCACTTAAATTCAGAAAAGTGAATCTGTTTCCTATTTGGGCTCCAGTGCGCATGCGCAAGCGCGCTTAGTGACAGGCGTCACTATGGAGTGAGTACAGACTGGTGCCAGTCTCTATATCAGTCAATGTACTGGAGATGGACTTAACCAGTAGCCTGGTTGAGGGTCCATATTAATAGGAATAGGCATGGGGAGGTGTGTATGCAAGCATAAAAATCTTATTCTGGTCGCTAAAGGCAGATAATTGATTTAGTAGTGATTGAACGGTAAGTATGTTTTTATAGTGGTTAATAAAACAACAGCCCAACCCGCAAGTGAGGTCTGTGGGGGGGTTTCTTTGCTACTGGCGTCGTAAAAAGATAGAATGTTGACATCAGAGTGGTAAGGGTTAACATAACTACAATGATATAGTCAGCCTCAAATTAAGGTACACACACAGACCTGTAGGGCAATGAATATGTAGATGTCTTTGTATTTGGACATATTTATAGCTCTGAAAGCTAGGATGGTAGGTCATATGATCTCTGAAGGGCATACCTGTGTCTCTTCAACAATAGTCACTCGCCATAGTTATCTTAACCCTTATCACTCTAATGTCAACATTTTTAAATTTCAAATTAAAGTAAAAGATGAACTGCTGTTTATTTTTCATCAAATTTGATGGAAGATGTTGTTGTCATAGACAGCAACATCTTCTACCAAAATTGTTGAAAAATAAACAGCAGTTCATCTTTTGTTGAAAAATGTACACTAGTTTCTTTGCTATTGATAGCGTAAAAGTTAGAGTATTGACATCAGTGTGCTAAGGGTTAACACTTTAACTCTCGAATTTGTTCAAGAACATTTCAATTTTCTCATAGAAAATGTCTATTTTGCAGACCAAGAGAAGACTATTGTTGAAAATTTACCACTCCAGTGGTAGATTTTCAGAAATAGTCTTCTCATGGTGTGCTAATGAACATTTCTCAAGACCACTGCAGAAGCTGTTTTTGGTTGTAAGTCTTAAAAGGCTAACACTCAAACTGGCCAAAACAACATCTGCAGTGGTCTACCTGTTTACCAGTGGAAATACTGGATCAATAACCGAGTCAATCATTCCAGTGATAAATATTTAAAAATAATATTCTCTTGGTCTGCAAAGGGATATTATTTCAGTGAAAAAGATTGAAATTTTCTTCAACAAATGTGAGTTATAGCATTAGTAGTATTAACCATTAGTAGTATTAACACATGTCACTTCTCATGATCATGATTACTGAGGATACAAATATGCTGCACATCAAAGTCACCTTGACCTTTACAGGCGCATTAACTATTAACCCTTTATCTCTCAAATTTATTCAAGAAAATGTTAATTTTGTCATAGAAAATGTCCATTTGCGGACCAAGAGAAGACTATTTTTTTTAATTTACCACTGGAATGACTGGCTCGGTTATCGAGGCCAGTCATTCCAGTGGTAAATTTTCAAAAATAGATTCCTCTTGGTCTGCAAATGGACATTTCCCAAGACCACTGCAGAAGCCATTTTTGGCTGATATGAGTGGTAAAGGGTTAAAGGTTACTTAAATGTCATTGAAATAATTTAACACCTTTTCACCTACTATCGTTAACTTTTATAAATAGGTTATTCAGAGGTCAAGACTTGAGAATTTGACTGTATCAGGTGTTAATATCACACTTGGAAAAATAAAATTTGAACCCCCCCCCCCCCCATCAATTTTTAGAATTTTACTACTTGCTGCCATGGATGATTTCATCTTGATTAAAATGACAATATAAAGAACAATTTGTCTTAGAAGTGGCTGGAAGAGTGAACATATGGAACTATTTGTGTATCTTCAGATAAAGCTGACTGTCACATATTAGAAGTTGCTCAGTCTGATCCTGTGCTTTGCATGAGATGCTATGCATCACATGAAACTGTTGTCAAACCTATAATTTTAACCCACATCTACCTGCTGTTAGGAAATGGATCCATTCTGATTCTTTAACTACAGACTGACTCCTTCAAGCCACCAGACAATTTCAATGGGCAATAACTCTGAACCTGCTGAATATTTTTTAAACAATTTGATTGAAACAACAACTTTCAGTCCAATTGTTTTCAAAATATTCAACATAGCCAGAGGCGGAAATTGTAAGTATATGGTTTCTCACTCACAGGGTGTAGGGGTTACCAGTCTGTGTGATTAATCCATAGAATGTAGTTGCTGAATCCGGTAAGATTTGTGATCCTTGCATGGCGCTGTTGCTCCGTCGCTATCTGACTGGTGTCCGTCACTAGATGTTCGATCTAGGAATTAGGTGGGACTGATATTTTAGTTTGTCAAAATTTACCCAAAGGCTCGACATGCATGGCCATGCCTCTAAGTTAAAGTTTAGCACAGTGGAATATGACTGTCTCAGTTATCAAGTTAGCAAGTCCAGTAACTAATACACCTTTCTCACATTAATTGGCATCATTACGCCGGGATTCCTCTAAATCCATGCTCAGACCAAAACTGCTGACTCGGATAACGCCACCAACAAGCAGCTGACCCGCATTGAGTTACTATTGCACTAAAATTGCACAATTTAAACCTTTCCTATGATAAGCTAAAATCTCTACATTATTTAAGTCATACATCATTGGAAAGCGCTAGGTCAACATGACTAGTATTAAATAATATCTGGGATGTTGCCTAATCATTAATGCATTATTTTTAATATTTTTGTAAATCATTCACTGGGTCATTTACGTATATGAAATACACCATTATACCTTGAATCATTAAATCAAGTGGACAATAGTCGCTTTTTTAAAATTACAATCAACTGTATTAAATTTTACAAAACTATAAAAACGAATAGAAAAGTATATAGAAAATTGGCGTAGCTTTCCAATGATGTTTGACTTCAGTAATATTATGAAATTAGTTCTTCATATAAACTGCTTAAAGTGCATTGTATCTGATTCCAATAGTAAAGTAATGCTGTTTGTGCATCGGCTATCGCAGTGACCAGCCAGAAGTTGTACGTGCGATGCATTCTGGGAAGCTATTTTCCCAAAATACTCTAATGTGGGAAAGGTCTATTAGAAAAAAAATCTCTTGACTTCCGGCAGATGGACATTTCACAATGCACAGAAACCATCTTTGGCCAGCTTGCCAATTAACGTATTATGATGCACTTCTATGACTAACAAACCTGCTATGTGGAGGCCAGTGCGGGTATATAGGGGGCCTGGTCATTTGAGTGCGGGTATATGGGTGCCAGTGCAGGTATATGGCGGCCAGTGCGGGTATATAGGGCCAGTGTGGGTATATGGAGGCCAGTGCGTCTTTGTCTCCACAGTATCTCAGATTACATCCTTTTCGTGGTTTACAGAATATCAAAGGAAGATCGTGTGATGTATAGCTTCAGCACACCTCTGTCAATAGTTGTCAAGATTATTGTATCTTAGATAAATATTTTCTGTCCAGACTGTAAACTGAACACCTCATCTTAAGGGCATCCAAAATTCTGTGTGAATCTTTCACTAAAGCTATGTCAATGTGTATCAAAGCTAGCTAGGTCAACATGACTAGTATTAAATAATATCTGGGATGTAATTTCACATCACTAGTCTATCATATATATCAATATATATATATATATATGATAGACTAAAAGATGCTGTGACAGGCATACACACATAGAATATATCTTTCATGTTTCGCTTGTTGTTATAGAAAGTGAGGTGGAGGTGTTCTTCATAATTTCATACAAAACTCTGGCTAGTCTATTCTTTTAATGGTTACGAAAAGCAAAAAGCTTTATTAGTGGACGTTCCATTTGTAAGCGAAGAGAAGGCTATATTTATGTTCCCCCCCCCCCACCCCCACACTTTTATATGTTTTATCTTCATTCCATCCATCCATGCTTTTAGTTTTTGCCCAATAACATCACTTTTAAAGGATGGATTCATTTTGAATTTGGTATATCAACTCCTGATGACATGTCCTCAGTATAGATTGCGTATCAGTGAAAGGCAGATAGCAAAACATATCTGGATTCACCATAGGTATAGTTATCTCCCTGGAAATACTTAAAATGTGTCAAAAATGTGTGTGAATTTGTCTTCTGCTCAATAACTTCACTTATAATGGATGAATTCATTTCAAATTTGGTATGTCAACCCTTGATAACATTGAAATGATTCTAGTTTCACCATAGTTATTGTACAATTAGCTCTTACTTGTATAGAACACAAATAGCTCATTGACATGCTATCAATGGTTCCATAGCAAAAAATTAAATGTCCGCTCCAATAATCTCCACTTCGATGACTTTGCTCTGCAATAGCCTATCTTACTTCTGCAGTGAAGTGGTTAGTCTTGTAACCATCACAACGCACAGAAGTCAGTCAGTAACACCTGACTCTTTAGGCACTCACTTCTAATTGGTTACAAAGATCAATCAAGTGATTTGCTACTGGTGCATTGTGGTGCATTGGCTAGGTTGACAAAACCGTTGTGCCGCACGTGCGTGGAATTCCAATCCAAAGAGCCGGGTTTGCCCCCCCCCCCCCCCCATTCAGGCATCTGTTCAAGGTGTAAAAACCTGCACCATTCCATATGTCATTCAAATGACACGTCCTTCTGAGGGGACATAAAGCTATCAGTCCCCTCATGTGTAGTGTCTGTGCCATGGGGGATGTAAAAAAACTTGTCAGGACCTGTATCAGGAGCTTAGTTGTGAACACGCTCTGATAGTGTAAATAGTAGGTCGGATGTCAGCCCTGCTGTCAGTATATCCAGGATGCCATAACTGAAGCCTGTAAGATGCCTATCTAAAAAGGCGGGTGGTACATATGTGAGCAGACTGGACTTCACTGTGCGGCATAGCTGACAGCCATACTCTAACCAACCTATGTCACAGCTGTCAGCGATGCTGTCGGTGGCTCCCTGCTTCGCTATCTAGACAGTAAATATGTTACAAATAATTGTAGAAACACTTCAAGGTGAGCGGATATGTGTCTAGGAACCTCACTGAGTAGTGATGCTGTCAATCTGGGCGGTTCTCCTATAGAAAGGAGGAAATTATGAAACACAATACAATGGCTGATCACGTCATAGGCACCTTCAGCGTGACGTCGTACTCGTATACTACGCTTTATGCATATATATCGAAAGGTGCGAAAGGACGATTAGTATAGGCTGTAATCATCGGCCTATCACGAAAAAGCATGGATATGTATCAACTAAATAATATACTGAACCTCAAGTGGATATATGCATCTTCCAAACGGTGCATAAATTTATGTCAACAGCATGCCTATAATTACACAATATATGAAATACTTGGCAGAAATGCGATATCATTTCACGTAGAACGTATACATTTTACCGACTCCACAGTTTTGATAAACAACAGCGAATCTTGGAGTCGTGTAATTGAGAAATAGCATATTTGGTACCCGTTTAAACACGATCGTTTGCAGCTTGCAATAGAAATGAATGATTACAAATCTATATCCAGTAACATTGTGTTTCAACAGGAGTTTTTCAAAACAGAACTTATATTAGCTATATTTGTGGGAGGTTTTTGGTTGTCACTTTCCGGATTTTCTTTCTCGTCCAGGCTTCTCAGATAATTTTGGTATTTAGAACGAGTTGTATATAGGACGAATTGACTTGATATTTTAACATTGATATTTGTAACTAGGGACTCGATTCCACCAAATGGAACCGGATAACTGCTCTAACGAACTTGACCATTTTGAAATTTGTAAACATTGCGCAACGAAATGGATGGGTTCTGTTGAATTGACGCAAAGGTAGTCTTATTAACATTTATATCAACCAAAAGTGGCGAATTGTCTGTTTATTGAAATAATTCACAACTTATTTATACAAATTGATGTGCATCTCATATGAAATTAATTTAGTATTGAATACTTTATAAATGTCACATTTTGTTACGTATATTAGTTTGACGGGGAGTGTCGTCGTATACACCTAAATGTTTTCGTATATTATGAAATTCTTGGTGCGGTTTTGTCCAAATGCTATACAGCGTCGGATAGATATATGTATCCGCTTTAAGCGCAACATATTATTTAGTAAACAAACTCCATTGGTTTTATGTCAGTCCAGAGGAATGGTAGTAGCATCAAGCGCAACTGATGCAAACCTTTAGTCTTATATATAAATAGGAGAGGGTACGACGTCACACTAAAGGTGCCTATGGATCACGTAATAAAATTATATGTGTTTAAGTTTAAAGGAAAGTTTGTGGTTCTTAACAATTTAATTGTTAATCGTGTGTTGGATTTAATTCAAACATGCCAAGGCCGAAGGATGAGAGTATTGTATGGTATCAAGATAAGTAATTTAAGTTTTTGAGTTTGTGTATTAACAGTGTGTTGTATTTCCGTGGGTGCTAAAATACGTTGATTAAGAGACCAAGGGTTATTGGTTTTTAGTCAGTCACCATTTGTTTGATGTTATACCATTACAATATTAGTTTGCATTCGTTTCTAAGAAATTAATTGTAGTGGTGTGAATTTTTGCCTTCCAGGTGAGATTGTTTGTATATGTGTTTGCATGATCTCACACGTTGGTTATACAATGGCATTTTGTCATATTAATACTGCCATAATTTTTCCATTTTTTAATCAGCTTGCTGCTTAAGAAAGGTTTTTACAAACGTTTAGAAGGGCGCTGATATACAATGTACGCATTTTCATATATAAAATGTTTGTTACGCTTAGTGAGTTGTTAATGATAAAAATGAGACATCAGCTCATGTATAGAGTAGTTATATATTAAAACTAGAATGCACTCGAGGGAGATGCTGACTCACACCTTTTCCACTCTGTCTTACCAGCACATTTAGTGACCACTGTGACCTAGATATTTGATTGGATGTCCGCAAACTGCAAACAATCATGAACTGTCGTAATATGATAAAAAGGTGTTATCCGGTATGCACTTCATGACCCAGTGACCCAGATATTTGATGCTTTGTCCTGACACTTATAGAACTTCTAGCCACATACAATATAAATGGATTTACCACATTTGGTGATTCTACCTACTCATGTCCTGATTTATGGCTAAAAGTGTGTATTTCGAGATGTATTAAAGGACCCAGTGACCTCAATTTTTTGCCTTTTGATCCCCAACTAAGAATTTTTCTAACCACTCATCAATGTATGTGCCGAATTTGGTGATTCTACTTACTTGTGTTCCCGATTTATGGTTAATATGGTGTATTTCGTGATGCACTAAGTGAGCTCAATTTTTTACCTTTTGACAAGAAACTAAGACTACTTCTAGGCAGTAATAATATCAATGTATGTGCCAAATTTGGTGATTTTACCATATAGGATTCCCAAGATATCGCTCAGATAAACAGACACACACACGCGCGCACACGCACGCACACACACGCACCGCAATACTCACACCAGCCTTCGGAAGCATGAGTAATTAATTACCAAGAGTTTTAACAATTTTATCTGATTATGGATTTTATGCATTTGCATATAAACATATGTTGGGCTATTTGGTCAGGAAATGAAACGCCTTTTGTACCGTAAAATGCTCATTAGTGGCCGCGGCTTCTAATAGGACAAGGGCTGTAAATTACTTCAAATCTCTGAGAAAGGGGGCCAACTTCTATTAGGTATATTTCAAGATTAAAAAAAAAAATTATACAAAAAATAGCACGAAAATATTTTCACGCTAGAAAATCTTACCATTTTAAGCCTATGCTTAATGTATACCTTATATCCATCATCACGGGAGTGAAATTATTAATTGGGAATTAGCCGCATACTTTAATAAACATTGTTTATTTCATCAGATTTTGCAATCCCAATTTTGACATAAAATGTTGTCGAGAAAAAATAGAAATCATGTGATGTATTAGCTTTCGCTATAGGACGTGTTTAGGTGCAACGACACTAATATTAGTACCCAGGTAGAGACTTGCTCAATCTGCATATGTAGGAGGAGAGCTTCGAGTAGCTATGAGAGTGAGTGCGTGAACTCGTTCTATCGCGGAAGCTGATTTAATCCCGTGTGAAATAAATTTCAAGTTAACTTGGATTAGCTTGGATTTTCTTGAATATCCAAGCTATTGTAAAATTATTCAACCCATAGCAGCCTTGATTTCCTTGAATAGCTTGGACTATATATAGTTGCTTGAACTTCTTGAAAATCCCCTCTCTCATGATTCAAGCTAGCTGGGGTTTTCTAGGACCTTTTGAATATCATCATGAAAAAGTGTAAGCTTCTTGGATTTGCTTGGACTTTTCTGATTTGACAGAATTCAAGCTAGCGTGGATTTTCTAGGACTTTGTATTGTCAGACATAAAAGAATTCAAGCTACTTGGATATCCATGAATTTGTAGACTCACTTACGCTACCTTGGATTATCTTGAAATAGCTTGCACTAAGGCAAGAACAGGTTCTGTATAGTCATGACTAGAGGTGACCTTGACCTGGTAAATTGGTGGGAAATTTTAAGTCTGTAAAAAACAAAACAGTATATTCATTCCATTGATCATTACCAGCTATGGATATATAGAATATGATAGTTTGGAAACACTGACAGTACTGTTAGATAGAATGCTTATCATCAGTAACCTTAAATGGAAACAGAACTGTATTTTGAGGTATGTATTCTATTGATTTCCAGAGATTTCTTCAGAATTACCAGTTTTGGTATAGCTTTTTCAGTTCTATGTAATTAATGCCTTTCTAAATAATATGGCACATTAACAATCTATGTCTATAAGAATAACAGACAAATCAGTCAGAAACTCATACATTGCTAATGTCTGGCTGAAATTGTATTTGTTATTGAGTAACTCAACTCCCATGAAGGTGTGATTATAATATATAATCTCTGTGGCAGCATTTGTGTACGTGCATACATTTTATGTTAATGGCTAACCTATTTTAAAAGCTAGGATTAGCTGGGATATTCTTGAAGTTCTAGATAGCTGGGACTTTCTGGAATAAAATCCAAGCTAAGTGGGATTTTCTTGAATGTTCAAGCAGGCTTGGATTTTCTTGAATGTGCAAGCTAGCTTGGATTTTCTTGAATGTTCGAGCTAGCTGGAATATTCTTGGATTTTAAGTGGCCAATAATGGCAAGCTAGCTTGGATTATCTTGAATGTTCAAGTTAGCTCGGATTTTCTTGAATGTTCAAGCTATCTGGAATTTTCTTGGATTTTACTTTAACTAGGCCTTTCTTGGATATTCTTGAATTATCTTGAATTTTATGTGGCCAATACCAGCAAGCTAATCCAATCTTTTCCAAGTTATGAAAAGCTTGGATTAGCTGGTTTATTCAAGCTCCACAGAACTTGGATGTTCATGAATATCCAAGCTTTTTTTTGCCTGGGCCGGACTGCTCGGTAGAATCGTCTGCATTATACTGACCTTATATACTGGACTCGGGAACTCGGAATGTACATATATATATATATATAGTACATTCCGAGTTCCCGAGTCCAGTATATAAGGTCAGTATAATGCAGACGATTCTACCGAGCAGTCCGGCCCAGGCAAAAAAAAGCTTGGATATTCATATATATAGTACATTCCCGAGTTTCCGAGTTTATATATATAAAATCATTACTGGATGGTAACCGAGTATTATACATTCAATTCGATCTGCATATTTGGACCCGTTTATTTTTCCGTTGAAAGTTGTATCGTACAAGGAAGTGATATAATTTTGATGGTATTTCCGCAAAGTTATAAAGTTATTGCAAAATTGTGTTTCAAATCTCATTTTATCTAACATTTATAAGCTATTTAACGGACACAATTGTTCTGTGCACCGCGCTGTCGGTGCTGCCATACGCTTCTCTAGCATAGTACATTTAATCCTTTAATACTCATACCAGCCAAAAATGGCCTCTGCACTGGTCTTGAGAAATGTCAACTTGCAGACCAAGAGAAGTCAATTTTTGAATATCTTACAACTGGAATCACTGGCTCGACAACCGAGCCAGTCATTCCAGTATTAAATTTTCTAAAACAATCTCTTGGTCTGCAAATTTACATTTTCTTTGAGAAAATTTATATTTTCTGAACAAAATCTAATGCTTAAAGGGTTAAGTGCATGCGCAGTAAATTGTTCTCGGTTTTGTCTCTGTCCAAATCGATTAGAAGGCATTTAAAGCCTATGCACTATGTATCCATAATTCGTATTTCAAATTATTTTTGATCATTCTAGTCCCGTAAACTAATATTTCAGTTAAACCGGTTTAATTGGTGATACCATCACTGGTTTTCCTTTGGCCCAAACCGCCCAGCCCTATCAACAGCTTACCTATATAGTTTTCTGAGAATTGATAGTCAGGCTCATCGCATTCGGGGATCGATCGATCACAACACTGGCGAAGCATGGATGGAGCCTAACTAGGGGTGGGCAGGGAAATTCTAAACCTGGAAAGGTCCGTTGAACCCACCATTTTCACAGATTTGTTTTTCATTAACTAAGTACTGTAAGTATCTGTAGGAATTTTAAGAATATTTTTTCAAGCTGAAGTACTAATTTTAAAGTGCAACTACAATTTTCCTATTTTGACTGTTCTAAAAAATTACCAGTGTTGATAGATCTATAACTGAGGTAATTTATGAACACTTTCATCTAAATTAACCGTCTTGAATCCATTAACCTGTTAACACTCATATCAGCCAATAACGGCTTTTGCTGTGGTCTTGACAAATGCCCATTTACAGACTAAGAGAAGACAATCTTTGAAAATTTACCACTTGAATGACTGGCTCGATAACCGAGCCAGTCATTCCAGTAGTAAACCTTCATGTATGCTTGCGCGATCTTTGCTTTGAAACATCGCGATCGATTTTATAAAAATAATCGCGATTTTCGATTAAATCATAGGTCCAAATTCCCAAAAGTATAAACCGGGGTAACATGACTTGTTTCTGGAAAAAGGTTTAAAAAAATGATACAAAAATAGCACAAAATTAGAACACAATTTCATGCGACGAATTCTTACCATCCTACGTCTATGCTTTAAATGTATACCTTATATCCATCATCGCGTGAGTCAAATTATTAATTGGGACCGACTAAATATTGCGTATAGTTTAATAAACATTATTTATTTCATCAGAATTTGAGATAAAATGTCGCCGAGAAAAAAAATAAAATTACATGATGTATCAGCTTCAGCTTATAGCCTCCCTTTGTAGGACGAGTTTAGGTAATTACCGGAGTAACGCGAAGACGCTAATATTAATACCCGGGGAGATACTGAGCAATCCGCATACATAGGACGGTAGCTTTGAGTAGGTACGAGTGTAACGGCGTAAACTCGTCCTATAGTGCAATTTATAGTTGCTTTCAGAATGTCAACAGTTCAAAATCAAACCATCTGGAATGCTGTTGCTTTATTTTCTTTAATTTGACATGACAGCCGAATAAAGAAGAAAACATTATTACACCGCCTGAAATTACTAACTCTAGAATTAAAAAGAATTATGTTCACTGATTGCCTAACACTCTGCGACTAAGTAGGCCTATATACTTGGCATTTCAAGACAGACTCTGGCTCTGCAGTGAAAGAAAGAAGATTATATGGCGATTCGACGGAGTAATTAGCTTGTTTTCTCAATGACAAAGGTGTTACCTCGCTATTGTTAGCTTGTTTATTGTAGCGCGTTGTGTTGTGATAAGTAATTATTCGACATGTGCATGAGACTGCGGGATATAAACGCAATGAACGCAGGCATGAATCAATTAAAATTGTACTCATGCACTGATAAAATGCGATGCAAAAGTACACACTTCAGATTTTAAACAAACATGAAATATTTGACGCTTTTCCGATTTTTCCTCAATTACATCGTAAAAATGCCGATTTTAAAAATAAATCAAACTTCACGATTAAATCAAAAAATCGTGCAAGTCTACCTTCATGAATAGTCTTCTCTCCGTCTGCAATTGGACATTTTTCAGAGTCACTGCTGAATCTGTTTTGGCCGACTTGAGTGTCAAAGTGTTAAGCAATCTGACTTGTCTTTTCAGCGACCAATTCTTTATGTCTCAAAAAGTGGCCATTGTAGATAGGTTTGACTGTATATAAGATTTCTCAGCCACTTCAAACAATAATTGGCTTCCTGGTTTTTTCTTTACGTCTCCAGATAATCTCAGGAATTACTGTGATCCGTAACCTTCTGCACACTGTGGTATATTATAATAGTGAGTGATAGATTGCCTGCCATTAAAATTATGATGCCATATTTAGTTTTTCTTTGTGAGAAAATAAGCCAGATTATTAACTATGAATGAGATCTGGTGAACATGTCAGATCAGAACATAGCAGATAATAACAGCTCTAAACATGGCCGATGACAGCTCTGTATATATGCTCGCATCGAGTGCTATAGTACTGCTCATAAATAAGTTCCAAAACAAAAATAGAAGAAGCGTGTTAGTAGAATTTTGAACACCATACAATGTTAAATGTTTTGGTGAATATCTTAAACATAATTGGATTGGCTGTCTGTCCTCCAATCCAATTCACCTTTCCAGCTAAAACTGGAAAGATTCAAATGTTAAAAATATTCACAAGTTTGTTTTATTTAGCTTTTGATAACATTTTAAGTTATTGCTGAGCTGTACTGTAAGTTTGTGTCAGTTCTTGTATTATTGGATAGAAAGAGTTTGGGAGAATGGTTCAGTGCATTAAGATATGAGTGAACTCTGTCAGCACTGATATCATCAGGTCTTCATGTATGTATGTATGTATGTATGGAACTGCTAGAGTTTCAGGATAGCATACAGTCAGAGCTGCTTGAGGAAACACATGCCAAGACATACATAGTGTTTAATTAACCCTTGCTTGATGAAACCAGCCTCTGAAGTTGTCTTGGGGAGGGTAACCGAGTATTATACATTTAATTCGATCTGCATGTGGTGGTAAATTTTCGAAAATAGTCTTCTTTTGGCGGCAAATGGATATTCAATAAGGAAATATACAAATTTATGCTTAGTGAGGGTTCATTTTGAGGTCAAGTGAAAGGTATTTTTTAAAGTTTGGCATTGCAATGGCTGGCTCGGAGTTATTACTGTGGTAAAACTTTAAAAAGATAGCCTTCCGTTGGCCTGCAAATGGAGATTTCTCAGGCCAGTGCAAAGGCTGGTTTTGTCTGGCTTGTCCAGTAATTGATGAGCTGGCTTAATCTTTTTACTAACAAATTCCACTTATTTCAGTCTTAGCGTAAACCAACAGGAAAGTTGTTAAATATTTAGAAATTAATATGACTAGAAGACATTGCTGCCTAAGGCAACAATGGCTTCCAGTCAAATTGATTTCTAAATATTCAACAGAATATGTAATATATCGTAAATAATTTACTTTTTCAGGGTTTTGTCATTGGAAGAGTTAACAAAGCGACATCCTTTGACTCCAAGCAGTATATTGTATAGGATGTCAATGGACATTTCCTGTTTTAGCTATGCCCCGCCCATCTCTAGCTAAGCTCCTCCCTCACCTCGCTCGTGTTGGGATCGATCGATCTCTGAACACCCTGACTATCAATTTCAAAAAAAATAAACAGGTAAGCTGTTGAATTTTTTTTAATTAATCTGACTGGGTGCTGTCGCTGCCTAAGGCAGCAACAGCGCCCAGTCAAATTAGTTTCAAAATATTCAACGGAGCATGTTTATTAAATAGCAAAGAATTACAAAGACATACAATTCATACAACGTGGTAGACTGTTTGAGATTTGATGACGGTCTATATGGAACCCTTTGTGACGTAATGATTGTGACGTCATCATACATGCCCTGAGCTGATTATGACATCATACGAGGTCAGATGATGGATGGATACTCTGGAAAGGTGAATTGTGTTTGACCTATGAGATTAACCCTTTAATGACCAAGGCAGCCAAAACCAGCCTCTGCAGTGGTCTTGGAAAATGTCCATTTGCAGACAAAGAGAAGACTTATTGAAAATTTACCATTGGAACACATGGCTCAGTAACCGCGCCTGTGGTATTCCAATGATAACATTTCAAAAATAGTTTTCTCTTGAACTGAAACTAAACATTCATTAACCAAATAATTAGGTTTTCTTTTGCCAAATTTGATCATTGACCTTTACCACTCTGATGTCAATATTCTATCTTTTACTGTGTAAATAGCAAAGAAACTGGTTTACATTTTTCAACAATTTTGGTGGATGATGTTGCTGTTCATCTTCCACCAAATTTATTGAAAAATGAACACCAGTTCATCTTTTAATTTACTTTGAAAATTTAAAAGTTTGACATCGGTGTGGTAAGGGTTAAAAGGTTAATATGATTTTATGCACTGGATAGAGTTTTCACAAATAAGTTGCCCATGTTTATATAAAAACAACGTGAAAAGCATGCTAGTTTATTATGCATGAAAGGATGGCTAAGAACTAGAATTGTATTAAATCTCAACAAATTTTGTTTATTTATAATAACAACTATGTGAAATCAGCCACAAAATTGGTAATGTCTATGAACAAGTAATGTATGCTGGCTGTAATTAGGGCAGTGGTTAGTGAATACACCTTTCACACATTGATGTCATTATGCAAGGATTCCCCTAAATCAATGCTCAGAGAAAAGTTTGCTGGGTGGTAACACCTTCAACAGGCAGCTGACCCACCTTGAGTTACTATTGCACTAAAATACACCGCAATTTAAACCGTTCCTAGTTTAAACTAAAATCTCTATATTATTGAAGTTATACATCATTAGAAAGTGCATTCAATTGTCTAAACATGCATTTAAATAAATATTTTTGTAAAATTTTCACTGGGTTATTTGCGTATATTCATCTTCTTGCGTTCATCTTTCTCATGACAGTAATCTTAGACTGGTTTCCTTATTTAGTGCATGAAAGCTGAAGTGGTCATCAAACTGTCTCTGTCTCCTCTGATCTTCTCTTCAAAAGATACTTCAATAGACCAGAAGCTTCTCCTAGCCTGTTCATATCTCTGGCAGTGCTGCAAGAGATGTTCTGCTGTTTCTTCTGCCTGCTGACACTCACAAAGTGCAGAATCTGTAATCTTGAGATTGTGAAGATATGCATTGAGAGGATTATGACCAGTCCTCAATCTAAAGATACATGTCTGATCCTCCCTACTGAGGCTGTGTATTGCATCTGCCTGCTGGTGGTTCTTGTGGCTTTAATGATATGCTTCAGTTCTTCAAAGTCAACCTCGCGGTTGAATTGTTCTTTATTTGACCCTTCATTAGCCAGTTGATCAGCTTTGGCATTTCCTAATATGCCACAATGCGAGGGGATCCATTGTAATTTGCGTATATAAAATACCTGATTGTACCTAGATTCATTAAATCAAGTGGACAATAGGGACTATTTTAAAATCACAATAAACTGTATTAAATTTTACAAAAATATATCGTAGAGTATCCAGTTTCGGTGAGGCTCTAGTTTCGGTGAGCTTTCGTTACGCATGCGCTGTGCAACAACACACGTTCGCGTGATGTCATAATTTTGTACTCAACCAGTACGGTAATTATCGGTAACGCTTACCATGTTTCTCCTCAAAATTCATATTAAAATGTTGAGTCAGCACTAAATCAACTTTAACATGTAAAAAATTGCCGATTTTCTTATTACTTTTTATCATATACCTTTAAAGCATTGTATTTTAAATTAAATAAATTTTGGGTCAAATATTGCAAATTCTTCCCCCATCATCTGTTTTTTTCATACCACGTGACCAATGTCAAAATCCAGACTGGACAGGGTGGTTCAAAAGTCAACAGCGCAGTGCCCGTTCTTAGCACATCAAAATCAAGGACTATACGCATAGTATAATATTATTCAATATCTTTTGCATATTTCCATTTGATGCTTTAGTCAAGCCCTCACAACTAGCTCAAAGTCTGAGGAAAATGTCCACCACCATCACCCGAGAAAAAACAAGAAAATGACAATGAAACACTTCCCCATTCTGACGACTAAGAACGTTCAGCATTTTTTGCTCCATATGGTAGCTGGATTGTCTAAAAACAGAAATTTGGGCGAGCCTGTATGGGTATCACCGAAACAGGATACCATTGTTTTTGTTTGTTTTGAAGTACGTCATCGCCTAATGGCGTTGTGTTTTGACATTTCATTTTCGGGGATTCTCTTCTGACTTGGCGCTAGATAAAGGATAAAGTCACTAACAAATTAAGCCAATTTATTTTTAAATATTTATGGTGTTTATTAAATTATTAGCAATTTCTGCTTAGGCGTCCCGAAACTGGATACTCCACGCTAAAAATGAATACAGAACAGTATAGGAAATTGGCTTAGTTTTCCAATGATGTATGACTTAAATAATACTATGAAATTAGTTCTTCATACAAACTACTTCAATTGTGTTGTATCAGATTTCAATAGTAAAGTAATGCAGTTTTCACGTCAGCTATCGCCGTTACCAGCCAGAAGTGGTACATGCAATGCATTCTGGGAAGGTATTTTCCCAAAATACACTAACGTGGGAAAGGTCTATTCATGAGATTTGAATCCAAGTTATAAAAATTGATCCTTTATTTGGGCAAGTAAACGGGTGTAGAAACCTTCCCAGTCCACATCTACGGAAAGACTATTAAGAAGGTGGCGCTGTCGCATGTCATCTTATCATGGATGAAGTAAAAGACCTCACACTAGCGGCTAGCATGTTAATTTGTCTGTCAGTAGTGTATATGCTGAATACATGACGGTATACATTGAATAATTCATAAGCTGTGAATAAGTTCATGGTAGAGGTGATAATATAGGAATCCAATCTGTCGGTCAAATATATGATGTCATAATGAATTACATCACATTTAGGGTGACGTCAAGTCCATCATAAACACTTACTAGTCAGTCAAGTTGTACGAATTGTATGTCTACTATTTAATAACCATGTCACTTATTATGCCGTAGCATTATTCATACTGAGACAAAGCATATGTATTGATAAATCTCCATATGGAAGTAAGAAAAACAGCAATGAACCTTTCCAGTCACCTTGCTCGTGTTGGGGTCGATCGATCCCTGAACTCTAACTCAACTTACAGAAAACGATACAGATAAGCTGTTAAATATTTTGGAACTTATTTGACTGGTTGCTGTTGCTGCCTATGGCAGCAACAGCTCCCAGTCAAATTAGTTTCTAAGTATTCAACAGAATCTTTATAAAATAGTAAACAATGCATAGTCCGTCTTTAATTATGTGTTCGTGACATACTTATCTACGTCATTCATGATGTCATTGATTATGATTTCATTCTACACGTCACATAGTTGATTATGATGTCATATAATGGATTGATAGAGTGGAAAGGTCTATTGCTCAGAAATGAAATCAGCCTTATAAACGTGCTCGCCTAGAAGGACAAAAACAGAAGACAAGATAGGCTGCCAGCACGTCTCTACCGTCTGGAATTCTGCCGAAATCTGTCATCATAGAAACTCTCACCTATATTAGTACATTCAGATACATGCATCGTTTGATCCTTATTGTACCGCTATGCTTTTATTCTACTGATCAGTTTCTGTCATGTATAGTTTGCTTTGATGTCCGCTCCAGAGCATGCAGTAGAAACAGGAAATTCCGTAGGAGAGATATCATTGTTTGTTTGCCACGTATAAGTGCACTAAGATCCCATATCCTATACAGTGTTAACCCTCTGACACGCACATGCTAGATGCGATAAATTCTTTTTGATCTATGGAAAATTATGTTGAATAGATTGAAACTACTTTGACTGGGAACTGTTGCTGCCTATGGCAGCAACAGCTTCCAGTCAAATTAGTTTCAAACTATTGAACATCATAATTGTATAGTTATCTTGAAATTGAGTTTCTGGGAACTAAAGGGTTAAAGTAATCGCCTACTTAATGCAATATAGCAACCACAGTAGACAAACCAATAATGTGCATAATAAATATTCTGATAAGTACTGGTATGTTGAATTTTAATTTGACTAAAGGTTAGTGCTATAAAGCGCAGACAAATCTTTCAGTCAAATTGTCTTCAAAATAAGTGCTGATGTGTTTATACATTCCTTGAAATTGTCTTAAGGTACTTGAAGGTTGCCGATATTAAAAGCGTTAATATGTATTCTATGTGCGTTTTTTCTATCTGGACAGACACACATACAGTGTTCCTCGCTCTATGGATGGCAAGTGTTGTAAAACTATTTTTTATTACACATGTGATTTACTGGATCAGGTTTTGTTCATCCCTGACCATATTCAGTTCGGCATGTGTTTCTATGTAAGCAGATGTGCATTATCCAAGAAAGAAATGCACATTCTTTCATTTAACCTTGTAATTGTTAAAGTTATCCTAAAGCAATAAGATTAGAAAATATTTAGAAAAATTCTGTGACGATTGTCTTCTTCTGAGCAGTCATTTTAGTTTGATATTTGCAGGCGTCATTATTGGGAATGCTATTGTTCTCGCTGGTGTGCAATACTCGGTATACAACCGTTCCCGTAAAGTACATGATAGTCATTATACTGTTGGCTTTGAGCTGAGCAGAGCTGCGTAGATACAGGACTTGAAAATTATACAAATATCTTGTTGCCCCTAGGATCAAGTAAAGCATTTAAATTAGGTTTCCTGACTTTACTTTCAGGTTGGCCCATTTCAATAAATTTAATTCTGTTGACAATATATTGTTGTATGTTATACAAGCTACAGAATACTTGCACTAAGTTAATACCTCATGAACCATTATATTAACAGACTAAATAAATCCTTAGTGTTTATGCTGGTTCTGAAAAATAGCGAATTATATAGGCTGTCCCCCAGGGCAACCAGTGTATTAAAATTTGGTTATCCTGGAGTAAAATGTGGTTGTGCCTGACCACAGGAATGTGTAAATTTTTGTGCTGAGAGAGCGCATTTTAGTTAAAGTATGTACAGTAGTTCAGTTTTAATTGTACACCTTGTATTGAATCGTGCGGGGCTAGATATTTTTATAACCATTTGCAAGCCAGTAGATGGCTTTTCACAATTTGCAACTGAAATGATCACTGACTGGCACAGTAATCGAGCCAGTCATTCCATTTGTAAGTTTTCAAGAAGTCTTATCTTGGCCTGCAAATGGGAATTTCTCAAGACCACTGCCGAAGCTGGCTTCAGTCGGATTTGCCATTTAACCCTTTAACACTCAAATCTGGCAAAACCGCCTTCTCTAGTGGGCTTGAGAAATGCTGATTTGCAGACCAATAGAAGGCAATTTTTGAAAAAGTTATAACTGGAATGACTGGCTCAATAACCGAGCAAGTAATTCCAGTAGTAAATTTTTGAAAAATAGTCTTCTTGGTCTGCTAATTGATAATTTCTTTGAGAAAATTAACAAATTTAAGGCTTAGAGTGTTAAAGCATTAAATTAATGTATATAAATATAGTGTAATGTAAATTTAAAATTAACACTTTAACCCTCAAATTTGTTCAAGAAAATTTATATTTTTTCTTAGAAAATGTCAATTTGCAGACCAAACGAAGACTATTTTTTTAATTTTACCACTGGAATGACTGGCTCGGTTATTGAGCCAGTCATTCCAGTGGTAAAGTTAAAGAAAATAGTCTTCTCTTGGTCTGCAAATGGACATTTCTCAAGACCACTGCCAAAGCCGTTTTTGGCTGTAATGAGTGTAATGAGTGTTAAATGGTTATAGCACAGAAACCTGGTTGTTATTACACCACAAAAACATCCATTACCGTTCAATCACTACTTGCTAAATCAATTATCTGTATTTAACTACCAGAATAAGATTTTTATGCTTGCATACACTCCTCCCCATGCATATTCCTATAAATATGGTCCCTCAACCAGGCTACTGGTTAGGTCCATCTCCAGTATATTAACTGATATAGACTGGCACCAGTCTGTACTCACTCCATAGTGACGCCTGTCACTAAGCGCGCTTGCGCATGTGCACTGGAGCCCAAATAGGAAACAGATTCACTTTTCAATTATTCTGCAAGCAGAATAACTGCCTAAATATTATCAGAAAGTTTTTATAGCTTTGCGCTGTGTCAGCTTACTATTGAAGGACTTCCTCACGCTAAGATATGCCTACTATGAAGTCTATCCTCCCAAAATTATGTTTTTGAAAGTATTTCGTGGTTATATTGACCTTTATAACTATGTATATAAATGTTACCGGTTTTCATGGGGTTTTCATTTTCGTGATAACAACTTTAATATGCCTAAGTCATCATCATCTAAAAACCCTCTATTACTCCAGTGAGCCCTTATTCTCTTTCAGTTAAAAGAAAAAATAGTGCTTTACGTTTATTTCCTTATGAATGATTGTTTTCTTGTCGTTAGGGAATTTAGAATTTGAACTTTTCCGGCCTTTCTTTGAAAGGCGTTTGCATGTTTCTAGACTCCTTTTAATGAAATACTAAGCTGTATGCTTTTTTGTAATCTTTTTTCATTTTTAAGAGTCTGTTAAAACGACCGATAAATCAAGTGCACGTCCTCAATCTGTGAATGAGTTCGCTCTGTGGAGTATGGAGGACATGTCTGTTTAATGTGCACTATGTGTACCCCCACATCGATGTGCGGGCTTTGCATGGGGTGGTCTGTGTTCGTATCTAAGTTTTCTTTAAGGATTATTCGTCCTAGCAGCGCTGCCCTCTGGTCGTTCTTCCCCCACACCCGTTGTTGTTAGGCATAAACCTGTGTCTTTTGTTAATCTAATGTATCTAATCCATCAGCAACCGAGGGGGGTGTGTGGGGTTTGTTTCTTGGGCGAATTCTGAAAATAAGCTCTTCCGCTTCCGGTTGGGACGTAACTTCCGGTATAGTGGATGAATAAGGAACAAAGAGCAAATAATTAGAGCAAATAAGCTCTCGAAGGTGATCTCGAGCAGGTCACCCAGTCAAACCCATGTGAGTCTTGAGGTTGAAAATAAGAAGAAAAGGCATGACCCTCAAGCAGTGGTGGTGGCAGCGGCGGAAGCCCCCGTCTTTATCATATATGCCAATGTAACCGTTTTGGTTTTGTATGCAAGATTTGAGTTATCTGCATCTCTTCTGATCTAATAAGCTCTTCTGACTTCCGCTTCCGGTTGGGATGTAACTTCCGGTCTAGTGGATGAATAAAGAACAAAGAGCAAATAATTAGAGCAAATAAGCTCTCGAAGGTGATCTCGAGCAGGTCACCCAGTCAAACCCATGTGAGTCTTGAGGTTGAATATAAGAAGAAAAGGCATGATCCTCAAGCAGTGGTGGCGGCGGCGGAAGCCCCCGTCTATCATATATGCCAATGTAACCATTTTGGTTTTGTATGCAAGATTCGAGTTATCTGCGTCTCTTCTGATCTAATAAGCTCTTCCGACTTCCGCTTCTGGTTGGGACGTAACTTCCGGTCTAGTGGATGAATAAAGAACAAAGAGCAAATAATTAGAGCAAATAAGCTCTCGAAGGTGACCTCGAGCAGGTCACCGGGTCAAACCCACGTGAGTCTTGAAGTTGTAAATAAGAAGAAAAGGCATGACCTTCAAGCAGTGGTGGCAGCGGCGGAAGCCCCCGTCTTTTAACATATATGCCAATGTCAAAGTCTTAGATCAGTTGTAGTGGATTCCGGTCCTCAGGACAGGGGTTACTTCCATTTTCCGGATCTACCTCTGTTTTTTCCGTATCTGGTCTGACTTCCGGTTTGCGTATTTCCGGTTCCTATGCTTATTCTGGTTTTTTACTGTACATCGGGTTCAGTTTCCGGTTGTCTTCTTCCGATTTGCGCATTTCCGTTTCCTATTTTTCCACTTCCGGATTCGTACATCCGGGGATAGGGTCATTACTGGTTTTCACTGTGTTCTATGATTAACTTCCGGTTCTGTCTTTCTTTTTTGGATTTCCGATGATAGCTCTTACTGAGATTCCAGGTTTGTCTTTCCTAGGATCTAGTCGTCATCTTGCCTAAGAGTTAGTCTTATTTCAGTAAGTGCTTTTAAAATCGGAATGTTTAATCGCTGAAAATATTAATTCCGAAACATTGCCAGTCTTGAAGTCTCTCTTGGAATTGTAGATATTCAGCATTTATTCTTTTATCAGTGAAACATTTCAACGTAATTAAAGACTCTTCCGACTGGTTGCCGGATGGGTTTTTTGTTGCAGTCGATAAATCAGTCTGTACTCCACGCATTATCACGAGATACATAAGTTCTAATTTCATCCAACTTTAGATGGCCAATGTTCTTCGGGCCGTTCAACCTTTTTTCTCGCTTTATTTTCCTCATGTCGGCAGGTTGACATATATATTTTAGCCAAGGGGAGTTAATTTCTTGAAGCAAATCCGTTTCTAGCGTAATTCTTAGTCTAATTCTGACAGGCGCTGAAAGGAAGAGATTCAGTAGTGGATTCAAAGGGTAGAGGATGGCTCTAAGATTAATGATTACAAGAGCAAGAAAACGCTGAGGATAGAGAAATAAGATACGGGTGAAGGAAGAAGGAATAAAAGCCAAGTTTTTTCTTCTGTGTTGTCACAGTCATGGTTTTGGTGAGTCATTTCGCTTTGATTTTATAGCGCCTCTGTCTTTCAGCGTTTTGTTTCGTGATTCATCTTGTAGTGTTTAATCATAATCAAGTATCAGTGTTTTGTGTATTTAACATTCGAGCTGTTCCCGGAAATTCATTATCAATCTATCAGTCATTCCTTTTATTGGCATATCAAACTCAATGACATCTGTCTTTACAAGATGATTATATTGGTTCTAAGTTTTTTAAAATAATGAGTAAAGATAAGTATAGGTCTCTTCCTTCATCCTCTGCCCCTTCTCCCTCTAAAGTTTACTTCTGTTCTCCTTCCTCTCTCTCTCTTTCTGTCTTCCTCCTTTTTCCCTCCTCTGGGGTTTTCCCGTATTTCATCTATCAATCCTCTCGAAGGATCTTCTGGTCCTGTTCTTTCCTCTTCATCTTCCATTCTTCTTAATTCCTCTCATCCTCCTTCCTCTTCTTCCTCCTTTGATCATCTTGATCCGATTGTTTCTGTCGTTCTCTCTTTTGAGCTTTAGTTTCAAATTGTTGATTAAGGTCTGGTTTTCTCATTGTTTTCTGTGCTTAGGCATTCGTCCCTTGTTTGTTCTTTCATGTCAGCTTTTTTCTCTATTCTTTCAAGGTTTTCTGCTAGTGGCCTGAATCACTTTCCATGTCCTCTGGTCAGGATGTTGTATCTGATCACATTCCTTCTGATCAATCTTTTTCCTTTTCTGATTCTTTACAGTTTTCTTCTCTTCTAGCTTCCAGAAGGCCTTGCTCTCCTCTTTCCATTTGAACTGTTGATTCTATGGCCTCTGGTGACTCTTCTCATCATTTTTCTTCTCCATCTCCTAATCGTTCTTCTATTTCCAAGTTGGTCAGGGCTGAGGAGATTTTGTCCAGTCAGGGTCTCTTCGGATGACTGGTCCCTGGCTCACAGGTGGATTGCTTAGACTCTTTCTCTTCTTTTTAAGGACATGTTTTCTATAGTCCTTCCTTCTTTTGTCTCGGCTCTTTCTTCTAATTCTTCTTTCTTGTCTCCTCAGGTCCTTCCAATTGAAAATTTTGTCATTAACATGTTAGTTTTCTTTGTGAATAATGTTAATTCTAAGGAATTTTCTCTTACCTCTAAATATGATGCTCCTTTTTCAGATCCCAAAAGATGATTACTTACGAGTCACCACTTCTCTCTCTCTCTCTCTCTCTCTCTCTCTCTCTCTCTCTCTCTCTCTGTGGATCTTCCTGGGAAGTTCTTTCCTCTCATGTTAAAGATTTTTCTAAGGTTAGTCAACCCCCTGCTCTTAGAGCGAGAGGGGGCCAGGCTTATTTTTTCAGACCTAGTTCAAGGTCTAGTGGTAGGTCTTCACACAGAGGTTTTTCAAGCTAAGAGAGTGAAGGTGTGGCCTCCGCCCTGGTAGGCCCAACCCTTTCTTCTATTTATCTCTTCTCTTCCTCTTCTTGTGTCTTTCGATCCATTGGTCCAGTGCCTTATACATACATGAGCGTTTAGCCTAGGGTAGGAATTCCTACCCTGTCATTAAATCTTAGTAAAATGATCTCTATTCAGTCTGAAACATTCAAATCTGCATTAATTTTAATTTAACAAGGGGGTATAACATGATTAAATCTCATGATTCTTACTCCCAAGTCAAGATGGAGACCATCTCCCAGATCATTTCCAGTCTAGATCAGGGTATGTGGTCATTTTCCATCGACCAAAATGACGCCTTCGTTCATGTTCTCATTCACACTTCCTTCAGAAAGTTGCTGAGATTTGCTTACACAGATCGAGTTTGGCAGTTTCGCGCCATGCCTTTTGGCCTGACCATGGCTCCTTTTCTTTTTACTCGCCTAATCTCAGCCGTGGCAGGAATTTTACACCGTCGTTCTATCCATCTACACGTTTATATAGACGATTGGTTAGTAAAGCAAAGTCTTCCTCAATTCCCTCAGGAATTCTTCCAGAGGTTTGCAGTCTGGCATGCAACCTAGGGTGGATTTTATAGTTTCAGGAGACGGTTTAGTTTTATATCCCAGAAGGGATTTTTTTTATCTAAAACTCAGTCTAACTGGTTTCCTGCTAGTCCGATCATTTTAAAATCATTATCATCTTTTTCGCCTTCCGACAAACTGGTGTCCTGTTAGGGCATTAAGAATGTAAAACAGCGAACTGATTTCAAAAGATTTGATCCATCCCTTTTATGGTTTTCTTATGCGGAAGAGTTAGCTAAGCCGGTCTCAAAGTTTACGATATCCTGATGGATTTGGGAGACGATTAAGCTTTGCTACGAGATTGCTTCTCCAGAACAAATTAATCTCTCCCATATTAAAGCTCACAATGTTAGAGGAATGGCTCCCTCTTTTGTGCTTTTTGACGGTTCGTATTTAGATGAAGTCATGCAGGTTGCAGGATGGAAATCTGAATCCTCTTTTACAACCTTTTGTCTGAAAGATCAGAGTGCAGCAGCCTCCTTCTTTCGTAATATTATGATTTTAACCAAAATAGCTCATGACCATTTACTAAGCACATCTCGCCATTTTCGGTAAGACTGCATCTGTAAGAAATGGTGAGAGTTTATTTTGTTTTTTATTTATCTGTTTAAGTTCAAGTTTTCCTTATTTGATAATCACGGTGTGATTGATTTAAATGTACTATTATGTTATGTTATTAACATTTGGATAAGATTGGTTTGATTTTATCCTTGTTTGTTTATTCTCAAATGGCCTCCCACCTAATGTTTTAAGTGGGGCACTGACCAAATCTACGGGTTTAGCAAGTAGTGATTGAACGGTAATGGATGTTTTTGTGGTGTAATAAAAAAAACCCACGGACCCCACTTGCGGGTTGGTCTGTTGTATTATTAACCACTATAAAAACATACTTACCATTCAATCACTACGACCCGGCCTCTGCCACCCCGCATGGAATTGATTTGAGAATTAGTCTACAATATTTGGCACTTAAATTCAGAAAAGTGAATCTGTTTCCTATTTGGGCTCCAGTGCGCATGCGCAAGCGCATGCGCAAGCGCGCTTAGTGACAGGCGTCACTATGGAGTGAGTACAGACTTGTGCCAGTCTATATCAGTTAATATACTGGAGATGGACCTAACCAGTAGCCTGGTTGAGGGTCCATATTTATAGGAATAGGCATGGGGAGGAGTGTATGCAAGCATAAAAATCTTATTCTGGTAGCTAAATGCAGATAATTGATTTAGCAAGTAGTGATTGAACAGTAAGTATGTTTTTATAGTGGTTAATAAAACAACAGACCAACCCGCAAGGGGGGTCTGTGGGGTGTTTTCCTTAGACGAGCGAAATCTATGTTTTTGTGTTACTAGTATCTCTGTTTTACTCAATGTTTGAAAGCTGGAATGCCACACCTTGTTCGAGCTTCCACACATTCTAATATTTCAAGATTTAGATAATAAATAGAGTAAGAAGTAAGACACTCAAAAGGTGCATATCCTGTTTGATTTGAAAGGTTTCTTTGCGGTTTGTGTGGATTTCCAGGCCCGTAGATCTCGGCTATAGCCGGACTTGAAACCTCTCAATATACTGTATCTAGGATATTCTGTCTTGTCTGTCTTTGTCACTATGGTCACCTTTCATGTTATTAGTTTTGGACATGTAGTTAGTATGAGCATTCCACATTGTATCGCTGAACTCGGAGTATGACATTTGCATTTGCCTACAGATATTAATTATGATGTCATAAAGTTTTTTACATATCAGTAAAGTTATGTGTTGCTGTAAATGTCATTTCATGTGTCTTTTCCACTATATAGTCTGTCAAGTTGTATGAATTGTATGTCTACTATTTACTAAACATTCTGTTGAATATTTTGTAACTAATTTGACTGGCGCTGTTGCTGCAAAAATATATTCAACAGCTTACCTGTATAGTTTTCAGGAAATTGAGAATCAGGGAGTGCAGGGATCGATCAATCCCAACACAGGAAAAGCGTGGGTGGAGCTTAGATAGAGATTGTCAGGACATTACTCCATTATCTTTTAAAATATTACTAGTATGTTTTATATACGCAGAAATTTTCCATACTCCTGATACATTGGCTTTCACGAGCTATGAGAAGATTGTGATTTGCAGGGTTTGCATTTCGCCGTTAATCCTTAAAGCCTTCACATGCGTTCAAGAAATGTTTAATTTTCTCAAAGAAAATGTACATTTGCAGACCAAGAGAAGACTATTTTTGAAAATTTACCACTGGAATGACTGAGTCGGATATCGAGTCATTCATTCCAGCGGTAAAATTAAAAAAATAGTCTTCTTGGTCTGCAAATTTAAATTTCTCAAAACAACTGTAGAAGTAATTTTTGGCTGATATGAGTGTTAACGGGTTAAAAAGTACAAACATGCTATAGTTGTGACATGGGCCGCTTTGGCAAAATTGTCCAAAAACTTGACTGGTCGACAGATACACGACTTATACCTTACCTCAATTAGACGTTGAAATTAAACATAATTGTACTAAAATGACTAGCAGGCAAATTGATTCATTATAGATCAGGAGAAGGTTATATAACTTTAGTATGATTGTCATATGCAACAAGTGAGTCATGATAAATTCTTTTCTGCTGCTGGACATGTTCTTGAACAGTTATGTTTTTATTATATGTATACATCAGGGTGTGTAGCGGCTAGCTTATATATAAATGTCAGGCATCAGTGATTATTTTGCTTTTTCTCAGGCAATACCACTCACATGATGAAAATACACAGGGACTCTAAAGTATTTCTAAAAAGATTTTAATTATGCCTTGCAGCCTTACTCCCCATACATTCATACAGAGTGCAGGATGTGTATCATCAATGCAGTGGATAGATGAATCTTGTATCATAATAAATTCTGAGTGTATTAGTAATCGTTTAAGTTATCCCAAAATAAGCAGTTTTGTGAGAAATGTCAAATTTATCAGACAGATCGACAGTTAAACTTAACCCTTTAATGGTCAAGATTTGTCAAGAAAATTATAATCTTTTCTTAATGAATTTAACCGAGCCAGCCATTCCAGTGGTAAATTTCCAAAAATTGTTTTCTCTTGGCCTACAAATCGACATCCCTCAAGAGCTGAGTGGAATGGCCATTTCTGGCCGGCTTGACCATTAAAGGGTTAACTGTTTAACCGATGTTAGCCACCAGACAATAATTTCAATGTGCAATAACTTTGGACCTGCTGAATCTTTTGAAAACAATTTGACTGAAAGTTGTTGGTGGTTTAGCCACCAACAACTTTCAATCAAATTGTTTTCCAAATATTCACTATAACCAGAGTTAAACCCATGGAAAATGTAGCCAGCAGATATTCAGCAGGCCAGAAGGTTTACTATACTCGTTGTGATTTGCAACTAACTATTGCAGCTCTGGCTCAATGTTATTTTCATGTTGTATTCCATTTCATTCCTATCAGGGCCATGTGGTGTGATTTTGAAAGGGGGGGGGAGGTGTTCGTGAGGGGGTCTGGTGGGAAGATTTTTTTTTTTTTTGAAAATAAAATGGTTAATTTTCCCACAATCTAGGCATAACAATCAACAAAATAGATGATATAAACATAGTCATATCTGACTCAAATTTATATAAAATATAGGCAAATTTAGTACACAGATATTTTTTTTAAATCCCTCCCCCCCCCCCAATCGTACGGGCCTGCATATATATTTAAGTATTTTAATAATTCTCTATACATGTGTGCGTGCATATGTAAAAGTGTGCACGCATGCATGCGTATGTATGTATGTATGTATGTATGCATCTTTTTTGTGTCTGTGTATATAATGTGAAGATATTTAGTTTTGATTACCTGTGGTTCAGATAGTCGGTGTGAAAATGAGTAGGTTTTAGTTAATGTGTGTTTAACACCTGACTAAGTTGACAAACTAAATGTAGCCTCAGGTGCTGGGTGGGTGGGAATGTGTACATAATCATAGCATTTCTTATGTTCATTCAGAATTCTTAGAAAGTGGATTTTAACTGTCCGCCTGCCAAATCTCTGCAAACTACATTTTCTTTGGAATTTAACTCTGGACCGGCTGAATATTTTGAAAACAATTTGATTGAAAGTTGTTGGTGGCTAAGCCATCAACAACTTTCAGTCAAATTGTTTTCAAAATATTCAGCAGGTCCAGAGTTATTGCTAATTGAAATTATTGTCTGGTGGCTTGCAGCAGTCAGATAGTTAATAAGAATATAATATTATTCAAACTGACAAATAGTTTTACCACCATTTGATGATGTGATATATATTATATATTATTTCAATCAAAATTTGTCCTTAAATACGTAAGTTAGTTAACCCGTACCAGTCTGATGTCAAAATGTTTAATTTTCAAATTAAACTGAAAGATGATCTGGTATTCATTTGCCAACAAATTTGGTGAAAAATTATACACGTCTCCAGTATCTGCTATTGACACAGTAAAAGATAGAATATTGACATCAGAGTGGTAAGGGTTAAAACATTTGAAGCATCAATTAAATCTTGCTGACAAAACTGATATGAATAATAAAGCAAACATTAATTTTGAAATTTTCTTGTTTCCGCTTAACTTTCATACCTGCTTGAAGTCATTTGTTCATGTTGCTGTTTCCATGGCACCCAGATCAACGTAATCATTAATAAAAATGAATGATATATTTTTTGTCCACTAATTTGTGTAACCCTTTCACACTCATCTCAGCCAAAGACGGCTTCTGCAGTGGTATTGCGAAATGTCCATTTGCAGACCAAGAGAAGAGTATTTTTGAAAATTTACCACGAATGACTAGCTCGATAACCGAGCCAGCTGGTAAATTTTCAAAAATAGTCTTCTTGGTCTGCAAATAAACATTTTCTATGAAAAAATTGAAATTTAAAAAAACAAATTGGAGGGTTAAACGGTTAAAATATATCTGCTTGCACAGTCATTATAGCTGCACCTGTCTAAAGGCCATGACTGCTGAGCCCTGTACACCTGAAATCAATTAACAGATCTTATTTATTCATTGATCCATTCATTCAACACCTTTTGTCAGTGATAATTTATATTTTACTTGCATTTACATTTAGTCATCAAATTTACTTACAAACTTTAGCAGTTTATCACTTGTTTTCAAAGTATTCAGATGACACAGGTAATGCCAGCATTCAGGTTGGTGGGAGGGATTTCTAGAAAGGCGAGAAGCATAGCAAACTGCAAAGCGGACTGATGCCGGAATAATGTGGATCTGTGATTAAAAGGGGGGGATTATGACGTATCCCATTGGTTAGTTGGTCACTACCTATCATGTCCCCGCTTGGGCCGGACAAGTCCATAGTGCATGTATGTACTGTGCACGCACCCTGGGCGCATCCGACCCAAGCGGGCACAGGATAGGTACACTGGGCTTCATGAATATTAATGAGGACCGAAGCCATGCAGACAGGAATCGCCCGTGTGAAATAAATTTCAAGTTACCTTGGATTAGCTTGGATTTTCTTGAATATCCAAGCTATTGGAAAATTATTCAACCCATACCAGCTTGGATTTCCTTGAATTAGCTTGGACTTTTATATAGTTGCTTGAACTTCTTGAAAATCCCCCCTCTCATAATTCAAGTTAGCTGGGATTTTCTAGGACTTTTTGAATATCATCATGAAAAAGTGCAAGCTTCTTGGATTTGCTTGGACTTTTCTGATTTGACAGAATTCAAGCTAGCTTGGATTTTCTAGGACTTTGTATTGTCAGACATAAAAGAATTCAAGCGACTTGGATATCCATGAATTTGTAGACTCACTTACGCTACCTTGGATTATCTTGAAATAGCTTGCACTAAGGCAAGAACAGGTTCTGTATAGTCATGACTAGAGGTGACCTTGACCTGGTAAATTGGTGGGAAATTTAAAAAGTCTGTAAAAAACAAAACAGTATATTCATTGCATTGATCATTACCAGCTATGGATATATAGAATATGATAGTTTGGAAACACTGACAGTACTGTTAGATAGAATGCTTAGGATCAGTAACCTTAAATGGAAACAGAACTGTATTTTGAGGTATGTGTTCTATTGATTTCCAGAGATTTATTCAGAATTACCAGTTTTGGTATAGCTTTTTCAGTTCTATGTAATTAATGCAGTGCTGATGACTTTCTAAATAATATGGCACATTAACAATCTATGTCTATAAGAATAACAGACAAATCAGTCAGAAACTCATACACTGCTAATGTCTGGCTGAAATTGTATTTGTTATTGAGTAACTCAACTCCCATGAAGGTGTGATTATAATATATAATCTCTGTGGCAGCATTTGTGTACTGCATACATTTTATGTTAATGGCTAACCTATTTTAAAAGCTAGGATTAGCTGAGATTTTCTTGAAGTTCTAGATAGCTGGGACTTTCTGGAATAAAATCCAAGCTAGGTGGGATTTTCTTGAATGTTCAAGCAGGCTTGGATTTTCTTGAACGTGCAAGCTAGCTTGGATTTTCTTGAATGTTCAAGCTAGCTGGAATATTCTTGGATTTTAAGTGGCCAATACCGGCAAGCTAGCTTGGATTATCTTGAATGTTCAAGTTAGCTCAGATTTTGTTGAATGTTCAAGCTATCTGGAATTTTCTTGGATTTTACTTTAACTAGGCCTTTCTTGGATTTTCTTGAATTATCTGGAATTTTATGTGGCCAATACCAGCAAGCTAATCCAAGCTTTTCCAAGTTATTAAAAGCTTGGATTAGCTGGGATTGGCTGGTTTATTTAAGCTCCACAGAACTTGGATATTCATGAATATCCAAGCTTTTTTTGGCCTGTGCGAGTCATCCGGCGATGTCAGAGGAGAGTGGACAAAAGACCGGACGAGGATATCCTGGTGTGGATTAGCGGAATAAGTAAAATTCTGGGTTTTAGGTGAACCATCTGTATGTAGGGGACATCTGTGCCCCACCTGAACGTATACAAATGTTGATGGCATCTATACGCCCTATTGTACAGGAAGACTGATGACTGGTCATAGGCAGACAGCAGGTGGTGTATAAGACAGATAGGCTATGATGCTGGTATGATCCAGTATGCCCTCTTGCAGCATTTTATTTATGATGGCCAGGTTAGCAAGCGACCACTGATTTTGAGATATATTTTCCAATTTGGGTTTTGCTGGGCTGCCATTTAAATAATCTGCCCCCCCCCCCCCATCAAAACCAGAGATCACCTCCTCACTGACACTGTGACTGTTGGCCCCCGAAATATTCACAAAATCTGCTATGTCCAGGTGGCCCTGGCCCTTTTGTGGGGCTATTGCCTCAAAATAAATCTGAGGGTCTTGCCATGAAATTATGTCATTAACACTATTACCTGGTGGGTTGTGTCCTTGTGTGGCAAAAATGGAGGTGTCTGGCTGGTGTTCCCGTGCTGCCCTCAGCGGCTTTACAAAGTCCTGTAGTCCCTCTACATCAGGCGCTTGGGCCGGTCTCATGGCTGGTGGCACTGCTGGAGTTGTTGGTGGTGTTGCTGACGTTGCTGCCGGTGGTGTGGATCCTGTGGCATTCTCTGCATATGTTTGGTTTACCTCCCACAAAATCAGCTTCACTTGACCTATCGGGATGTCTGATCCGACGAGGTCTTCGTTCTCTATTAATGACAATGCGTCCATGGAATCAAATCCCAAGTCTATTACTGTGGATATCATATTCTGCAAGAGTTTCTTATGTTGTCCTGGAGTTAGTTGCGAATTCGTCACTATTTGCTATGTTTAAGATCTAGGAATTTGTTTTAAATGTTTGTACAGAAATTGATGCTAGCTAACGATTGTTGGTACCTTATAGTTATAGTTTAAACTAATCGCTCTGCGTGTCGGAACTCTTCTCGCGTGCATGCGACAAAAATCGTACATCTCTTCCGTCTGGCAGACGATACAACCTTTGCAACGAAGTGAACAGTCCATTCTCGCATTAAAAATTGCTTGTGCTGGAGATTCAGAATATACCATGTGATGATGGTGCTGTTCTTCCTCCGAAGACAAAATAATCCAATCCGGAATATTATAATAGTTCCTGAAATCTGCCATATTTACAGAGTTAGGAGACACCGTTTTGTATAAAGTTAACTCTTAGTTTCATATTTTATACTTTCCAGCATCAGAAAATTTTGGAAAAACTTTGTTTCTCCGACTAAAGCACTAAAACTTTGATACTTCTTGGCCAAAAATGGTTAATTTCCTGAAGTTAACTCATATATCATTAATAAATATGGAAACAGGCAAAAACGCAAATAAATATCTCAATCTATCTAATAACGTAATCAGATTTTGAGAAAGGCGAGAAGCATAGCAAACTGCAAAGCGGACTGATGCAGGAATAATGCGGATGTGTATTTAAAAGGGGGGATTATGACGTATCCCATTGGTCAGTTGGTCACTACCTATCATGTCCCCGCTTGGGCCGAACATGCCCATGGTGCATGTACGTACTGCGCACGCACCCTGGGCGCGTCCAACCCAAGCGGGCACAGGATAGGTACACTGGCTTCATGAATATCAATGAGGACCGAAACCATACAGACAGTAATCGGTCAACCAGCTACGTCAGAGGAGAGTGGACAAAAGACCGGATGAGGATATCCAGTCTGGTTTCACAACCAAACCACAAAGCATGGATTAGCGATTTCAAGTCTGAAGGGCGTGTTGTCACATGTGTCAAAGGGGGGGGGGCTATAAAAATCATATCCTGTTCTGGTCTTGCGACCATCAATGGGTCGGCTAGAGGAATACCCCATCCCACCCCCTCATTAATAGCATATTAATAATATTAATATTTCCTTACTCTTGATTTTACTGCAATGAAAACTTGTTACATGTGTTATGTGAGCTTGGTGATGGTGGCGGTGTCTGCTGCAGCCTTGTCTGTTTACTGCAGCTTTCTGGAGTGTAAACTTTCGTCTGCCAACAGTTTTCTTTAACCAGCTATGCAAATGAGGAAATCTCATTGGCTACCTGTCACTAAGTTACAGATAACTTAGGATGATGGTTTAATAACATGAAACTATCAGCAGGTTAATATTAAACCTCCCATTAACCAGCCACTTATTTGCTGTTAACCAGAACTTTCAGTGTACTCATCCGCTTTGCATTAAAAAAGTCATATTGACCTTAGATGAATTTTCACCAGCATATGAACTTGTCGAATGAAAATCCATATTATAGTACAGCTCATAAATAAGTTAGGACGTTTCCGAAACAAAAATAGAAACGTGTTAGTTAGTACAATTTTGAACTCGATGTAAGTAATGTTCTGTTGAATATTTTGGACATAACTGGATTGGAAGACATTGCTGTCGTAACCCTTTAACCCTCAAATTTATTCAAGAACATTTAAATTTTCTCATAGAAAATGTCCATTTGCAGACCAAGAGAAGATTATTTTTGAAAATTTACCACTGGAATGACTGGCTCAGTTATCGAGCCAGTCATTTCAGTGTTAAATGTTAAAAAAAATGGTTTTCTCTCGGTGTGCATATGGACATTTCTCAAGTCCTGCAGAAGCAATTTTTGGCTGATATGAGTGTTAAAGAGTTGGGCAGCAACGTCTTCCAATCCAATTATGTCCAAAATATTTAACAGTAAATTTTATTTTGGTTCCCAAAAATTTTACGTTTTTTCTGAGCTTCATCGTAGACTCTGAAATGTAAAATTAACCTAATAATCGTAAGGTTTGAATACTTGATAATCAAAGGACTTCGCTTCATATGACTGGTGGTTATATTCATGACAATTTTGCTAAAGATTGTTGCTTATTTAGACAGAGGCAATTTACAGCCGTGTTGTTTCCAAAATTGGTACCAGTTGTCATAGGAAATGGAATAAACATTAGGAGTCTGTGGTTATAGATGTCTAGGGTTACCAATACAGCAGGTTAATTCAGCCAGCATTTAACCCTTAAATTTGTTAAAGAAATTAAAATTTTCTCGACGAAAATCTCCATTTGCAGACCAAGAGAAGACTATCTTTGAAAATTTACCACTGGAATGACTGGCTTGGTTATCGAGCCATTCATTCCAGTGGTACATTTTCAAAAATAGTCTCCTCTTTGTCTACAAATGGAGATTTCCCAAGACCAGTGTAGAAGCCGTTGTTGGATGATATGAGTTAAAGGTCAATTTTTCTCAAGAAAATTTTAATTTTCTCAGAAAATGTATTTTTGCAGACCATAGTTTTGCTATTGAAATGGCTGGCTCATGAACAATAGAGCCACTCATTGTAGTAGTACAATTTCAAACAGACTTCTTGATCTGCAATTTCATATTTCTCAAGACCACTGTAATTTAGACTGAATGATGGACCATTTAAAGGTGCACATTCACACCAAGGGACTTGAAAATAAAATTGTTAAATTGTATACATTTAGAGGCTTAAATTGTGTAGGCGTACCTCAATGTAATGAATGGAAATAAAATCTTAACATATGATGATTTCATCCCGTATAAATTAATACAATCTTTAAATTTTGATGTTGAATTATGGACTCGTGTCTCTAATTAAATTTGATGACTTAAAAAATTATTAATTTATGCGCAGTAAAATCATCATATGGTAAGATTTATTTCATTTCATTGCATCTTGGAAAACTGTGAGTTTATGCCTCTAAAAGTATACAATTTTAACAATTTTATTTTCAAGCATTCCAGTTTGAATATTGACCTTTAAAACATTAAATATTTTTAAATATTTGTGACGGTTAATCTTGATATTTTATGAATTTATACGCCTTTGTCTATTTTCAGGTGTTTAGTTTAGAAGGAATATCACGTAGCTTAGAATCATGGGAAACAAACATTCAGTGAAAAAACTGCCGAAGGAGGACTTGGAATTTCTTGTAGAGAACACAAATTTTGCCAAGAAAGATATTAAGTTGTGGTACGATGGTTTTATGGTGAGTAATGACTACCTGTTAACCCTTTAACACCCCAAGTCAGGCAACTACAGCTTCCATAGTCGTCTTGATAATGCAGAGCAAGAGAATACTATTTTTCTTAAATTTACCACTGGAACGACTGGCTTGATAACCAAACCAGTTATTCCAGTGGTAAATTAAAAGAAAGTGTTCTAATGGTCTGCAAATAGACATATTATAGGAGAAGATTGAGATTTTCTTTGATGGATTTGAGGGTTAAAAGTTTACCCCCACGGATCAGAGACAACAAGTTCTTTATGACGCAAGGAGAGACATGTTGATAACAACAAATTCTTTATGAGGCAGGGAATTTTCTGTTGAACATTTTGAAACTAATTTGACTGGGTGCAACAGGTTCCAATCAGTTAGTTTCAAAGTACTCAACAGCTTTCATGTCTAGTTGCCTTCAAATAGAGACACAAGAAATTGAACGGTTAAAAAGTTAGCGCATGCTTTGGATGTGAAGCTTCATGTCCCATTGGTACCACTTCTAGGAAAATATGCTTTTTGTGGGGGTGGGGTGTGTGTGTGTGTGTGTGTGTGTGTGTGTGTGTGTGTGTATGTGGTGCTGGAAGGGGTCAGAGGACCAAATGACAAAGTCAATATCAGTTTAGTAAATTTTCTATTCTCCCAGAAATCTGTTCATTTATATGTAACTAGGTGTTCACTGGGTGGGTCAGGCATAATCTTCCAACAAGGAGGTCTCTTCAGGCCAAATGGTGGTCGCAAATAAATGAGGGTGTGTCATGGTGTTTGATGGCCCAATTATGAGTGTTCAGATGATGATGCATTCTGATCATGCTTAAACAGATCAAAGTTACAGGCCACTTCATGAATTACTAAAAACCAATGAGGTTCACACATGAATACCTCTCTGACACACAGGAGCTGAATGATGAGGTTGCCTTCCTTAGATCACTCATTTACCATTCAACTGACATTGCAAATTGCTGTGTAACAGGAAACATTGTTTTCCAGTCTGCAGCTGTAAAATTGCCATGAAATTCAAGATGCACTTAAGTGATGCTATATGTGTTTCAATAGTCCTATGCAGCTGGAAACCTTCAAATGCCCTCTTGAACTGACTGGATACTTGTCATCACCAACAGTTAAGATCCATCAAGAATCACTATGGTCCAGCCAGCCTCATCTCACACTTGGCATGCTACAAACTCTGCAACGCGGGTTCACTGCCTGTGACGATAACGCAAGCGTGATGAACAATGTTTAGATATGTTCTTTGAATGGCAGAAAATATGTCAGCTCATAAAGCAGGGTGCCAACAATTATCAGTCATGCAGAGGACACCATAGCACCAGGTTGTCTTAAAAGACGTAGTCTATGAACAAAATCAACAAGTGTGAACGTGAAGTGTGACTATCAGAAATAGACATTTCTCAAGATAAGTACAGGTTTTGGCCAGTTAGACATTAAATGACTAAGTGTGTATAGGTGAGTATATAAAGTTACTATATGGAAGACCAAGAGTAGTAATTATTTTGTGAAACTGGAATTACTCTACAGTTAGTATTCCAGTAATTCCAATGGCACATTTTCAAAAATGTTCTTATCTGCAGAATCCAATTTTGACTCGCTTTACTGTTAGAAGGTTAGCATCTACTAGAATGTGGCAACTATGTGGATGTGATGAGGATTGAATATGACGCACAACATAATTAGGTTCTTCAGTCGTGTTAGCACAGTTCAATTTCATGATTGAGCGTTGGTTGCTCAACATGACGTTGACTTTTAATGATAGTTTTCTGTGAATTTCTTCTCACACGCCTCAAGCATCCACTTGATCAGCACTTTGTTTGACGCGCGTTATTGTTTGTACGAAGATGGCAATTATTGGCAATAACACACGAAATACTGCATCAAGTGTGAGAAATCTTTTGGAATTGTCGAAGAGATTTGCAATATTAAAGCCATAATCTTGCTCCCTAATTCATTTGATTTATGCTTTGAATGTGCAAGAAATTGCAGAATGATGGCCCTATCAGGAAGGATGTTATCGCACAATCGATTCCACTTTGTTTTATCATTAGTCTTGTAAGCAGCAGAATTGGTTTGCTGCATCGAAGGGGCTTCTACGCAGTAGTACTATTGTTTTATATGGTGTCAGTAATGTGATGGACTCAATATTAAGGGCTCTTATTTAACTAAGCTATTGACCCCTTAACACTCAAATTTGTTCAAGAAAATTTCAATTTTCTCATAGAAAATGTCCATTTGCAGACTATGTTATTGAGCCAGTCATTCCAGTGGTAAATTAAAAAAAATAGTCTTCTCTTGGTCTGCAAATGGACATTTCTCAAGACCACTGCAGAAGCCGTTTTTGGCTGATATGAGTGTTAAAGGGTTAAATAGCAATATCAGTCCTTTTTATCTACTACATTATTTTAGTTTGGCAAGGCTCAAACTTATTAAGGGCAGTGGCCTGTGCAACCCCCACCCCTCCCCCCAAGACATTTCTGTATCATTGACCTTTTTTGTTGTTTCAATCAGACAGAACAAGTACAGTAACTTTGTAACTGTCTGCCTACTGAATTTCTGCAGACTACATTTTCCACGGGGTTTAACAGTGGACCTGCTGAATATTTTGAAAATAATTTGACCGAAAGTTGTTTGTTGCTAAGATGCCAATGACTTTCAGTCAAATTGTTTTCAAAATATTTTCTAAATATTTCACATGTCCAGAGTTATTGCCAATTAAAATTATTGTCTGGTGGCTGACATCAGTCGGACAGTTAAATGTGTATTAGAAATATTCTGTTGAATATATTAAAACTGATATGACATAGAAGCTGTTGCAGCCTAATGCGACAACAGCTTGCAGTCAAATTAGTTTCAAAATATTCAACAGCTTGCTTATATGAATGCTGTTAAATTTAGGTACTGACTGGTACTTCATTGTAGAAAGTCTAAAGAAAAGAACTTGAAAAACAGAATAAATATGAATAGTTATTGGAGTACCACACCTTTGCAGAATTTCTGAATCCGGGCCTGTTGCCGTAGTTATTTACTTAGACATCAGATCCTGGTCGCACATGCCTGATGATAACATCAGTGTTTGTGGTCACACATTGCTTAGCTATTAATCTGTAGTTCCATAATATATGGACTCCCAGTAGGCTAATAAAATCCATGTATCTGAAATATGATTGTTTGATTGGTTCATGATAACCTGAAGGCCTTTATTGATGGATTGACAAACAACTTTTGCATATGAAATATTTATAAGGGATGGGAAATAGTATGATGTAAATAATACTGTGCCAGTTTTAATAGCAGTGATGTGTCCGCTTTCAGTGTTCCATCAACAATATTCTCAAGTTTCACCATTTCTTGATGGATTAAAATGAAATTTGTTTGAATTTATCCAGAATTTAAATCTACATATTGAATCAAAGAAAAAAATGTTTTATTTTTTTGCCTCGGCAACAGCAACCCCCAGTCAAATTAGTTTCAAAATATTCAGCAGCTTACCTGTATAGTTAGCTACCTTGAAATGTAGATGCTTGAAATTCAGGTTTCAAAGTCTCAAATTGATTCCAACTCGCTTAAAAAACCCTGGCAGAGTGTAGCTAGAAATGGGTGAGGCATTAATAGAAATTGATCCTCTAGATCTGGATCCGTGCCTCATTTGAAAATGGGTCGATTAAATCTTTAGCCCTGGAATATGTTCAAGAAAATTTAAATTTTCTCCAAAAAAAATGTCAATTTGCAGACAAACAGCAGACTATTTTTTTTAATTTACCAGTGAAATGACTGGCTCAATTATCGAGACAGTCATTAGAGTAGTATATTAAAAAAAATAGTCTTCTCTTGGTCTGCAAATTGACATTTCCCAGGACCACTGCAGAAGCCGTTTTTGGTTGATATGAGTGTTAAAGAGTTAAACCATTACATGTTAAATGTATGTTGAAAAGTGAAAGTGGCACCGAAACCGTATAGTAATCACTGCTTATATATATATATATATCTCTCTTTGTCCGTCCACAATATCTTGTAAACAGCATATCATACAGAACTGCTTCAGATATTTTAATGAACCCTAGTATATGCCTCGCTTATGATATGCAGATGTACTTATTGAGGGATTCACCTTTATATGTTTCCAGTGTTTGCAAAAATTGTTAGAACAAATATGCAGTCAGCGTCTACTAGGGGTGTGCATTTGGAGCAATACCAGTACACGTGTACGCGTTAGTTTTAACGAACATGTACACGTGTACATGTATTTGCCATTCTGCTGCAAAAATGTAATAATATGACTATAGTGGTATATGGTGGAGTTGGAAAAAATATAACTATTTATTAACACCCCCACCCACCCACCCCACAACCACCCCACCAGAGCCACTCATTGCATTGGTAATTACAAAACTAATCTTCTCTTTGCCTTTGAATGGAAATTCATAGAGACCATTTCAGAGGCCACTTTGACTGACCTAGCCATAATAGGGTTAATTTGACACACGGTTGTGCAACTTGTTACTTAAAGGAATACTGGTTACTGTAGTCAATGCTATGTGCAGTTGACTCAAAGTTGTTTAAGAAAATTTTTTCACAAAAATCCACATGAGCTGACAAAGAGAGGATTCTTTTTGAAAACTTACCATAACAATGACTGGAGAGTAGTAACATTTAAAAACAACACCTGTCTCCTCTTGGTCTGCAAATTAACATTTCTCAAGACGACTGTAGGAGCCATGTTTTGGACGGCTTGAATGTTAAAGGGTTAATTCAGAAATCGGACAGTGTGTCTGTAAATTCGGAGAATTAATTTGTCAAAAAATATATCATTTTCTTTGACGACTATCTTACATATTTCACATAAATATGTATATTTTATAAATTTGTCTCGTGTACATGTTTACGATTTTTGTAACCATGTACACGTCGCCTGTACACGTGCCCAGCCCTAGTGTCTACCTATTTTAAGACAAAAGACTGGAAAGAAGGTAACTTTCTCATAAATTTGTTTACATTCATGTATTAGTAAAGATCTATATGTAGTGAATGCAGCATCCTCTGAGACAAACATTGTTTTCTCTTTAGCAATGGACCTTTCCAGTTTTAGCTATACCCCACCCATCTCAATCTAAGCTCCACCCACTCCACATCCATGTTGCGATCGATCGGTCTTTGAGCTCCCTGACTATCAATTTCCGGAAAACTATACATGTAAGCTGTTGAATATTTTGAAACTAATTTGACTTGGGGCTGTGTGCTGTTGCTGCCTAACAGCGCCCAGTCGAATTAGTTTCAAAATATTTGACAGAATGTTTATTAAATAGTAAAGACATACAATTCGTACAATGTGTCAGGCTATTAAGCGTTACAGACGGACTATATCGAATCATTCATGGTGTAATGATTATTAGCTCACCTGGCCTGAAAGGTCAAGTGAGCTTATGTCGTGGCGACCATCCGTCGTCCATCCGTCCGTCAACTTTTCCTTTAAACGACTTCTTCTCAAGAACCGCTAGGCCAATTTCAATTATATTTGGCAGGAAGCATCTTTAGGGCATAGGGATCCAAGTTTCTTCAAATGAAGCCGATGGGCCAATTAGGCCGGCGGCCATCTTGGATTTTGGCCGATCTTTAGAAACATCTTTAAAAATCTTCTCCGAAACCGCTTGAGGGATTGAAGGAAACCTCATGAAATATGATCTAGGGCAAGAGCTCAACCAAATTTGTTCAAGGGAACTTAATTGGTCAAATAGTTTGGCAGCCATCTTGGTTGACCTAGTTTTAGCGAAAATAACTTCTCCAGAACTGAAGGGATCAGGCCGATATTTGGCAGATATGATTAGGGACTAAGGGCCAGTAAAGTTTGTTCAAGAGAAGTTGATCCGTCAAAAAACATGACCGACGTGGGCCAATCAAAATATAGCCTGTTTGGTGGCCATATTGGATTTTTTTATTTGATGAATTTTGAGGCCGAAATTGGTTTTATATAGGTTTTTGGTTATTCTGTTCTCAAATTTGCAATTTTCGAAACTGTCGAATAAACAGTTTGGCGGCCATCTTGGATCATTTTCCCCAAAAGCTCCCATATTAAAGCAATGGGAAATTTAATATATCTTCTTTTTGAGAACTGCTGGGCCGATTTCAATTATATTTAACATGAAGCATCCTTACGCCATAGAGATTCAAGTTTGTTCAAACGAACCCGATCGGCCAATTTGGATTTTGCCCGATTTTTAGAAATGTTTTTAAAAATCTTCTCCCAATCCATTTGAGGGATCGATTCAAAACTCGCAAAGTATGATCTAGGGTAAGGGCTGAATCAAGTTTATTCAAGGGAACTTGATTGACCAAATGGTTTAGCGGCCATCTTGGATGACCTAGTTTTCACAAAAATGACTTCTTCCCCAGAACCGCTGAAGCGATCAGGCCAAAATTTGTGATATATAATTAGGAACTAAGGGCGATTAATATTTGTTCAAGAGAAGTTGATTCGTCAAAGAAGATGGCTGCGGTGGACCAATCAAAATATAGTGTGTTTGGCAGCCATATTGGATTTTTTTATTTGATGGATTTTGAGACCGAAATTCATTTTATGTAGTTTTTTGACAATTTTCGACACTGTCAGATAAATGGTTTGGCAGCCATCTTGGATCATTTTCCCGCCAAAAGCTCCCCATTTCATACTAATGCAATGGGAAATTTAAAATGTCTTCTCAAGAACTACTGGGCCGATTTTAATTATATTTGGCAGGAAGCATCCTTATGGCATAGAGATTTAATTTTGGTCAAATGAAGCCGATTGGCCAATTTGGCCGGTGGCCAGCTTGGTTTTCGGCCGATTTTTAGAAATGTCTTTAAAAATTTCGTTCTCCGAAACGGCTTGGGGAATCGATTCAAGACTTATGAAACCTCATCTAGGCAAAGAGGTAAGCCAAGCTTGTTTAAGATGACTTGATTGACCGAATGGTTCGGCAGCCATCTTGGATGACCTCATTTTCCCAAAAACAACTTCTCCAGAACTGCTGAATGGATCAGGCCAAAATTTGGGAGATATGATTAAGGGACTAAGTGCCATTAAAATTTGTTCATGGGAAATTGCTCTGTCAAAAAACATGGCCACCGTGGGTCAATCAAAATGTAGCGTGTTTGGCTGACATATTGGATTTTTTTATTTGATGGATTTTAAGCTCAAATTTGCAATTTTTTAAACTGTCGGATAAACGGTTTGGTGGCCATCTTGGATATTTTCTCGTCAAAAGCTCCCATGCTAAAGCAATGGGAAATTTATACTATCTTCTTGAGAACTACCAGGCCGATTTCAATTATATTTGGCAGGAAGCATCCTTAGGGCATAAGGATCAAAGTTTGTTCAAATGAACCAGATCAGCCAATTTGTCCAGCGGCCATTTTGGATTTCAGCCGATTTCAGGAAATGTCTTTAAAATTCTCCGAAACCACTTGGTGATTCTTCATCTAGGCCAAGAGGTAAGCCAAGTTTGTTCAAGAGGACTTGATTGACCAAATGGTTCGGTGACCATCTTGGATGACCTGGTTTTCACGAAAATGACTCCTTCAGAACCGCTGAAGTGATCAGGCCGAAATTTGGGCCATTAAAATGTGTTCAAAGGAAGTTGATCCATCAAAAAAACATGGGCGCCGTGGGGCAATCAAAATGTAGTGTGTTTGGCGGCCATATTGCACTTGCAAAAATGTCCACAAACTCATTTTAAAAACTGCTAAACCACCCACCAACAATTTTGACAAAAATTGATGGTGCTCCAGCTGAGCGACACAGGCCCCTTGGGCCTCTTGTTATGGTAAAAAACTCACAACCGGTAAAAATGACCACAACCGGCCAAAATGTTGCTCAACCGCCAAAAATGGCAGAACCGGCAAAAAACTTACAACCTGTAAAAATTATCACAACCGCCAAAAAATGGTCACAAGCCGCCAAAACTGGCACAACCGGTAAAAATGTCACAACCACCAAAAAACGGTCACAGGCCGCCGAAACAGGTCAACCGGTAAAATGTTTGACCAGGCCGCCAAACCCCCAAAAATTCCAAACAGGGGAACTGCCAATCTGGCTCTTTTCTGCCCATATTTAGTCAAGATCGACTCAATCCACAGGCTCGCCCAGGAAGGATATAAAAGGGAAGAAAATTCCAGTCCAGATCATTCAGACTTTTGGTCTCACATCGAGACCAAGCGTCAGGCTTAACAATCTTCGACGAGTAGCTCATATAACTGACTACGTTGTTATTATCTGTCATTTCGCAATTGATTCCGTTGCCACGGGAAACAGAGATAGTCACAATACCTCCGCAGTCCACACTGAGTCTAAACTCAGTAGGTTCGGACACGAAGGCCGCCAGGTCTACACAGACCTGAATGCCACCAAAACAACCGGTAACAATTACAACCGGTGAAGTTGACCACAACCGCCCAAAAAAGTTGCCCAACTGCCAAAAATGGCAGAACCGGCAATAACCATCCATAAGTATGTAGGGGAAACTACGCCCCTCTAAAATCAGAATCCAATGAGATCTCAGATTGATATCAAACCACCATAACTATTCTCATCAGACCTGGACGATGAAAACTCCACCTCATGGAGAACACGGAAAGAATGTCATTGGATACACCAGCTCCACCCAGTGGCGCCTATAGGCACAAACCGAGCAGGATAAGGGACGCCCTTTCCCTGGACCAACACGCCCACCACGGGCGGACACGCCCAGTATGTTGTTATTATTCTTGTAATGATTATTAGTTGATCATACACATCACTTAGTTAATTATAACGTCATGATCGATGGATAAACTGGAAAGATGAATTCACTTTTGTTTCAATTTTCAGAGGGATTGTCCAGATGGCATGTTGACGAAAAATAAATTCAAGGAAGTTTACGGTGAAATATTTCCGAAAGGTGATCCTGAGAAGTTTTGTGAGCATGTGTTTCGTTCTTTCGATCATGATGACAGTGGTAAAATAGACTTTAAAGAATTCCTAATGGCCATTAATATAACATCGGCGGGCAATCCACGACAGAAACTCAACTGGGCATTCTCGATGTACGATATTGATGGAAACGGAACGATAGAACAGAAAGAAATGGTGGAAATTATATCAGTAAGTATCTGTCTTGCACTTATTTTATATGCTTGTTCCTTTTATCCCCTTAATGGCCATGCTGGCCAAAATTGGCCTCTGCAATGGTCTTGTGGAATGCCAATTTACAGGACAAGAGAATACAATTTTTTAGCTCACCTAGTTGAGGCAACTTATTGCGATTTGTCTGTCGTCTGTCAACAATTGTGGCACGTTTCGCCATTTGTTGATAGATTTGGCAGATATGTTCTGTCGATAGCAGCAATAACTTTTCTTTAAATGAGTTGCAAAATAATCAGCGGAAAATACTAGCTAACACTGACTGAGCAGTTTTGAACATATTTCACGTCTGATCTTGACAACGTATAAAACACAGGTCTACCAAATTGTAGTGCATATGTTAGTCCTACTGATTAGTTTGAAAGCAATCTCGCTGGTTGGTAGTTGCTCTAGAGAAAGAAACTATTGAAGTCAACGATGATCCTAAATCCAAGCTGGCCCCCAGCCACTGGTGGCCATCTTGAAAATTGATTTCTCCATTTCTGTTTAGCGGATCGCTTCGAAACTTCATGGGATGACAGGACACGGTCTGAGGAAAAAAACTTATTGAAATTGTAGATGATCCGAAATCCAATTTGGCCGCCAGCCACCAGTGGCCATCTTAAAAATTAATTAGCAGGCAATAACTCCATGACTGTTTAGCGGATCACATTGAAACTTCATAGGATAAAATTTACCACTGTAATGGTTCATGGCTCAGTGGATAGTTGTCTATAATATTGTTATAGATGACCATTTCACGTATTCACTGCTAACCCAAGCAACGTTTTTCAGTGAAATTGTTTTCAAAACATTAGATAGTAGAACTTGCATTTGTAGGTGATTATTTTGCAAATAATTTGAAGGAAAGTTGTTGCTGCTATTAGCAGCAATAATTATCAGGCAAATTGCTATAAAAAATATCTATCTTAGGACCTTTACAATAGGAAATAGGCATTTAGAATCGAAATACTATGTGCTTACTACACGCTATCCAGGTACAGGCAAACTGTACGGTGACTACCATTAGCGTTACGAGATTGGTTTTATACTGGACTTGCACATCAGAGAGAACCATAGAATCCCAAATAATAGCGGCTACAAAAATCAAAGTAAAATGGTGGCTGAGAAGAAGACGATTGTCACTGAAATTGTAAAATATTTTCCTAATGGTATTGCTTCAGGATAAGTTTGAGTAGGGAACATATCAGAACAATGCAACGCAACAGTGGCATGATTGTATTGTACTGGTGACAGGTCACTTTAGGGTGAATGCGAAAATCACAGTCATGTGACATGAAAGCAACAGACTTGGCTATTCGCCAGTAGTCGTCCTGTTTTAAAACATGTTTTGAAATCTGTCCAGTCATTACCAATTTACATATTACTAACTATGTGACGATGACTGTCCAATCTTGTAACAGTTGGTAACACGAGATAAAAACCTTGCATGGTGTGTAACATAGGTCATAGTCAATTCAACAAGAGTGTCACAACGTAACTTGGAAGCGATAGGTAGCGATAATGTTTCTGTTGCATTGTATCTGTGTCGTATTGCTTTGGTGTGTGCCTTCCATTAATAAAGACCTGAAAAGCAGCTGACGCTGATCATCATATTGATCGAATCAAGGATCTTCGACAAGCGGTGCTCTGTGGTTAGTGAATGTCGATTGACAGGCCAGGACAAGACTAATCTTTAAAATTGACCCCTGTAATGTTTCATGGCTCAGTGGATAGTTGTCTATAATATTGTTCTCTTTGTTTGCATAGATGACCATTTCACGTATTCACTGCTAACAACCCACTTTGACAGTTTGGATCCTAGGAAAGCTGATTTATATTATTTTTTGCGTTAATCTGATTCAGTAAACTTAATTTCTGATTCATCTTTGTAATTTCCATTCCATAACCTTTGAGTCATGTGTAATAATATGATTGATGTTAACTAGGTTTCTTCCCCCCACCCCACCCACACCCTAGATAGTTAGATAATGTCATGCACAGCTTCTCGCGTCGTCGTAGGTTACGGTTGAAAATGAAGGTCAGATATACATATTGCACTACATAGCATTCAGCTTGTTATTGATATATTGATTAACAATCTGTGTATCACTACAAGACAATGTGTCATGTGATGTGTCTTCATTAAAGGTCAAGATCATATGTGTAGAAGAAAGTTTATCCATGCTCACTTTGTTAAGTAATGGCTAATTGTTTCCTGAGACGTCTTAGATGTACAAGCGAATACCGGAAGCATTGACAGTACAGCTAAAAAATAGCTCAATATATTTCAAGAACAAAAAAAGAAATCTGTTAGTTAGTACAATTCTGAAAGACCGCTGAATATTTTGAACTTAATTTGATTGGAAGATATTGGCAGCAATGTCTTGTAATCCAATTATGTTCCAAATAGTCAACAGTTAACCCCTTAATGGTTATACCTTCCAAAAGTGGCCTCTATGGAATGTCCATTTACAGGCCAAGAGAATACAATTTTTTTTAATTTACCACTGGAATAAATGGCTCAATAATCGAGCCAGTCATTATTGTGATAAATTAAAAAAAATAGTATTCTCTTGGTCTGTAAATGGACAGACATTCAATAAGAAAATTTTAAAATTTTATGGACCAAATTTAACCATTAAAGGGTTAATCTTTTATTTTATTTGGGAACATGTTAAATTATTTCTGCACTGTACTGCACTTTCCCTGGTGAAAATTTTATGTACAAGTATTTAACACACACACACACCTTATTAGGGTGTTCTTAATGATTTACATCTATTGGCTGTTGCACGCACCCAGGACGCGGAGGATGACACAACATAGAGATACAAATGGCATGCACCATGCAGCATGCAGTTTGCAGTGGCTTGCGCCGAGAATAAGGATTAGAAAAATGCTACAAAAATTTCAAAAATATCCTGTGAGCTCGATGCACAGGCTCTAGGCCTCTAGTTAATGTGTACTTTCTGAAGTAGATGTTGCTTTGGACCTGCAGGTATTTAACACAGAATTGTCCAGGTAGACCCTGATGGTTTCAAAGTACAACTATTTAATGCAAACTTTTGTGATGAAGGCTTTGATGTTTTAAATGTACAGATCTTTCCCAGGATTTTGATCTTTTAGATGTAGAGATGTCTAGCACAGACTTTCTCAGGTAGACTCTGATGGTTTAAAGGTACACATGTTAGACATGGACTTTCCCAGGTAGACTGATTATTTAGATGTAGTGATGTTTAACGCAGACTTTCTCAGATAGACTGATATTTTAAATGTACACTTAATTTTTACTTTCCAAGGTAGACTTTGATGTTTACAATACTCAAATGTATAGTATGGTCTTCCATGGATAGACTTTGATGGGTGTGATGTGTAAAAGTATACCAAGGATCTTCCCAGAGAGACATATAATATTTTAAATGTGCATTTGGTTGCACTTTAACACTCATATCAGCCAAAACTGGCTTATGCAGTGGTCCTAGAAATGTCCATTTGCAGACCAATAGAAGACTATTTTCTAAAATTTACCACTGGAATGACTGGCTCGATAACCGAGCCAGTCACTCCAGTGGTAAATTAAAAAAATAGTCTTTTCTTGTTGTCATGGTGTCAATATTTAGACCTACGTTGCTGAAGGTTGTTGCTTCCCAATATAAGCACCATGTTTTAAGATAAAGACCAGCTAATATACAAACAAAGTGTGATGAATACAAGGTGATACACAGAATGCGGAGTTATTGCTGTGACCCTTTGAGCCTCAAATTTATCAAGAAAAATTTATTTGTTAAACAAGAACTTAGCTGAAAAAGGAAGTTAGATGTTTGACTGTAATTCTAGCCAATCACCACTGGAAGCCGGAGTTACATGAGAGACGTGTCATGACTTGCTGAGATCAGTCTTCAAAGATAAATTGAGTGCGCAGCACAGTAATCCCAAATTAGGGTGGGACAAGAAAAGTTCCCAAATGAAATCTCAAACTATGACCTCTTTTCTAGAGGTGGGCATGTAACTACCGCTTCCAGTGGTGATTGGCTAGAATTACAGTCAAACATCTAACTTCCTCTTTCAGTTAAGTTCTGTTTAACTTATAAATTCTAGCCAATCACCACTCAATCAGCCGGGGTTCCACGAGACTTCAAAGCTGTGGGTGAGTGAAGCTGTGGGTGCACTCAGTACTATAAATTCCATGTAATGAATTGTTCACAATTATGATAACATGAACTGAACAATTAACAGATTTGATAATCATCCTTCTGAACACTGACATCTTTCTAATATATTCAATAGTTTGTTATAAAACTTTTATAAACACTCATTATCAACCTGTTGTACAGATTTAAGTTATGGAATTTTCAAACCATCTCAGTGGACAGCAAAAATGGTCTACTGCCATTTCTATTGTATTGTCTATAGATATTTATATCAATCCATACCAGTATCCTAGTTATTTTCAGCCTTCGATATATAGTGTCTCTACATACTGCCTTATCGTCTTAGATTCTTAATTCTGTCTAAATATGATGGCAATGCATTGAAAATTATACACCTGGGCGAAATTGATTTATATGCAAGCAAAATAGTTACGTTTTAACAATGATCGCTTAAAGTTCCTAAATTGCTTCCTCAAGAGATTGCTGTATAAAAATATCAAGTATTTTACTCAAAAGTTTACTGAAATGCCAAATATAATTCTATCTGGCCTTAGTTGATATTTGAACAATGATCCATTTAAAAAAACTTATCCTTAATTGATGACTCATAAATGGTTTGGTGAAGCCAATTTAAACCCAGAAAATGAAACACTGATTAGGTCATTGGTAAAAAATATCAATAATCCAAAAGCTTTCAAAACTTAATCCACATAGTAAGCATTATTTCTTTATTGATTCTCTCCATGAATTAATAACCAAAATCGTCTAGCCAGCAAGATCCTTATCATCTGAGACTCTCTTGTATAAGAGGCTATTAACTAACAATATTTTGCTTAGTAGATGCACACGGTCCTTATGTGTGAATGCCCCAAGATTGCCAATTCAAAAACGACATCTTAATAAATAACAAAATCTGTTTTATGTATTTTCCAACTTGATGCTATGCTACTGTTTATGTTGGTTGATCCAATTCTACTCTTGTAGATTAACTCTCAGGAGAGGCAAAAATGTGTAAACGACCATGGGTTAACTTCAAACCAATCTAATATAAAAAGCATCAATATTATAAGCTCCTGAGGTACATGTATTCAAGAAACATGTTGCTTAATCTGGAAATTAAGCCTAGACGTGAACAAATCAAAAAACTTCATTGTAAAGCTACTAGAGAAGTACACATAAAACTCCTTGATATTCAATTTGCACTCATCATCAAATACTCTGGATTTTGTTATTTGTTATACAATTCATCTGACCAGTTGAATGAGCAACTGTGATTCATAAATTTCATCTCTAAATCATAGCCAAACTTCTTTGGCTGGTCCATTACAACATTGTGAGGGAAGAGATTAACACAGATATAGTTAATGTCGCTACTATAGAAATATATATTCAGAGACCAAATTTAGCACGAGCAACACCAAAGACTCTAAACACAACACTCGAGCTTTAATGCCCAATACATTAATATGATGTTGCTTGGCGTTATTTCTCCATCTATCCCCTATAGAATGTGTGTTCTTTTTCTGTGCGAGGTCAGTAGGTCAGTAACACTACCTCCCCCCTTCAGTTGACACATAAGTTGCTACATCATAAGCATTTTTCATGATTGAGTTGCGTGACTGACTGTTATTGAAATAACATCAATCCACCATCTAAGCACAGAATGACCTGAATTTGACAATCACACATTTTTATCAAAACTCTGACACCGTTTTCAGTGATTCAGATTAGTCAGATTATCAGATTCTCTAAAAGAATGTGAATTATTCTACAACTGAAAACCAACATGACCATAAGTATTATACATTCAGCACCCTAAGTTTCATATTTTTATGTTTCCAAATTTAATACTTTCGTAGCACTGCGAAAAATATTCTTGTCACTTAGATGCCAGATCGTCTGACATGCGCACTGAATGTTTCAACTCATAGGTTGGGATGAGAACTGGTATATTACAGATGAAACATCCAATGGCATAACCATCATCTTTTAATTGTTATATATAGTGGCACAACATGAATCATATGAATGTGTATCACGCAACCAGTCACCAATATATCAATGTGCAATATGCTCCATTTATCGTAAATGAGCATATAACTGGTGTTAGTAATAAAAGCTATATATTCTGCCGATGATAAGCCATCTGGCAAAACTACGCATTGAAAAAATACATTATTCCATTCAACAAACAATATTTGATATCTTACTGAAACAAGCACTAAGAAATATGCATGAAATATGCAGTAGAAAGGCTCAACTGGGACCGCAGACAATTAGGCCTAATTAGAAAAGTAATTAATACAATTGTATCGATTTTGAAATGATGATATTCTACTGCTCGAGGCAGGGCAAAATTTACAAATTTGTAAATGCAACCCTGCTTTTTGTCTATGACAAATATAACAGCTTATGCTGGACAAATAACGCAAGAGTTGGATATATTTCTAAATTTATTAACATATTTACGTTGGTAACAAGGGGCAGACTCAGCTTGACTGTTTATTAGCACTCACCTTCAGCTCAGTTGTGGTAGATTGATCTTTGAGTAAGTTTGATTTTCTAATGCCACAAAAACTGAGAATCTGTACTAAAAATAACATTTCTTATTTGTCAGAACCTCATTCTTGGTTAGCAGCAGACCATAATTGCAGTTAGATCGGAGGCAATATAGCCAATGGTGTTCTATAAGATATGAATATAGTATTGGTCTGTAAGAACGGTAAAGGTGCCACTAAGCAGAAGATGAGCACTCATCAACTATGGCGCCGGCTGTACTGCAGTTAGATAGTGCTACAGTACAGTAGATGGCTAGATGGAAGATGAGCGAGACAAGCTCCTATTGAATTTTTGGGGGAATTTAATCATTTATTCCTGAATGAATGGTTAAAATGGCCCCATACTATAGTTAGACAGTACCACAGTACAGTAGATGGCTAGAGGAAGACGAGCGACTAATTTTGTAAATTTATTATTATTTATTTCCAAATGAATGATTAAAAAGGACGGATGAATGCAAGATTTAAAATGGGAAACGACATCATATTCAAAGTGAATCTGCCCAAATGGATACAGGTATCATTAGTACAATTTAATCACAACATTACAAACTATGTTCATTACAACTAGGATATTCAAGTAATAGAAGGTTGCTCTGATGTTTTGCATGTCGATTTATCAGAGCTCAGACTGACTAAATGGAACAAGGCAAGTGGCAGGGATGGTGGTGGATAGGCGATTTCGCAACACCTGGAGGAAAAAGAGAATGGAATCTATCACAAATGTAGATCCTCACCCCGGCGCGCATGAATATTAATTAGTCAGTGTGACCTGATCACTGCCTTAGCAGTTCTGATTGGATTGGTTATTGGTCCGCATAAACCTGATTTATGTTTTCAACATAAATCCTAAATAAACAAACATCTGAATCTGAAGATTGACCAGTGCATTTTATATTTGCTTGCCAACAGAAACACAATCTGATATTAAATGCAAGATAAAACTATCTGAGACCCATTTTGCACAGCTTTAAATTGTTGATCATAATGATAATATTGAGACGTATTTGATACCTGTACTGTTTGCAGCCATAGGCATCGTCATGCAAAGGCCCTTGATTTTAGAAAAGAATGTTATACCTTCTTGATACCTGTACTATTTGCAGTCATAGGCATCGCTGTGGTAAGGCCTTATCAAGAAAAGAATATGTTTTTTATACCTGGACTGTATACAGTCATACATGTAGGCATCTCTGTTTATCAAGAAAAGAATATGTCCTTGACACCTGGCCTGTTTGCAGTCATACCTGTAGGCATCTCTGTGGTAAGGCCTGATTTTAGGCCGCTTTACCATGAGTTCAAATGGCTTCCCCATTCAGGTGAAAGCGGGGCTCTGGTCTAAAAGACATATTTGCCTCAATTAATCCTTTCACCGGCCTTGAGGATGAAATGGTTAGAAATAGTAACTGCCAGGAGCATGAAAACCAATTGTTTACACACCTAGGCATGAATCTGCCTATAGGTTACTGGCTACTTATTGCTCTTATTTATTTATTTCAATCTGTTAATCATATGATCAACATATACAATTTGTGCTGCTAGCAGCAGCGCATACCTAAGCTTTTGTAAGCCAGATTAGAACCATTCTCCTGACGAATTTCAGTGTTTACCAAGCAAAACTCTCAACAAATGCGTTAATCATAGCTGGTATTTTTGACATATTATTTACTGATAAAATCTCTGTTAGATTGTGGTGTTCTCCTTAATGAAGTTAAGACTTATAGCAAGAGCATAGGAAACGTTAACCCTTTGCATTTTAATGCCTATAAACAGGGTTACTGAGAAGAGATTTACCTTCTGGATTAACTTTGGTTATGACCAGCGACTGACATATGTGACGAGTTTCTCCTCTTATTTTTCATCTAGCATTGCTATATTTACTATGTTTAATAGAATGTTGGAAAGCCAGCCATCTAACTTCTAAGTTTGCCATATTATTTCAGCACCATTAAATATAGCCAGGTCCTGCATTGTAACATGATATTCACATATTCACCCCCTCCTCTCTCTAGGCATTGTGTGAACATTAAGCTAATTCATAGCACATGTTGGTATAGACTCTGAACTCCTCTGTTGAATAAATATCCATAAAACACTGCATGCCATTATCAGATGAAGCTTTCACTGCTGTTTACAGACAAGGAAAGCTGAACATTTGCAATGAATTACTAATGATAATGATACAGATGATATTTAAAACACTGTATATCCCAATTCAGCTATAGCAGTTGACCAATTTACAGCTGTGGTTTAATTGCTGATAGACAAGATTTGCCTGTAGAAATTTAGCTTCAGAGATCGCTAGGAGTTTGCTCCTTCCCTCTGGCTGTGATAAGCAGTGCATGTACAGAGGACAAATTGGGTCACTGGAATTTGTTCCTTTCCCCATGCTCTGAAGAACTCTGTGTGTATATGATCATACTGGGCTCATTTGAAGTTTACTTCATCACCCTTGCACTGATAAGCCGGGTGGGCAATTTATTGCCCACATATGACCCAAATCACTCTAGACTGCTGCCCTGTATCTAAAATGGCAGCTAGTTCCTGTCAATCAGCCATGTGATAAGACTTAATTTACTCTAAAACACTTCAAATCACACAAAACACTTAAAGCTTTTGACTTTAAATAACAACCTTCACTACTTGTTATCACTATTTTATTATATATCACAAATTAATAACAGAAACTGCAAATTTTTCAGATTAATAGGCATTTTGTTAACAAATAACTGATCTGGTTAAAAGTCATAAGCACACTGATCTCAGCAAGTCATGGCACATCCGTGTCTCATGGAACTCCGGCTGACTGAGTGGTGATTGGCTAGAATTCCATTTATCTCATCCAAAATGTCCATTTGCAGACGAAGAGAAAACTATTTTTGAAAATTTGTCACTGAAATGACTTGCCCGCTTATCGAGCCAGTCATTTCATTGGTAAATTTTCACAAATTGTCTACTTTTGGTCTGCAGATGGACATATCTGAATTTTAACCCTACTCTAGAAACCAGTTTTGGCCCGCTTGGGTGTTAAATGGTTAAACCCCCATACTAAGTCGCAAACTACATTCAACTGATTCTTAGTGACAGATGTTTGAACTTGGCTGTTAACCCTTTAACACTCAAACCTGCCAAAAACGTCTTCTGTAGTGGTCATGATCAATGACCATTTGCTGACAAGAAGACTATTTTTGTAAATTTACAACTGGAATGACTGTCATTCCAGTGGTAAATTCTCAAAATTGGTCTTCTCATCTGGAAATTGACATCATCTTTGAGAAAATTAAAATTTTGTTGATTAAATATAAGGCTCAAAGCGTTAAACATAATGAAACGAATTTGGCTGGAGCTATGACAGCAACAGCTTCCAGTCACATTTGTTTTTGAATATTCAACAGTTTTCCTGCATCATTGTTCTACATTTCAAAGACTGATAGCTCAGTGTTCAGTTACATATTGAATGTGAAGTTGACCTTTGAGCTTCGAAGAGCCTTATTGATTTTGTATTTGAAAGGCTAACGGTCAAGGTTAGTGACCAACTATGGAAATTGTGTCATGTTTCCGAATGATACAAATGTAGCTCAAGTTCTACCCAATTGGTATTTATCAGATTAAGCTTTCAGCTTGATGAATTTCTGCAGACTACATTTTTCATGGGGTTTAACTCTGGACCCTGCTGAATATTTTGAAAACAATTTGACTGAAAGTTGTTGGTGGCTAAGCCACCAACAACTTTCAGTCAAATTGTTTTCAAAATATTCAGCAGGGTCCAGAGTTATTGCCATTTGGAATTATTGTCTGTTGTCTTGCAGCAGTCAGATAATTAATGACCCTGTTGATTTTGGAGTCAAAAGGTCAAAAGTAAAAGGTCAAGGTGAATCAGTTAAGGAAATGGTGAACTTAGTGCCATAATATCTGAATCTATTGTTGTGTTTATTTTGATTGTACTGATATGAGATTATGTGTGTTGTGTGTTTCAGGCTATTTACAGCATGTTGACTGAGACGCAACAAAAGGAGCAGCAAGATTCACCTGAACAACGCACAACAAAAATATTTGAACGAATGGATTCGAACAAGGACGGTGTTCTAACGAAGGAGGAATTCGTTAATGGATGCCTGAATGACGAATTCCTTTATCAAATGCTTACAGCGGACCAGAGCCAAAATTAAATAATTCCTAATTTAAGAAAAGAACCCAGTGATGATAATTAATTCTTTAGTCCTTTAACCCGGAAAATTTAAAATTTCCCATAGAAAATATTCATTTGCAGACCAAGAGAAGATTAATTTTGAAAACTTACCGCTTGAATAGCCAGACCACCGCAGAGTCTGTTGACCGGTGTAAGGATTAAAGTGTCAACTGTCAAGAAAATCCAAATCTTTGCATAGTCAGCAGTCTCCATTTGCAAGCTATGAGAAGACTATTTTTGGAAATTTACCACAGGAATGACTTGCTCGGTTACCGAGCCAGTCATTCCAGTGGTAAATTAAAAAAAAAAATATCTTTATCTTCAAATGAACATTTCTCAAGACCACTACAGAAGCTGTTGTTTTTGACAAGTTTTAGTGTTAATGGGGTAAATTTTAGCGACAACTCCGAATATATTGTCAGCAATTCCATATTATTTGGTAAGAAACATGTGTGTTTGGAACCCACAGAGATGTAACGCCTGATTTATTTTGCATATCAATGATAGTGACGATGATCATGTTGATGACATGTGGATTTTGGGAATTCTTATTGGATTATTCGAGTATACAGAAGTACCTTGTAGTAAGCTGCAGTTCTAATTAAGTAATGTAAGAAAAATATAACAGTTTACGGTCAAGTTTCATCAAGAAGATATAAATATTTGCTTATTGAAAGCAGAATTTGCAGGTTAAGAGGCTATTTTTGAAAATTTACCAATGTTGTGACTGGCGTGGTTATCGAGCCAGGTATTCCAATAGTAAATTTTAAAAAAGAATTCTCTTGGCCTGCAAATGGACATTCTTGAAGACCATTGTAGAGGCCAGTTTTGACTGACTTGACCATTAAAGGGTTAATATTATATATTACTATTTTTATCCATCGTACATTACTCATTCATCGGCAACCGTGGTATCAGGAATATGCCATTTTTGATGTAGAATTCCTCCAGAACCCTTTAATGGCTAAATTTGGTCAAGAAAATTAAAGTATTTGCATATTGAATGTCCATTTACAGGCCAGGAGAAGACTATTTTAGTAAATTTACCATTGGAATGACAGGCTGGGTTATTGAGCCAGTCATTTCAGTTGTAAATTTTTTGAAATAATATTTTCTTGGCTTGCAAATGGACATTCCTCAAGAGCACTGTAGAGGCCAGTTTTGGCCTTTAACCCTCGAATTTGTTCAAGAAAATTTCAATTTTCTCATAGAAAATGTTCATTTGCAGACCAAGAGAAGACTATCTTTGAAAATTTACCACTGAAATGACTGGCTCGGTTATCAAGCCAGTAATTCCAGTGGTGAATTTTCAAAAATAGTCTTCTTGGTCTGCAGAAATGAACATTCCTCAAGACCACTGTTGAAGCCATCTTTGGCTGATATAAGTGTTAAATGGTTAATAGACTGGAGATGTAATGAGCATAGCACGGTACCATGTTGTGCTAGGCCCAAATACGATGGTTCATCCTTTAGTGGTAAAAATTGTTAAAAAGAAAACCCACCAAGAACATTAATTAATGAATGCCCATTTGCAGGCCAGGCAATGGACCTTGCCATTTTTAGCTATGCCCCGCCTATCACTAGCTAAGCTCCACCCACACCTCGCCATGTTTGGATTGATCGATCCCCGAATGCCCTAGCTATCAATTTCCTGAAAACTATACAGGGAAGCTGTTGAATATTTTGTAACTAATTAGACTGGGTGCTGTTGCTGCCATAGGCGGCAACAGCGCCCAGTCAAATTAGTTTCAAAATATTCAACAGAATATTTGTTAAATAGTAAAAGCAAACAATTTGTACAACAGCCCATAGACCGTCATCAAATATGCGTTCGTGATGTACTTATCGACGTCATTCATGACGTCATTCATTATGATGTCATTGTACACACCACGCAGTTCATTATGACGTTATATGATGGGTGGGTACTCTGGAAAGGTGAATTACCATTGTTGCCACTGGAAAGACTGGCTCCGTTATTGAGCCAAGATCCAGCCATTCCATGGTAAATTAAAAAAATAGTATACTATTGGCTGGAAGACGTGGCATTCTTATTGTAAATCAAAAAAAGTCTTCTCTTGCCCTGTAAATGAACATTTCTCATGACTACTACAGAAGCCATTTCTAGCCATCTTGACAATTAACTGTTTAATGGTCAAGCTGTCCAAATGTTGCATCTTGTGAAGTGTCCATTTGAATGTCCAGAGTTTGATTGAGGGATGATTACCTGTCTTAAATTGAATTCAAGGAATCAAATCGGGTCAAGAAAATTGAAATATCTGCGTATTGAATGTACATTTGCAGGCCAAGAGAATACAATTTTTGAAAATTTATCATTGGCATGACCGGCTCCGTTATCGAGCCAGGCATTCCAGTGGTAAATTTAAAAAAATTGTATTCTCTTGGCCTGTTAATGGACATTGCACAAGACCACTGCAGAAGCCGGTTTTGCCTGGCTTGACCATTCAATGGTTACGCTAAAAAAGACAGATAGGAATAGTTTTATCTGGGCGTAGAATGATAAATTTATGAAAAAATTAATTTTTTTAATTTGCAGTACAGCTCATAAATAAGTAAAAATCTTTCCAAAACAAAAACAGAAATATGTTAGTGAGTACAAAATGTTCTGTTGAATATGTTTGACATAATGGGATTGGAAGAGATTGCTTCCTTAAAGGTGCGTATTCACACCAGAATGCTTGAAAATAAAATTGTTAAAATTGTATTCTTTTATAGGCTTAAATTATGTGTCTATATGTAATGAAACAAAATAAATCTTAACATATGATTTCATTCCATTTAAATTAATACAATTTTTTAAGTCGCGAAATTGACTAGAGGCTCGTGCCTCTATTTATTTATATTCAACAGTATGTTTCATTTTGTTTTTGAAAGACCCTTTTTATTTCTGAGCTGTGCTGTATATATTTGATAACCTGGTATCCCAGTTTTATAATGATGACATACTGTAGGCAGGTGTTCTTTCCACTGTATATTGTAGAAAGACAAATATTTATTATGACGTAATAACTATTCTATTGGATATTTTGAAAATAATTTCACTGGAAATCATTGCAACATCGATTCCAGTCAAATTAATTTGAAAATCTCCAATAGCTGTCCGGGGCAGTTGCTGCTGTCATGACACATGGAGTGCAGGGTTGAAAGCGTGGCACCTGATTTGTGCCAATGAATAATTATGCACAATATATAATGATGTTTTTAGGCATCAGTTTCTTGGTATGCAAATCTAAATTAATTAGCTAATGCGATAATATATAATTCAATTCTGTAATGGTCAAGAAAATTCTTTTTTGCTTATTGAATGTTCATTTACAGCCCAAGAGAACACTGTATTTAGAATTTTGCCACTGTAATGACTGGCTTAGTTGTTGAGCCAGTTATTTTAACAGTAAATTTTCAAAAATACTCATCTTTTGGCCTGTAAATGTTAATTCCTCAAACCCACTGTAGAGGTTAGTTTGGGCCGTCTTGACCTTTAAAGAGTTAACCTTTATGTTCCTCATGTGACAGAAAATAGTGCCCAGTCATATATTTGTGAAAACTGACTTGTTTAACAGTCTTGAATTTGTATATTTACCTGTCTGTCTGGTGAATTTTTGCAGACTACATTTTCCATAGCGTTTAACTGTGGACACGCAGAATATTTTTAAAAAAATTGACTGAAATTTGTTGGTGGCTAAGCCACCTACTTCCAGTCAAATTGCTTTCAAAATATTCAACATGTTCAGACCTAATTGGCCATTGAAATCATTGTTTGTTCACTTGCATCAGTCAAAAGATTAAACCTTGATTTTGGTTTTATCAAGTTAAATAGCTTATCAGTCTCTGCCATCTTACTGGAAGGTCAAACAGAGGCTGTTTTATGCCCTGATAAGATCCATACAGATGGGTGTTCATTTTGTAATGGTGTATATCTAAAGGCCTTAATCAATAGCAACAACTGTCTGCAACACCTGAACATAGACTACAGTATGCTAAAGGTAGACAGATTTTCTTAATTCTTTAAAATGATTATTTTATTGTGAAGACTACGTATTTCATCATTCTGATGGTCGATTTTCTGGTTTTCCACAATTTTTTTAATTATAGTTTCATACAAATTATAACTATATGAGCGATGGAAGGAATTTCTGAGATACATAAGGGAGCTACATTTATCTTAAATCAGATACTCAATTACTGTTCACTCCTTTAACCAAGAAATTCACAGTATTGCAATTTAAAAAAACTATTGCTAATGTGCTTAATATTTTGAAACTAACTTCTAAAGAAACTGTTGATTCCAGTCAAATTAATTTCTGAATATTTTAAGAAAATATTTTAAATTATATATAATGATGAATGTATTGTGTCTGTTGTATAGGCAATTGTGTTTTATACAACATTCACATCGCCATTTTAAAGGTCATCTCACAGGTAACATTTTAATGATCAAGCTGGCTAAAACCTCTTCTGTAGTTGTCCTGAGAAAAGTCCATTTGCGGGCTAAGAGATGACATTTTTGAAAATTTACTGATAAAGGAGCCAGTCATTCCACGGGTAAATTTTCAATAATGCAATTTTCTTCACCTGAAAATCAACAATCACAATGCAAATATTTTCTTGACCAATCATGCATGTTTGGTGTTTAACCCTTTAACACTCAAAATGTATTCAATAAAATTTTGCTTATCGAGTCTGTCATTCCAATGATAAATTTTCAAAAATTGAGTTCTCTTGGTCTGCAAATGGACAGTTCTCTCTCTCGAGACCACTGCAGAAGCCATTTTTGACAGATTTGAGGTTTAACGTGTTAAATTAAGGTGTGTGTTCAGAATCTCTCTCTCTCCTCACACAACCATCAGTGAATCAGTAATCATTCCAAACATGACATTAAAGGGAGCCATTTCTATCTATGCCACGCCCATTTCTAACTAAGCTCTGCCCATTTTTTTTGCACATGTTGTGATCAGTTTATATACTTTTCACAATGAATTCACAGAATTGCAATTTCAAGATAACTATACAGGTAAGCTGTTGAATATTTTGAAACTAATCTTACCTGGGTGCTGTTGCTGCCTATGGCACTTGACGGACTATTTAATGTTCATGACGGAACTAGATACATCATTCATTAAGCATTTTGAATGTGATATCAGCCTATGTGTGACATAATTCTCCTTTCCAGAGAAAAGGATCATCATCATCTGACGTCATATGACATCATAATCGGCTAAGCGGTGTGTAGGATGATGTCATAATCATTATGTCGTAAATGATTCTATATGGCCCGTCTTTAACTCTTAATAGTCTGACACGTTGTACGAATTGTGTGTCTCTACTATTTAATAAACATGCTGTTAAATATTTTGAAACTAGTTTGACATAGGCAGCAACAGCACCAAGTCAAATTAGTTTCAAAATATTGAACAGATTACCTGTTTAGTTTTCTGGAAATTGATAGTCAGGGAGTTCAGAGATCGATCGATCCCAACACGAATGAGATGTGGGTGGAGCTTACCTAGATATGGGCGGGGTATAGCTAAAAATGGAAAGGTCCATTGATTACGATGTTATACACTTAAGTGGTGGATCGGATGTCTCTACTCACCAGAAAATTAACTGTGTCATTCGCCGATTAACATGAATATACTTGTTTGCCTCCTAGTCATGGGCGTGTGTTTGTTGGATTTCTTTCTGTTATGATTGAGTTTCAGGGCAATGATGGATGCTATTTACTCTATTGCAAATCAAATATTTAAATAAACAATTTCTTTACAATTTTTAATATGATGACATTTTTATGCAGACATTGTTATATTGTTGTATAATTTCTGTATGACGAACGTAGTCTGAAGCAAACAATTACTTAATTATATATGTATACAATATATTATTGCAAATGTTTATGAGGACGAGCTTGCTTGCACATATATGTTATGAAGATGAAAGGTTTATTAGAGTACAGTAAAATCTTATGCAACTATCTTATGGTGCGCAGTCAATAGAGGGATCTGATCTGTTGCTCACATATATGACGTCATACTCAATTACGTCACATGTCGGCTGACATCACAATCATAATGAAGTATCTAGCCGTGTTATGAACATTGAATAGTCTGTCAAGTGTAAAAATAGTATGTCTTTGATGGATTTACTATTTAATAAACATTCTGTTGAATATTTTAAAACTAAATTGATTGGGTACCGTTTCGGCCATGGGCAGCAACCGCCCACAGTCAAATCAGTTTCAAAATATTCATCAGCTTACATGTAAAATTGGGATTCTGGGGAATTCACGTTTCCAAGTATATAAATTGATTCCAACACGTGTAAAAAAATGGGCGAAGCTTAGCTGGAAAGGAGCGGGGCATAGATAGAAATGGATCCCTTAATCATAGTCACATTCGACAAGCGGTGTCTTAATACAGGTGTCTTGATTTAAGATATGACTTTTGGATCAAAAAGGGTGATTCTTTAAAACATGTAATCTTTTCTCCCACCTGTCTTAAAAGAAGCACTGTCTTTTGGTCCCTGGAAGGCAGGTGGACTCTCAGGTTTGCCTGTATTTAGTTTCTAACTGCTGTTGATTATAGATGATCTGCAAGGTGCAGTTACAGAGGTTTAAGAGAATTGTTTATTTTTGTTTTTTATTTGTTTGTTATTGGAGATTAAAGTTTAAATAAAATTGAAATCTTATACTGAGATATTTTACGTGAGTATGTTTCTTCATACATGAATTTGATATATACATATCGTGTTGATATATATATTTTATTGTTGTTATTACGTTTATCATCTCATCATCTTCATCAATGGATAGTAACCCTTTAACACTCAATCCGGCCAAAAATGGCTTTTGCAAACGTCTTTGGAAAATGTCTATTGGCAAACAAGATAAGACTACTTTTGAAAATCTACCACCTGAATGACTGGCTAGATAATCGAGCCAGTCATTCCAGTGGTAGATTTTCAAAAATACCCTTCTCTCGGTTAGCAAATGGACATCTTCGAGAAAATTGAACTTTTCTTGAACGAATTTCAGGTTAAAGGGTTAACACTCAAATTTGTTGAAGATAATTTAAATTTTCTCATAGAAAATGTTAACTTGCAGACGAAGTGAAGATTATTTTTGAGAATATATCACTGGAATGACTGGCTCAGTTATTGAGTTAGTCATTCCAGTGGTCAGTTAAAAAAAAAAAGTCTCTTGGTCTGCAAATGGGCATCTCACAAGACTACGGTAATGCAGAAGCCCTTTTTGGATGCCTTGAGTGGTAAAGGGTTATTATAAGATTGTTTTCTAATCTCACTCTGTGCTGTGTATATATGTGCTTTACAGCTTGCAACATTCCAGGGGTGAATTTCATAATGATAAGTGATTTTCTCCGCTTATAGGCATTAGAGAATTGATTGCTCCTGGGAAATGTGCTCAAAGTGTGCTAAGTAGATTTTAAAATGAATATCAATTTTCATGCCAAGGGAGGTCTATTTCTGAAAGTGACCAATGCAATTACTGGCTTGGCTATTGAGCCAGTCATTCTAGTGGTAAAATTTCAAGATTCATCATCTGTTGACCTGCAAATTGACATTTCGTAAGACCACAGTAAAGTCTCTTTCTTTTGTCAGGCTGGCCATTTAAGATAAGTTAACCCTTTTAATCTTGATGGCCCAGAATTGGTATATAACCCTTACCACTTGGTTGTCAATAACTCAATATTCTATCCTTTATTGTGTCAATAACAAAAAAACTGGTCTACATTTTTCAACAATTTTGGTGGAAGATGTTGCTGCCTATGACAGCACCATCTTCCACCAAATTTGTTTAAAAAATTAACACCAGCTCATCTTTTAATTTAATTTGAAAGTTAAAAATATTGCCACCAGAGTGGTATGTGTTAATTTCAAAGTCCTGAACAGATGAATTCTTACATGATAGATAATGCTGTGTGTATTTGGTCTCAGGGTTAAAAGGTTTTGTTTTTATATTCTATGAAGGTGATCAGGAACGTAAAAGATTTCACATCAACTTATTGCGAGTCACAACTAAGAGAATTTACAGGACTAAACTTGTTTGGTATAGAATAAAAAGTTCACATTGCTGAGGATATGGCTTGAAAGGCTTCAATCTGAGATAGTTCTAATGTAGTGCTTATAACAGGCTTGTATTAACCCTTGGAATCCTCAGATTCTAGAATCTTAATTTCATTATAGCTATAGCGTAGTTATGGCACTCTCAAAGGCGGAATTTCTGACTTCAGTATTTTATAATCATCTCCAAATACTATGTTTTTTGTTACTAATTCTATTACATAGTCGAATAAACTGCCAGATTAAAATAGTAAATGCAATTTTATTTCTGATAAAAATATAGAAATTTGCGTCACCAGCAGTCTTAAATTTCCTTTCCAATTACAAAAAAGAAAATCGAGTCCTTTTTTGGAAGCTATATATGCAGCTGATTGACTGTGCCAGCCAGTAAGTGGTACCCAGGCACGTGCACTTGTGTTTTAATGAACTCATGTCATCAGCGGTCTGGACAAGTCATCCCATGGTGAAGGTGTGTGAACATCAGGTCTATTGCTGCTTTGCAGTAATAAGTCTATGACAGGAGCCCATTGCTGCACTCGGTCAAATCATCTTCAGACTATTCAACATTCGTACAGCGTAACTGATTTTGTGTATTTAGTAATTCAGTGTTAAAGGGTTAACTCGTTCACTGATTACTTCCCCATATTTCATTTTCAAGGCACCCCTACAAGAAAACTGTTGAATATTTTGATATTAATTTGTCTGGAAGCTGTTGCGGCCTTAGTTCAAAATATTCAACAGAATAAGTTTATATTGTAAAGAATCTACTTTTTCATGGATTTGTCAGTGAAAGGGTTAAGCTTTAGGTTTTACTTGCGGATTATTTTGTCGTCTATGATTTCTTGAATCATTTACACTTGGACAGTAAAGCCAAGCAAAAATGCTTTCTGTAGTTGTCTTGAAACATGTTAGTTAGTACAATTTTGAACACGATGTACGAACTGTTCTGTTGAATATTTTGAACATAATATACCTTTCCACTGTATTCATCCATCATATTACATCATAATTAACTAAGTGATGTGTAGTTGACATCATAATCAATGACATCATTGTGACATCATGAATGACGTAGATAAGTACATCACGAACGCATAATTGAAGACGGACTATGCGTTGTTGTACGAATTGTGTCTACTATTTAATAAAGATTCTGTTCAATATTTTGAAACTAATTTGATTGGGCGCTGTTGCTGCCATAGGCAGCAACAGTGCCCAGTCAAATTAGTTTCAAAATATTTAACAGCTTATCTGTATACTTTTCTGGAAATTGATTGTTAGGGAGTTCAGGGATCGATCGATTCCAATACAAGCGAGGTGTGAGTGGAGCTTAACTAGAGGTGGGCGGGGCTTAGCAAAAACTGGAAAGGTCAATTGGATTGGAAGATCTTAGACAATTATGTTCAAAATATTCAACAATACGTTTTAATTTTGTTTTTGAAACATTTTAACTTATTTCTGAGCTCTACTGTATGCATGATCTTACATATCAGGGATCTGACTCATATATAGGCTTTTACAAACCATTGATGCTTACGGTAGTATTTATACCCATGTTATCAGTATATATATATATATATATATATATATATATATATATATATATATATATATATATATCAGGGCTTCAAAAATGTCAATATTGTCCGGACATGACAGAGAAATGTCTTCGATGACCGGTAAATGTGATGTCCAGTCGGACAACAATGTATGTATTTTGTTAAATCATTGTCAATAAAAACATTCTGCAGGCAATTTCCCACTTATATTCTATGTAATATTTGTAAATCTTATGTCTATCATTCTTAAATGATGAAATAAAACTCAAACTGGCAAGTCATTGTACATGTAGTGTCGTAAACCAACATAAAATCACCCAAAACAATGTAGGAAATAAAATGAGGTAAGATCCCTTCTTAAGTTGGAGGAGGAAATTAAAGCTCTTGTGATTCGAGGCATTCCACTGAACTCCACCTCCCAAATAAAAAACAATTTTGCAACGTCGCAAATGCCAATATCGCAAATTAATAATAAATATATACAGGAGATAATGTTTTTAAAACAATTTGAGCAATAAATTCACTTACCTAATCAGTAAATGTAGTCAGCAGTATATTTACTGCCAAGATTTTTGTTCACTTGGGAGATATCATCCCTGCTGACTTGTTTACATTACATTCTACTGAGTATTAATCAGCTATAGGAGGAGTTTATGCCATCACTCTCATAGCTACTCGAAGCTCCCCTCCTATTTATGTGAATTGCACAAGTCTCTAAGCGGGTACTACTATTAGCGTCTTCGCGCTACTCAGTTAACAGCCTAAACTTGTCCTATAGCGGAAGCTATCATGTGATTTCTGTTTTTTATCGGCGCCATTTTATGTCAAACTTTGGATTAGTTTTGATGAAATAAATAATGTTTATTAAAATATATGCAATATTTGGGCAGTCCCAATTAATAATTTCATTCCCGCAGATATAAGGTGTACATTAAGCATAGGCATAAGATGGTAAATTTGTATGTGCTAATTTTGTGTTATTTTCTTTGATGCATTTTGTTTTCAACTTTTTCTTGAAATATACCTAATAGAAGTCGCCACCCTTTCTCAGAGGTTTGGATTTAAAGAATTTACAGCCCTTGTCCTGTTAGAAACCGCAGTTACTAATGAGCAATTTACGCAATACAGTTGCATCATGCATTTTCACTCACTACCACCAACCCCCCTCCAACCCCCCCCCCTCCCGAAGTGGCATGTCCGGCTGGGAAAATTCTGTTTCTGAAGCCCTGACCTGATATATATATATATATATATATATATATATATATATATTATATATATATATAATATGGGGTATGGCAGCTCATTAATTGTCACAATTATCAAAGTCACTTTGCTATGAATTTTGTAACATCTAACTTAGTGTTGAGTCATGCTTGTTTAATCGCCTTCCATTTTAATGTCTAATTATAACACTTTGAAACTGGTATTCTGATATGTTTCCCATTGATTGTATTTTTCCATTGTTGTATGCCTATGTTTTAGCAACATATATTTCACATTCACATGTAGATACATCTTAGAGCTTCATTGCAAACATTGTTAATATCTGGCAACCCTGACATTCTCACTGACAGAGCTTTCGTGTACAGCTCAAATGGCATGTTACTTTGCATGTACCCTTTGTTCTTACTACAATCATTATTACTCTTATTGTTGTCATTTTGGTTTTGGTAATAAAAATTTTATAAACAACGTTCTTGTTTTGTTGTTACTGTATTTTTAGTATAATGGTTACAATCAGAAAAGTTCTTCCAAAGTTGTTTTGAGAAATGTCCATTTGCAGCCGAAGTGATAAGTTGTTTTCTTAATTCAGCAACAAAATTTTGGCTCAACAACTGACCCAGTCTTTTCAGGATTAAATTGTCAAAAATAGTCTTCTCTTGGCCTGCAAATGATTTTTATTTTACTACGCATAAATTTGACTTTTTTTTTAACAATCTTGATCAATGACACTATGGTCTAGTCGGCTTATAAACAGCTTTTGCAGGGGCATTGAGAAACTTCCATTTGCGGACCAAGAGGTGCTAGATACTATTTGACGAGCATGTCATTCCAGTGGTAAGTTTTCAAAAATAGCCTCTTGATCTGCAAATGGATATTTTCTGAGAAAATTTATTTGTTCTTGATAAATTTTATGATTAAAGAGTAAAGGATTAAATCATTTTAACTTGACAAACTAAACATTAAAATTTATTCATAATGCAAGAAAGATTCTGTTGAATATTTAGAAATTTAATTTGATGTAGCAACCGCCTCGGATCAGATTAGTTTCAAGATATTCAGTGCCTTACCATATGGCTGATATGCAATTGAAATTCAGGTATTTAAGGAATGGGTCGCATTGCTATGCAATTTAGATGCAAGGATTTAAGGACCTCGGGGAACAGATAGCTAACATCGATGTCAGCTTCGATCCAAATGAAGCAATAACCAAAATACTGAAATGTATGGAATCATCAGCTACCAGCACCATATGAGTTCTCAAAAACAACCAAACTAGGCATACTAATGACCCTCTAGTAAAACTATCGGCAGGGCAGAACATATTATGGCTGCGCATTTATCAATGTGGCTGAAGAGAAGACATCCAAACTACGCATGCAACGCAATAACATTCTGCACCACATCAGTGAATGCTTAAAATATCTTGGTATTCATCAAGCAGACTCCCTAGCAGATGAAATCATGGCCACGGATGACTGTCACAGCTACCCAAGCCCTAGAAGCCACCTGGCCAACCAGCCTATCTGCGGTCCATTGTGCTCCTCAACAGCATACTGAAAATTCTATCCAATGTTACTCTATGCCGCATCCGGGACAAGATAGATGATTTCACTGGATCATGTCCAAAGATGAAGATGAGCTGTGAGTTGCAGACACCAAGCTGAGAGTATGAGTCAAGTCGGTGAAGTCTGTAGAGTTTAAGGCATCGATCGGCTCCCCACAGGTAGATGGTCTATCTCCTGTGCTTTTCAGCCGTTACCTGGTTGCTGCATTGAAATCTATGAGCAAAAATTCCACAAGACCAAACACCCTTCCCCCCCCCCTAGGTATGCCGCTAGAGATGGAATATGCCGGTGACGTCGACTTCATAAATAAGAAAAAAAACTTTGACGAACTCCCAATAGATGCAAGCAAACTAAAAATTGAGAATCTCTTTATGACTGAATAAATATACCTATCTACAAAGCAAGAAACTAAGGAAAATGATGATCCACTTTGTGGCGGTGAAAAGTACTGCTGACATTGCTGCATGCGGTATCATGAGGAACAAAGCTTTCCAGCTCTTCTGGAAGCTATGGATTTGTAGATCAAAGATGGCATTGACAAAATGACTACATTTATACAAAGCAACCTGCGTACCCTTGATGCTGTATAACTGTAACAGCTGGGCAGTTCCTAAGGCAACAAACTTGATCCCTGCTACCGCAAACACCTATGCACCATCACTGGACACTGATGTCCAGACAGCATAATTTTCAATGATGCACTGTCCAAGATGTGTAATACATCGCCGCTGTCCATAAAAGTCGCCAAGCAAAGATGTTCCATGTTTGGCCATGTGCTAAGGATGCCAGAAGATACACCTGCACAGAGAGCCTTGGAATTTTCCCTACTGGGAGGTAGCAAATACAGAGCCAGGAGAGGACGTCATTGCATAAATCTGCTAAGCGTGCTACGTGGTGACCTCATGAAAGCAGGACTCGGTACACTCAAGTCAAGAATGGACTTGAGGAAGCTAAGGATTTTGGTCGAGGACAAGACACAGTGAGCAAAAGCGAAGAAGGATTGACTGCAGCTGTATGATGTTTCCACTAATACAGCTGCAGAATACAGTAATCATACATACATTTAACTCTCACCAAACTGATGTCAATATTCTATCCTTTACCATGTCAATTGCAAAGAATCTGGTGTACATTTTTCAACAATTTTGGTGGACAATGTTGCTGTCCTTGACAGCACCATCTTCAACCAAATTTGTTGAAAAATGTACACCAGTTCATCTTTTAATTTAGCTTGAAAATTAAAAAATCTAACATCAGTGTGGTAAGGGTTAAGGAATCGGCGTGGCTGATATAGAATTGAGGAATTCTGTTTCTCAGTCACCCATATGATGTCATAATCAACTACGTCACATGTAGGCTGATGTCATAATCAATTACATCATGATTGACGCAATATAGTCTGTCACAAACCCCTTGTTAAGTTGTACAAATTGTATGTCTACTATTTAATAAACATTCTTTTGACTATTTTTAGATTAATTTGACTGGGCATTATTGCTGCCTTATGCAGCAAAAGAACCCAGTCAAATTAGTTTCAAAACAGTCAACAGCTTACCTGTATAGTTTTGGGGAAATTGAGATTTAGAGAGCGCAGGGATTAATTGATTCAAACACTGGCAAAGTGTGGGTGGAGCTTACGGATTATTAAGTGTTTAAGACAGACCAAATCGTGTCATTCATGACGTGATTGATTATGATGTCAGCCTACATGTGACTTTGTTCATTATAACATCATATGATTGACTGAGAAACTGGATTCATCGAATTAGGGGTGTGCGGATTTAAGGAATGGGTGTGGCTGATATACAGTTGAGATGCTTGGACTTTAAAAAAAAAATGTAATTGTTCCATATCCATTTGCAGACCAAGAGAATATTTTTGAAGATCTATCGCCGGAATGACTGGCTCGATTATCGAGCCCTCATTCCAGTGATAAATTTTCAAAAATATGCGTCTTAGTCTGCAAATAGACATTTCCTAAGACGACTGTAGAAGATGTTTTTCTCATTCTTGAATGTTAAAGGGTTAAGGAATGGATGTGGTTGATATGCTGGGATTGAATAAATAGGTGGTAACTGTCAACAATTAATTTAATTGAAAGTACTAAAGACAATCTGTGCTGTACTAACTCTGGATAAATGGAGATAACTTGTATTAATGTACACTCAACACATCAGCATGCTTTTAATAAGGGAGCTAATTTGCATCAGACTCGGCACATCAGCATGCCTTGTACACATAGAGGGAGATAATTTGCATAAATCCATTTGATCTTGTGTTACATATAAAGGGAGATTACCTGTTATAATAGGTGTACGTATCAAGAGTTATCTAATTTTTGTTGTCGAACCCTACAGGAAGTGGAGTATGGCTCGATTTATGTTAGTTTTTTCGTCTTTTTTTTCCAAGAGTCTCTGATGGCGCACCGGCCCAGTTCAGCTACGTAGATCCCTCCATTGGCATCATTGGCGTATTTGATGTCATCTTTGTGCCCTAGTGTAATGTGTCCAGATGGTGTGTATGTGCAGAAAATGTATGTAGCGCACATAGCTTTGACGCTTTTTGTGAGTACAGGTGATGATGGTACATGTAGACTTGTGTAATTTGTGGTGTAAATGTATGAAACTTGACTGTGTCCTAATATAAGATGCTCACTATTGTGGCAGAGTGGACATCTCTCTGGTTCCATACTATTTTGATATTGCTTAAATATATCGCATTCAAATGTAGCAATGTCATGTGACACCACCTGTCTTAAGGAAAACATGGATTCGTATAAAATTTGAACTGATAATTCAGCAGTAACTGTGTCTCTATACATCCACCAAAAAGTATGGATTTCCCAGCCAGAAACTTTGTGAAAGGACCAATTAATACTTCTAGACACGCCAGTCTGTAATGTGTATTAATCCGAACATAAGCCGAGTCTTGGAGACAGTCTGTCACTCATGCCATGAGTTAGTGAGTGATCGCTAGCTGCTAAACTGAGGGACACAACAAGAACTGTAAATTGTAAGAAGAATTCATTCATGTCAAATTAATTAATTGTCGAAATGTAAATTTCATTGAGTTTATACATGTTTTATTTAACATTATTGAAATTGTGAATTGTCTCTAGCTGCCATAATCACGTCAAGTCAAGTAGCTGACGAACTGAGTGACACGACAATAGCTGCAAATTACTAAGGAAACTTATAATTAATTCTATCCAAACTATTTTGACAAATAATCGCGATCCTTGTTAAATTTGTTTACTATTGTCGCAATATGTACTTGCATTTCATGTATTTAGCTGTTACCAGCATATCAAGCTGAATGTACATGTTTGACAGCTTATGTTTGGGTAAATGAACTAATTACATCATATCTGTCACTATTTGAGCTGTTGCTAGGAAACTCTTAAAAGTTGTTTATTTACTGTATCCCAACTTTCTTCTCTAAAACATGAAGTGTTTCTCATAGAAGACAGATTAGCCAGTGACAGTACATAGGCAATGCTAGACCGGGCCAGTAGTAGTTCAGAACTCAGCTACAGCCAGACTTATAAGAGATTACTAAATATTTATATTGACAATTTGTCAATCACGCGATCGTGTCTTCATCCATCCATTCATCCACCATAACCTTGTTTCCCATACTATGATTTAAGAATTCTAGAAGTGCTATCAGTTATTTTAGCACTGACTGCCGACATATGTTGTACAGTAGATGTATTTCTGTATCTAATTTGAAAGTTTCGAAATTGTAACTGCTGATCAACATATAGTTATGAAAGTAAAAGCTCTTGAATAATTTATCAAGATGTCTTCAATTGTCAGTTGTTGATTAAGTGTTGTAAGGAGCCTGTACAAAAGCAACTAACCGGTGTTGCCTGCCCGTCAGTCCAGACTGTCCAGCGACCCGTCTGTTCAGTCATGTGAGTCAGCCTGTCCATCAGGGACCAAGTCTCTCCTTAATTCGCCTACAAGTCGATCTGACAGTCAATCCGCCTGTAAGATAATTTGTCAATCACGCGATCGTGTCTCTTCATCCATCCATTCATCCACCAGAACCTTGTTTCCCATACTATGATTTAAGAATTCTAGAAGTGCTATCAGTTATTTTAGCACTGAGTGCCGGCATCTGTTGTACAGTAGATGTATTTCTGTAGCCTACATGCCACTAATAGTTTCTAAGTTATAAATTCCTAACCTTGGCACACAGTAAGTGTATTCCTACACACGTTAGTAGGCCTATGACTAAATTTGATCCCAAAAGACTTAGAATATCTATCAGCTATTTGCTGCTAGAATTTTGTAGTGCACATCGCTCAGTCGGGTACAAGCCGACCCGGGTTGCCTGGTATGAAACGGCCCGATCTGAGATGCTCCAAGCACATCCCCATTTATTGTATAGGTTTGTGCGTGTAGCCACTAAAGAGAATTCTCAAATAATTAGAGTTCGTAAGAGTGCTTAGTATGCGTGCGAATCATTTGAGCTGGCTCACGCACGCTGTGTGCATTGGTGTATGGGGAATGGCATGCCTATGTATAAAGTCGCCCGTATTATGTGATTTCCTTGAATACGGGCCCATTTGGATGCATCTTGGTATGAATCGAAACCAGGATTGGTCAAGAAGCAAGAATCTCTTTACGGAATCAAAATAGATCCAGAACTGACGGAGATAACAGATAAACAAGAATATTCTTTCTAAAAACTTCTAAGTTGATATAAATCGCCATCGCACATGTGTCGGTGGGGTAAAGGTCATAAGACGTCGTAGTCACATGTACATTCCCCATACAAGATGCACTGATTGGTTCATCCTCGCGGTTATGACGTCACCAGTTATTATAAAAGGAGCCTTTCCCGCAGCTATTCTTCAGAGAGGCTTAGACGACCCCGGGATCGCATCTCTGTTCGGCCAACTGACAATCGCTGGAAGCATAGGCAATCTCCTTCACTCCTCGTTGCCTCTCTCCACCCAGGAGTATAAATGGGCACCAGTGGGGGGGGGGGGGGGAAGCTGGGGAAGTTACCAATAATGGACTGAAATAAAAACCAGCCTAGAATGGTGTGAATGGGACATGGAATCATGGACTCGATAGGTGCCAACCAAACCAATAACTTCTTCGCTATTCTTTAGTCCAGAGTGAGGAACGTACATTCTGCTTACCATGTGCTGCTAATCTACACTAATTCGGCGTATTCTCGTTCCTGGTATTCGTCTCTGGGGTGGTGGTGGGGGTGGGGGTGGGGCGCCTCCACCTCGCTATGCCGTAGCAAATAAGTTAAGAGGAGGTTTCCCGTCCGTCAACTCTAGAGGGACCTTCTAGGCGGTGTAGCCTGCAGTACCACGTATAAACATTGGTAGTTAGGAACATGCACGTATCCAGTGTTTCCTCGTGAGACATTTCGAACTTCAGTCTGGATGTTGGACATTGCTTTGAGCACCGCTAAGAGCTAAGCGGTGTTGATCGTCTTGTGCTATATTTATTATAAACTCAGCCTCCTTATCAATAGAGGCAACTTCATATAGCAACAGGTTTTGTGTGCATCATTCAGTACGGCAAATTAGACTATTGTCCTATGTTTATTTTGTGGCAATGACTATGATGCGTACATTGATGTTTCTTATTCTACGCCATTCCTGAGATAGTGCCCGCTAAGCAATGGGCAATGTACGCTGATGACTAACAGGTGCCCACTAAGAATTGAGCCAACTCGCGCTGATGACTAACAGGTGCATCAACTACTGTGTCGTTTAGAACATTGCGCTGATGACTAATAGGCACTTATTATTAATGTAACATAGATATTTTCTTTTTATAACATAAAAGTAAGCACCGTATGCCAGTTTGACCTCATTAAACTGTATTAGTGTATGAATTGTAGCCGCCGGGGCACACATGACTCCGCCGCTACTACTGCTGGGCGGTGCTGCCGCCACAGCTGCTGCTGCTGGTCAGCCAGCCTTGGGGTTGGGGAGCGGTCGCCGCGCATCTCCGGTGTCCACAAAAACTGACTTCCAGGGC